>PTEX01000065.1:673946-713217 GCA_003342815.1 Eudromia elegans
ATTAAAGGGATTACTCAACCCAGCTAGCTGCTTTTTTTTTTTTTTTTTTTTTTGGAGTACTAGAACACATGCTCAAACAAATCTACTGGTGAGTTATTACAATGATTTTAATCCACAGACTAAAACTACTGTTAATTTATTCCCAAAATAGTTTTGTAGCAGCAAGAATGTTTACTAAAAAAGCAGAGGACAGGATTTGTGGGCCATTTTACTACTTCTTTAAATTGTTAGGATATGAAATAGCATAGAAGCACTTCAAATAAGTATTAGTTGCAATGTAGATTATAATGATGGCACACACCCTTGTACTTACTGTTCTGTTAAACAATTTCCTAAAAATACCTGTTGAAACTCGAAATTGCCAACTACTGTCAAAGTGTTTGTCTTATGATCATAACACTAATTATTCTTGGGCTTTATAAGTCATCAACATTCACAATGTGAATTTATGTATATTTTCCAAAGCTCCAGGTTTTATTTTCAGCATGCTAACATTTGCTATTCCAGATGGTTCAAACAAAACCTACATACATGTGACATCAAACATTTCAATGCAATTCACTTTTAAGTCAAACTAGAACTTGTTTGTACATGAACAGGCATTCATCCTTGAAACGAAACACTGACACAAGTCTTCCCAACCTTCCTTTAGCCTTCAAGCAACTCACAGATTTCAATAAACAAACCACCAGTAATAAATGGCCCACAGACAAACACACTGAAGAGAAACAAATCACTTCTGAATAACGAAAGCAAAACTTGCCAGTGCATCTCCAAAAGCGAGAAATATTATGCCCAACAGAACCAACAAAATCCATCAGTGCTACACATACATTTCCTAGAATGTACTGAAAGCAYCAAAATGATCTCTTGGAAAATTCATAGTCAGACTAATCACCACTACACAGATGAATAAACTTGTTAAGATGGCCCAAAAGGCAAAAATACTCAGTTTCCAGCAAAAAAAAAATTATCACAAAACAAYTGTTCTGTCTCTAAACTTTCACTCCCAAAACTCCAAAGAGAGCTAAATATATTAAAAAAAAAAAAACTTTGCAAACTAAACTCATAACTGAAACAGATACCAAAAGTCACAGACTGAATGTAAACATTCAGTTGTATTTTACTTCATAACACTTCTTAAACATTGTTTATTAGACTTCATACATCTCGCTACATCCTCAAATTTCTCCCCCATCACTACCCCCAAGCTCTCTGTGTTCCACATGTGATAAATACCCTTCTTTTGGTTCCTCTTACTGTACCTTAAAGCTTCTCTTCTTGGAAATCTGCTATACTTGCTCCAATATAGGTTTTTATTAGCTTTCCCTGTGTATTTTTTCTTGTTTAAGAGCATGAGGTAATACCACAAAAATGATGTTGTGGAACTCTAATTCAAAAAGCGTAGCATGAAAAACTTGTAAAATCTCTCTACCAGCACTGACATTCTCTTCCCACATCTGCAAAACACGGTAGGAAAGACCTTCCCTTCCTCCTTTCTATTTTCTAACACTGCATGCACTATCAAGAAGACTTGACACTTCCAAGTAAGATCTCTTTTTGCAGTAACTATCTATGAAATTTCATTTAGATGGATGCGCATAGTTTCCCAATTAAATTATTAAAATTGGTGAGATTATTTTTATTTTGTTCTTTCAGGCTTGAATAAAAACTTACATCTTTTCCCACGACTCTGAGTTCAAATTGTGTTTCCTTGAAGTGAACTTTTGTAATTCTAGGCCTGTAATATGGAATAAAAAGACAAAAAAAATTCATGGAATTTTGACTTCATAAAAAAGTAGAACATAAACTGGCATATGTTTACATACAAACATAAAAAAGGATTCATAGGTAGCATTTTTTCTACATCTATAGCTCACACAGACTTCAAAAGAAATTAGCAATACTTAAACATTTCAGCATGAGTCCAGTAAAGATAAAATTATTTTATATTGCATTTTTTATATTTTCTTTATTTTTGAAATTGGATTATTAAAATGTAAAATTTTGGACTAATTCAGATTAGGAATTCCAATTGTGAAATGCTTTTTCTTCCTAAATAAAGCCAACTTTTGAACATATCATACATTTCTGTACAACATTGTTAAACACAGACTACACACTCAGATCATACATACCAGAAATATTTCCCTACTTGTTTTTTATTCTTGTAGACAACAACTCCTACAGGTGTTAATCCCAAAAAATATTCAGATTTGTTTTCACCCTAGAAAATAAAACACATGTCGTTCAATTATTTTATCAGCAATTTGTATCACAGTAGCAGCAAGGTTTGAAGAAGAAAAGCTTGATATTGAACATATTGTTTTGTCCTTCCTGTAATGGGGAAAATAGTACTTTATCTAATGAAAATCCATTTAACAAAATTTCTACGCACAGATGCAAAACAGTAGTAAAGAATGGAAGCTTCCACACTCCATAGTAAAAAAGAAATAAAATTTAAAAAAATGCAGAATGGTAACAATACCCAAAAGTAACATAGAGGGGTCACATTTGATATTAGAAAAATTGGTCTAACRCCCCTATGAATTCCATTACCAATGAAAGGTCTGCAGAACAGCAGCATGATGGACACAGAGCACATGAAAGTCAAAAGATCCAGTTCAAGTAACACTAGCTGCTAGTTCTGGTTTGTTCCAGTTTCAGCTTCAGTAGCAGTCAAGCTTTGTGCTTAAGCTTTTATTGCAGAGTATTATTGCAGGTACTTCACSTTTGGAATGAACGGAAGCAGCAACACAAATGGTAAAAAAGATTTCAACTAGAACTCTGATTTTTGTTTTTCTTTCCCTTTTACTTCTGTGTATTGTCACTTCTACTAAATGTTATGTTGTAGGACCTTACGATACTTGAAGTGCTTTAAAGACTGCCGATGTTAGCATATGAGGTTATTTACAGAGCCACTGCCATGAATTTAAAAAAAGAAAAGAAAAAAAGGTATTAGCTGCAAAAGTTAATTCACCTGCCTGCTTGGGAGAGACATATGGAAGAGACCAACTTGTTCTATACAAGCAGATCATGAAACACAAAAAATATCTGTGTGGTTATGAAAGTGATATAGCTCATCTCCCCGAGCTTTGCCTGTGCTCCAAAACAAACTAACTACTAAAGGCAAGTTTATTTTGAATCTGACTAGATAATTATGTATATATATCTTTATATCTTTAATCTTGAAGAAGTAATCTTCAACTGTAACATAAATATAGTGATAAAGGGGTTTGACCTAAACACATTACAATGAACTCCTCATAACTCAGCTGATATGGCCCTGCAGGACTAGACTGCAATTTTCTAGACTCTGCAAATTTAACATGATTTTGGTTGAACCATGTTGAAGTTTGTTCCAGTAACTCCCTCGCTTCCTATAGGTGGAGTGGCATAGTGTACTGGATATGAATATCATTACACCACAATGTGTATTAAGAAATACTTCRTAGTGTGGACTACATAATTGTCAGGTGTAAATACATACTTAATCTTTTGATGGCATCTTGACTTCATTACTTTCCTTTAAGTAATTTCACAAAGTACTGACATCTAACACAGTGAACTATTTACATAACAACTCCTCATTTGAACTTCGGATTTTCTGTTAGTGAAGGCAAAAAAAAAAATTTGCCAAGAGCACAAATATACAAACAAGATAGCATGATGTTTCTACAAGAAGCACATAGCCTTCAGGTGATGGCTTAGATCCAATCCCAACACACATGTTGTTTTACAAAAAAGGTAGAAGGATCTGCTGAGGCAACATAGAAAACTTAAAATGCTGCATTATATTGCAGAGGAAAAAGCTGTGCAATAAACATGCTCTGGCTCTTTAGCAAAACCTTCACAAATGAGTATCACAACACGGTAGACATTCTCCTATATCACCTTTGGTTTTGATCACCTTCTGCAATGATTCTGCCATCTTTTCATCTTTTATTCATTGTGTTCTTTGCAGAAAGACAAGAAAACACAAGAACAATAATCTTTTTTTACATTTTCTAACAGTCACACTAATGCCTTCCAATTTATCAGCATTGGGTTTTTTTCAATACAATTGATGGTCTTCAGATTATTATTGTATTACTCCTATGAAAAACTATCAGGCTTCTTTATGTGTAAATGATGTGATCCATTCAGTCTGTAAATATGTGTTTCTTGAGACTCTGAGTGGGTTTTTTTGTTCCTTTGCAGGTATTACCTGAAGACTAGACAGTATAAATACCCTCCCCACAGGAGATTTTCTGAATTGCTGTCAAATTTAAAATATGTAATTAAATACAATACTTACATAAACAGGATGGAGATCCACTCCATACATTTCCAGGGATTTAGCCACTCCCAAGTAATTCAGTTCTGCCTCAGCAGGAACTTGACCCCTGTAGACAACATTCTGAGTAAGAACTTTGCAGTTACAATTAACATGAAAATATTTTTTTCCCCATTAAAAATGTTTGCTAGACAGGTATGCAACCCTTCCTACTATTTTTGTAGAGTGTCATTATCTTTTCAGCACTGTATGTCTGCTGGCTTCAAGTAAGACTTTACAGYGGGCACAAACTTTTACTACAAAATTCTCTGATGCAGGATTCTATCATATATAAAATGTATGTTAACTATTGCAGTTACCACACTAATGCCCTACTTCCTACAACATGCTTCAGACATTTCACTTTTAGGCTTGCAGATGCAAAAATAATCTTTTTTTTTTCCTCCACTCAAGCAACTACATGATAATTAATGAGTGAGAGATGGGGGAATGTTTTCCCATAGAAGTACTGAGGCTAGTAAGAATTTCTGAGGTCAAGGTTCATGGCTTCAGATGAAATATTCTCTTCTTCATAAAATCTTATCTACAGGAAGCCAGGCCACCTGGTAATACCCAAGCCTGCTACTGTAAATAAAAAAGGCTAGAGTCCACTGCTCGAGATTAGCAGTTTCACACAGCTTGCCTTTCTATCCACAAATATCAACACATCAGTTAATAACTACTATGAGCTTCACAGTGGGGAGAAACTACGGGTCAAAAATGGAGAAAAAAAAATGGCTATTAGGAATATACTTGGTATCACTGAGGAATTACTTTTGAAGACTAAACAAATCCAGTGAGTCCATAACAGATTTATCAGAATTCCATTTTTACTTCCCTTAGTCATTATCTCTGACAGAACAGAAAGTCCATCCACCGCAAGTAAATCACAGAATGGTTGAGGTTGGACTGGCCATCTAAAGATCATCTAATCCAACCTCCTYGCTCCAGCAGGGTCACTTAGAGCACAGGGTGGCATCCAGGCAGGTCTGGAATATCTCCAGAGAAGGAGACTCCACAGCCTCTCTGGGCAGCCTGTGCCAGGGCTCTGTCACCCTCACAGGAAAGAARTTCYTCCTCACATGGACATGGAACTGCCTGGGTTTCAACTTGTACCCACTGCCCYTTGTCCTGTCACTGGCCATCAACAAGAGTTTAGCCACCTCCCCACTACAATCATTCCTCAGGTATTTGTACATATCGATTAAATCTCCTCTCAGCTTTCTAACTTCAACTTCTAAATGAAAGGGCATTTTCATCCTCACGCCTTTTTGAAGTTCCTATGAATAGTAGTGTGCAGAAAAAGTGCGGCAYCACTCATGACCACATAAGCATCAGCTCTAGGAAATGCACCCCCTGCTTCACCCTGTAATTATTATCTTGGGGAATTTTGGGGACTTTCTCAAGTCTTTCCATTCTCTTTAGCCTGGTAGGTACCTTCCTTTTTTTTTTTTTTTTTTTTAAAAAAAAAAAAAAAAAAAAAAAAAAGGTAGCGCTATCCTGAATACAGTAACATATGCATTTTAAATGGCTCTCTATCTTTGAGAGACAGGCTGCTTCACTCTGGCTTATCCAGGGAACATCACTAATACAGTCCCACAGTCCATAATCTGAAAAGCCTGGGAAAAACAGCAGACCTGAAGCTTGTAACTAAGCCCTTTCCTCAAGGCCTGGGGCTTCCAATAGAACATTTACCTCTGATTCACAACATGCAGAATGCTAGATATGCTGAATGCTGACCATTGAATTTGGCATTACATTCCTGCACTTCTGCTGTAAAAATTCACTTYGCATCTTGTTTTTTTAAATCGTATTTGTAGCTCTCTCGGATAACAGCAAAATGTTCACTGAAGCAGCACTGTCTCTGAGTTCACAGCAGGCTGAAAATCAGTGCTAAACAMCACGAACCACCACTGGAGTCCAACAGCAAATTAAATATCACTGCTACTATTTCCTTTCTGTTGATCAATTAAAAAAAAAAAACAACTTGTGTATGTATTCCACTAGTCCCATTAATTTATGAAATTACTAAAACATCTGCATGTCAACCGAGTGTGTACCTTAATATTTTTTAAACTATTAAAAAAAAACTAAAGAGAAAGGAGTGAAGCTTGCTTAGTATTGGTGATCCAGAATAAATCTCAAGTTTCATTTCTCAAACCCAGTCTCTGGGRTGTTGACCCAAACAAGCTCCCCATGCCTCAGTTTCCTATCTCTAGAACGATAACAACAACAACAAAAGACTTGCAGTAAGATTCCCTGTAAAGCATCTGTTAGGACAGAGGAGTCAAGCAGCCACCCAGAAACAATTATTTAACAACAGATTCTCTTCCCTAAAAGAGAAAGCTCAAAGCAAAGTGGCAACTGGTACGCATTCCAATCAAAAGAGAACTTTTCAAAGCTAACAGCTCTGAGTTAATATCTACTCTCATTAAACAAGATACACATAACATTAACATACAGAACTACAGGCAAGAAACTACTTAGCCTTTATCCAGATTGTGGCTTTATTACAGCTAAAGAAACAAGAAATCTAGATCTAAATACAAGATGGCTAGTTCTGATTACCTCTACATGACTTTGACAAAAGGTATGAAGAACACGCTCTGATCTTAATAATGTAATGGTTATATCACAATTGCACCAAATTTGGATTTGTTAGAACATGCTTCTTTTACACTTACTAGGAACCTGAAGCTGGAAATAAGAAAGTAAATGTCTGCTTTGGCTTTATCTACAGTATGTATGTCTTTCATACAAATATTTTTAAAACCAAGTTTACATTAGCAGGAAGTCAAATCTTTCTGACTTCTTGGACCTTYACATTGACTGCTCAATCTGTCTCTGCAACTCACATACCAAGTGAGCTTCATTCCAAAACCAAACTCATTAAAACTACTGAGATTTCACACACACAAAAAAGCCATGGGACAGAATCTGATGCCCCCTCCCCAAAACTCCCATTTTTGCTCTTTACTTGAACTTCCACACAAGATTGTTAATTTTTTTCCTTTTTGCTGCTCCTACTGTTTCTAATTCAAGCACTGACAAAAATGAGGCCGAGGTTACAAGTCTTATCTTTCTTTGCTTAGCCACTAACCTCCCCACTCCATCTCCAGTCCTTTCGTACTGCAGTTTTACATCCCACTGCTTTGATGGGTAATCAAGGAAAGATGTCACGTGCACAAATTGCAACGTGACGCAGAATCCCAAAGCAGTATCTTTGGGTCCATCATCAGGTGGAAATTGTCCATCATGACAAAGATGATACAATGCAGCTTTTTTGTACTCAGGATGATTATCATTTGAATGCCTGGAAGATGGAGAACTAGAGTTCTGCAAGTCTCTGTTATCAAAATGTCATGCAAACTGCTTTCCTGGTACCCCTGCAAATGTAAGTTGCTCTCACAAAAAAAAATACAGGTTGCTACAAGCATTCCTTCCTTACTCCAGCTAGTTTTGGCAAGAAAAGAGCACTTCACTGTATTAAGTGCTGTACCTGACTATATTTAAAGTATTTTTATACTAACAATCAATTATCAGAATACATAGAACAGGATAAGCAAAAGAAATATTACCTTCATTTTACAGAGATTAGACAGAGGCATGGACACAATAAGCAACTTGTCCAGAATTACACAGGAAATTTGTGCTGCAACACAAACAACTTTTTCTTTTCTATTACARCAAACTAAGAGAAGGCAGAATCACTATTAAATTTGCTGGTTCAAAAAGACTTGTACCTAGGCCTGACAGACATTTCATTTCCATTTATTTTCCTATTCAGTTCTCAAAAGGACACCTTCAAACACACTGATTTTTTTTAATTCTACTTTCTTGAGAAACATAACTATAGACTCTGTATCTACTTATATTGCCAGGYCTCCAGCTGGCAATATAAAGTGCTCCCTGTTTGCACTTGTCAAATATGTCTGAATCTGATTTTAAATGAAAAGTTTCCAACTTTACTGAATTCTTACATCAGAGTTTTGTGTATCCGTTCTATGGCATCTTCCAGGTCTTCCTTCTGGTCTGGAACAAAACGGTACTCCGACACGTAACCTGCAGTATGCTTATACGGGTCATAGTCCCCCAGCTCAGCTACACAGAGAGGAACRGAACAAAAAATCACCAGTTTTCAATGCTTTATGGTAACCAGAAGGTATATTAYTTAATCCATCTATTTATGTCAATCAATCTTTACCCAAATGACTGTTATTTCACCTCACAGTCACACACAAAAAAACCCAAACAAATCTATTCTTCTGCTGAAGAGACAAAAATGAGATAACAAGCTGTTAAGGTAGAAAGCTGACCATACACCGCCTCCCACAAAAATCTTCAAACATTTTCAGAGAAATTTAAGAGCTACAGCTCTTAAARAGCTAGACATTTTGTCTGAGGTTTTACTTTTACAGGACTAGATCTAATTTTTGTCTAATAAGACAGTGTAAGTTGAAATTTGATATGTTATTTGGCAACATATGCAAAACAAATGTAGAGMTTCGGTTTTTTGTGTGTTTATAAGYTGTCACRTTATAAGCAGMACTGATTCACTTCCTTGCTGAGGCTCTTAACAGAAATGTCAAAATCTGAATGGGAATGTAGACAAGCATCATGAGATAGACCTACAGATGGACCCAGAGACCTTCKTTCTTTGAAAAGTGTAATTTCTTGTGAGCAAACAAAGAAAATGTATTTCACCTCTGTTTGGAAAAGAAAACAATACAGCCTAGCAGAATACCTCTGGAAAGCTGCTGATGCTTTGGGKTTGTATTTTAAAATATCTGTACAAGTGTACCTCATTACAACTGTAGGCCTTAAATAAAAAGACAATACTTATTATAGAGTCAATGGCAATGTGTGTTTAGCAGTGCCAGGTCTAAATTTTATTTCTTACTCTTTCTACTCCTTGCCATGTTTTAAGTGACCTCTCTTGTGTGAGCTTGTTTTCCCACAGAACAAATGAAATAAGAATCACACAAACAAGATTTTAYATCAACAGCGTAGCTTCCCACATTTTAAGCATCTTACAAAATCAGATGACAAGATTTTTTGAATGCATTTCTCATAGTACGTTTAAGATGTTGCTATGATAGCTCATTTAAAATGTTTCTGCTTCAGTAGAAAGGAAAAGTGGAAAGCACATTGCAAAGAGTTTTTCAGCGTATGTCTAGTTGACAGCAAAATGTCTGTTAAAAATAAGCATACGAAAGAGCAGAACCTAGCTTCTTTGAAATGCATGTAACACCATGAAATTCAGTGATGTCGACTCTGTACACAAGTTCGTACACATTCTGTCTAGTTATTCTAATAGAAATGAAAAGTCTGTTTTTTTCTTGCACTGGGTTGTTGAATCGCATTCTGATTATCAATAATGTAGATAATCATTGCTTAGTATGTATCGCATACAAGAAATATATACCTAATGTAAAACAAATCATGCAGTCAGTTCTTACCATGACTTATCACACAATTTTATCACTATCTAATTAACTATTAGCAACAATTAACTATTACCTAATACCATGGTTACCTATTGTGTTTTAACATAGAGTTTGAAGTGCAGTGTAAAAGGAATAACTGGTAGACAGAAAGTTGCCCCCTAATTTATCGTTATTTCCATCAAGTATGTAGAATACAACTTCCACTTCTGAAAAGTTAACTACTGATAGATGTATGCAGATAAATGACAGGAAGAATTAAAATTCTTCACTTCGGGTTAAAACATATCTTCTTCAAGCAGGAAGAATTAAAATTCTTCACTTCAGGTTAAAACATATCTTCTCTTCAAGCAGAGACACATTCATACTGGCATAATGGAAATCTGAAAGACTCTTTTATTTGACAGAATGTGTTGGCTGGAGGCTGCCAATGACCCATCGACTCTATAAACTGCTGATGAAGTAAAAAAATACAGTACCAGGAAAAAGAAAGAAAATTTTGATACATTCTACATGCAAGTACAAAATGAGGCATTCCTAAAAGGGATAAGAGTGTTCAGACTCTTCAGAGGTTTTTCTTGCATTTCTGTAGTATTTCTATTTTAATAAWTTTATTACTTCTGTATCTTCTGCTCTGAATGGGCAGTTATTTACAGTTCCCTGGTTCAATTCAATCTGATTTGTTTTGGTCTATTTTGAAACAAATATTGAAATAAAATTGACAATTAATTCTGAAATTGAGGGTTCATTAATCTTCAGTCAACACTTAAAAAAAAATCATAATACAAGATTAAAAGAAGTTGTCTGCTGACTAGAAGAACTTACACTGAATCACATATGCTCCCAGCTGTGCTGCTGTGCTGACTGTACAAGGCAAGCGGCCCTGTAAGACATCTTGCTTGACCTGCAAGAAAAACTGATACCTAAAACAAAGAGAGGAAACAAAGCTTCAGTGTTGGCTCTAATATGCCAAGTAACATTTCATCCTCTTTCAGTTAACTAAAAACATACCATGCAATGTAATTAAGTGACAATCGAAAACCGTATTCCCTTCAGAACTATTTTTTCCCTCCTAAGCTTCAAGTAAAAACTGAGATAAATCTAATGACAGAAAATGGATAGGTGGGGAACTTAGTAGTTTTCCTATCCGATTATATTGAGCAAACAAAATTAATTTTTCTCATAAACACATAATTTCAGTCGTTTACCTTTTATAGACCATGGAAGAAACAATGAAGAGAGTTAAAAATAATAATAAAAAAACAGAAAGGTATCAAAGAACCAAGGCTCAACCTTTTTAGTCAGTCCATGGATGGGAGAAATGGGCAAGAGACSTCTCTTGAGCCAATGGTCAAGAGCAGAAAGCAGATTTCACAGGGCCCATCCTCTCATGCAGGAAGGGGCAGCTATAATTACCAGTAGCCAACTGTACTTGTGTCACTGCAGAGCACCTGCAGTGCCTGTTCCTCTTGGAACAGACATGGCAGAGACAAAACGCAATTTCTGAGTTGTTACCTGCTCCAACATCCTCTTGATGAAGACATACTCAGGCGTCAAAGTAAAGCCCCAGTGATTTAAAAATCAGCAGCAGGACTGAGAATTCAAGGAAAATTCAAAGTTTTTAAGAATGTTTTTTACTGATGAGGAGATCTCAGCTTCCAGCATTAGAAGTACAAACCAAATCTCCTTATATAGTTTCTTCAGCCTGCAGCGTACATATTCAGTACACATCAGACTACTGCTAAAGACATCAGATGCCAGCTGAGCACAAGTATTTGCCACATCTCCCTCCATCTTTGCAACAATGAACTTTAAATAACATGCACAAAACAAATGGAAAAGCAAAAACAAGAAAACAAGTCAACAGACAGAAGAACAGTTTGATTTTTCAACTCTCCCTACTCATTCTCACCGCCTGTTTTTACTACAACAGATTTAGAGCATTACAGACAAGCTTAAAAGAATTTCTTCCATCAAACTGRTACAAATGCAATACTTCAAAAGGTTTCGTTTTAGGAAAAACTTTGGTCATGCATACAGTACCTGTGTGTGTACATATCTTTCTATATAGATAGACTGGTAGTATTATGAGTATTATCAATTTTTATTAATTCAGCTTCCTGTAAATGTTTTATTCTGTATTTGCTATTACACTTTACTCATGAAAAACCCTYGATTGCTATCTAGTTCAAATTGTGCCTTTTCTCATTGTTCAAAAGTTCACAAATTGCAGATTGAATGATAGCTGATCCTCAGATTAGTTAAGACCCAATAAAAAATGCTAGACTTTYTCAGACCAAATGAGTCTTTATATATATACACACCTGTTTCTTTCTGGTTAATAATCCCCAGCTTATGTGCTATGCTGTATGTGATATTACAGTAGAAAATGTCAAACCTTAAACAAATGGCTAATAATTTTCCATCTCCAAGAGCCAAGGCCTTGCACAGAAGCTTTTTGAGAACATCATCAGGAGATGGAAACCACAGATGCTCAGGGTTTCTTCTTTCTAGGCAGTACTGCTTCTSTCTAGAGTTTGCCTGTCCCATCTAGACAAATATCCTCTGTACGGATGTTGATGCTATAGGAGATTTTAAATCTACTATCTACACATCTTCCTATTGACATGACATATGACTGATACACACTTTTTTTGTAYTTTTGCATCTCTACAGTCCAGACCTTTAGGAACAGTGTTATCAAAATCCACCCCATGGAGTAGGTGTCCATATCTGCACATTTTCAGTACCCATGCTCAGAATAAAACTGAACAACATTGCAAAAAAATCTCTACTCATTGCAAAAAGCAGCAGGAGGCAATAGCTGTTAAGTGCTTGAGTGACTCCTACAAAGTGATAAACATTCTCATTTCCCAYTGAAGCCACTAAGCTCCTCACAGAGTGAGTCCTTTTGTTCAAACTTGTAAATAAAGTATTCTCCYCTTGTTCAGTGTCAGGTTTGTCATGCATACATGACAGTGCAGTTTTAGCAAACACATCCAGTAAATGTTAATAAGGGATCACCTCAGCGTTAGCTTCTGTGTACAAACCAAAATTAGATTTTGATGTGAAGCATTTACAAATTTGACTGGTTTTCATTATTTCCAAATAGCATTCATGTAATGCCACAGATYACTAACATTTAATACCTAAAGAATGCACTCACATACACATTAAAATAACAAAAATATGCTCCAAAAAAACACAGTTAGCACACCACTGGAATCACACACTTCCTGATGAGAATTATCATAAAGAAGAAGAGTSGCTGTCACCCCTCCTGGGCTTTATTATTGTGGTTTTATTATTCTTTTTTTTTTTTTTCCTGCAAATATATTTCTTCCTTCCAAGGAAGAAAAAGAGCTTACAGGAATACATACCAATAAAGTTTGATGGCTGATGGCTTTTGGCTGTTCTTCCATATGTTTTTKAAGAGTGTAGTTATTCCTTTTTTAAAGTGCCTCTGTGCCTTTTAGGGTGCAACTTTTGCATAAGCAAACACTGTGCACACAAAAATAGAGGCTCACTATTTATGCAAAAAAGCTTCTCAACTAGCTTTACATACCAAATTAGCAGCACAAATCACAGACTAACTTTATTACAAGGAAACAAAACACAACTGTTAAAAATTCATCCTGCATCATTCCACAGAGAAATCCAACCTGCCTCCCAAGTAGTAATTGCAACAGGTTCTGTTGCTCAAGTTATCTTCCCAGGGCCATCTTTTTCACCCTGTGAGCAGGGAAGAAAGTAATTCTGAAAAGTACAGCAGAATTATGTCATATTTTAAGGGCTGGAAAGTACAGCATCCAGCTTATGGTTTTTAACTGCAGARTTGTAATTTTATTTATTTATACTAGGTCAATATCAATCTTGTCATACTGAGAATTTTGTTACTGCAGTGTGCTTATGGGAAAAAAAAAATCCTCACTGTGGTACATGAAAAATATTCTGCTTACCTTGTAATAACCATCACCTTTGATTAAGGAAAATTAAAATCCCTAAATGCATTCAAATGAATTCTCATGTGTCACAGTCCTCTTGAGCACAAACTAGGACATCAAAAGAAATATTCTAGCATTCATTAATGCAAGTCTGTACACTATATTTATTCATCTACATACCACATTTTTCAAAGTTCTCGTTCAATATAAAATCRTCTAAGATCTTCTAAGATATTTATCTTCTAAGATAAATACAGCTATCACAAAACCTTTGTTTGAGCRTTCATTCAAGTGTATGTATGTGAGTATGCATACATGCATGTACCTTTTTTATTTTTATTAAAGAGACCAACCTTATTTAAAAGAATCAAAAGTACATAACTCCTCAATTTCCTTCGCATATTTTTAGAAGTAAGAAGAAAAGTCCTCTTGAAAGACAGTTTTGGAATTTAAGGTTCAACCAATAAAGAAGAAAATCCCCTGCATTTAAGAGGTCAAGTAACTCTAAACTTTACTGCAGCATATACATAAAGACATGTGGGGGGRAAAAAAAAAGGGACTGAGAGGGCTGGACAGAGAAAGAATCAACATAAATTGCTTTTTTTTTTTAATGCATTAGAAAGTGCTTTTTCATCATGATTTTCCAAAGCAGGCATTATACCAACCTCTCTGAAACTATTTACAATCCTCTTCCTGCACATTGAGATGCTCCAGCAAAAAGAACCCAGTCACATCACAGCAGTATGCACCTGACTTTAATACTTAAAACTAACAGACTGTACTTATATCAAAACACTGCACCTTGTTATTTCTTCTTTAAGTTTGCATGGATCTTCTGCATAGAATTTAATGCCGAAGTAAAGGGTGTATGGCGGTCCAGCTGAGGAAAAAAAGAAAAAATATTGGAGCAAAAGATAATAGTTATAAATACTACTTGATTATAAAACACCTACCACGAAGTTTATAAAATGTGAAGTCACCATTAAATCCTAATACAGTCCCATAAAATTCCCTAGCAATATAAAAACAGATAATTATAATAAAAATACTAWTAGCATAACAGTAATAATCAAACAAGATGATGTTAATTGTCCACTGCTTTCTTCCCAGTCTTATTCATATCCTGTATTCTACCTGGAGTTCTTATTTTGAAGATTTTTACCTTTAGATTTCACAGAGCTATTTTTCCAAGATTCCTTCTAATGCTTGGTTTTGATATTTAGATACTTTTTTTACTGAAACTTTTTGAAAAATGCTACTGTATGAAATATGATTTCCTGGAATTACACTTACTCTTATCTGCATTTTCAAATATTTTATGAAGAAATTGTAATGACTTTATTTAATATTTAGGAAAACTTTTCTAATTCATCTTTTATGCATATACMTACATAACCTCAATCCTAAGATTCTTACAACTGTATTTACACTCCCACTTTTGCATCTTTTACAGAAAGTCTACAATTCATTGGTTAAGAAATCATAATAAAATCTCTCTATTGCAAAGCAAGTAATAGTCTTTTTATCAAGAGACTTAGAGTAATCAGCAAAAATATTAGACAATATATAATCAATATGAGGCAATGTTTTTACTTGCAGACAAAAAAAGGTGATTACTGTGGTAGAGGTATCACAGCCAGCACAAAATAAATTATAGAAATTAAGAGTGCAATTTGCTATTCTAAATTAAAAATGCAATGGCAGAGAAATCCTTGGACACTAATCTCACAAATGCCCCTATAAAATAAYGGCACATTCAGTGTGTGTATGAAATTTTGACCTGGCTACGAACTGTAGCGGTCACTAAGCTCAAGAGCTGTTAATCTTCTGCAACTACAATACCCTGCAACTAGAATACCCTTACATAGGCTACACACACACCTCCCAACAAAGACTAATTTCTCTATTGTTTCACCTTCATACACTTTATTCAAAGTTTGAATTAGTTACATACTGTTTATCAAATCCTTATGTTCAGCAAGGGTCTTTGCAGGATCCAGCCAGTACTGTGAGACAGAATTGTGGAAGTTATTGAAAATAAGCAGACAAATTTCAATTATGTATTTATTCATATATTTGTTTTTTCTCACAAGCATAAAACAAGCAAGTTGATTTGTTTTTTTCTCAGCAGAACACACTAACTTTACCAGGTTTACATTAACACAAAATTTAAGTCTATCTGCATAAGACACTTTTGGCTGCTAATAACAGACTCGCAGCAGCAGAGACCTTTCTGATCAGAGAAACATTCTCTATTTAAGTGTGACGTTTCCTAACTTCTCGGAGGGAACAGGTCTTCCTGAAAGGAGATATACTTGGTAGAAGATACCACATACTAGTCTTTTGACAAGTTGACTCAATACAGGACTTACAGTACACTGCTGTACAACCTTGCTATTTTATTTCTGGATATCTTAAGCAGGATACCTCCAAAATATCAATAAAGCATTCAAGACAAGACCTATAAGAATGAAGGGGCTCCATTGCTCCATGGTAAAAAATATAAACAAGAACAGCTATAATAAAATACCAATCGATTTCTCTCTGTTTCCCCAAAGTACAAGATATGAAGAAAACAGCTTACTCAGAAGCAAAGAAAAAAAAAAACAGTTTTGAGTTTTAGAGAAGTTTTCTAACAACAGAGGAAGGAACTGCTGGCGAACAGCACCAGTGAGAAAGGGTGCAGGCCTCCTTCCCTGGCAGGCTTACAGAGCTGAACGAGGTGTCCTTGGTGTGCTGCCAGGGCATGAACTGTTATGAGGGCTCCTACCTCCTTKGATCAACAGACCAGAGAAAATCCGTTGTATAATTTTGTATCACTCTGACCTTTCATTATCAAACTTGTAATAAAAGCCATTTTGAATGTTACTGCTGAGCACATTTCTGCTACATCCACATAAGCTAGATACTTTTCAGGACGGCTACATGGATCACCAGCACCATGTACAACCTGTTCCTACAACCACCTCACCAGATTGTTTTTCAGCCTGCCTACCATTATCAGAAAAATGAAAGTGCAGGGCAGCTGAGAAAGTCTTTGCTCTATTCTGTCCCCTGCCTGCATGTCATGCAAAAGTCATGCATGAACTTCTCTGGACCAGTCAGGAACGGCATGCACTTTTAAAACACAGGAAGGAAGAAGGCTGCAGAACACAACTTCTTAAAAGTGTTTTTGGAGGAAGCCTGAATTTACTCCCTTTAATCCTCCACTTTTAACCAAGGAACTACGCAGATCAACAAATTAAAAAATTCCTTATAGCCTGCTAAGCTAACCTCCAAAGAGAACAAGACTCAACTGATCAGTCAATCTTTCTCTTCTAGGCAGAGAACATCGCCAGAATTTCACTACTAATGAGTAACATGAAAACATGAAAAGGAGAGTCTAGAAAAGATTAAAAGGGGAAAATAAATAAATAACAACTAAGTTGACAATCAGTTGTTAACTACTACTGGTACTTTGAGAAAACAAACTGTTTCCTACTAGCTGCTGCTCCACTTGCACTATAACCAGCTACACGCTTTGCTCTGGTCTAGCTAAGTCATGTTGCTATTTCACATCCAGGAATATTTGGTGAGCACTGGCCAAAACTAAGACTACCAGAATTATCATCTGTCCATTAAATGAATTGCATTTTAAACCAAAAAATAACTAAGATGAAACCTTTCACATGAGGAAAACCTTATACTTGCCTCTTTACATTCTCACAAGCTAAGTAAGGCAGTTTCACAAGGATATATAAGATTATAAGATATGTCAAATTTGCTAAAGAAAATTAAGATATTCAATCTGTATTTGTTTTGGATACATTTGCACCTCAACACAGAGTGGGAAGGGTAGAAAAACTTGTCTCACTTGTTCAAACAACCTCTTAGAACTCGTTATCAGCAATAATCTGAGCTAGCACAGTAAGTCAACAAAACAAAGAAACTTCAGAATCAACAAGTAAGAAAAGGGGAAAATTTACACTAAAACACACGTTCTGGTCTCAGAACATCCCTCTTTCCAAAATTGGCATCACAGTGTGAAAAATGCCTTGCCAAGCTATCCTTCTTTTATCAAAAGCTTCAGGTTACATTGCAAGAAATCAAGGCTATGCTCTTTCAAAATCAGATMAAAATCTATAAAAGGTAATTCATCAATCTTTAAAGCAAGTATCATTTTCATTAACAAAACTGAAACTAGCTTCAAGATTGGATGTGCACTGTTTAGTGTTCACCGTCCTCTGTTCTTTTAGCTTTTGATGCACAAATTAATTCTATGTCAAAAACCAATGTTGGAGTACCATCATTCAAGTTGCCAAGCCAAGTAAAGGAGTATTACAGATTTCTGGTCGTCTCTGTAACTTGAATTCTGTTGGCTTTTGTATCCCTGCAACACACTGGCCTTGATGGGATGAAATAGATTGCACCCACGTAATTAAGGGCTGTATCATCACATATATAAACAACACAAGCACACTAAAGTTGCATTAGAACTCTTAATTTTACTATTTCCTACTTATATAGTACTTGAGTATATAATCTGAATTATAGTCTTTGCCCAGTCTTTGGAATGCAACTTCCAAGGTAGGGGAAAGACAAAACGTAGAGGGAAAATTCAAAATTCTGATTCAGAGGGAATCTGAAAAGAAGAAAGGTAAAAGACCCAGTAATTCATATTGCTAAGCATTTCTTTTCTTTCCTCTAAACTGGAGGAATTCTAAGATCTCACCATTGTAAAAAAGGTTGTTTCTACTTGTACTGGAAAAACCCAGTATTGGCTGGCACTAGGAAAACACACTTCTGAGGGTACGACAGGCCTGTAAATTCATGTGCTGTGTAGGTGAGGGTAAACACTTCAGCTCAGACTGGTTTGCAGCTGGGATATTGAAAAGGGGGAGGCTGCAAGAATCTAGACTGTTCTGCCACATTCCCAGCTAAGTACTTACTGCTGTGGCACTGCCACAAACCCACRCCAAAAAAACACTGTGCAGCAATTTATTACTGCAAAGGCTGCCAAAATTTTCCCGAAGAATGCAAGGGGTGAGGGGAGGAAAAGGTGTTTCCTAACATGTTATTTGTAAGTCAAGGACGGATGGCATTTCACAGAAGGAGAAGGCATTCCTTAACCTTGTGCCGTGCAATGAATACAAGAACCTTTACAAAAACAAGACCCCCTGCAGTTCAGCCATGCAAGCATACTTATGCATGTATACATAATAATGAGTATTGTATACATATCAAATGTCTATGTATTCATATAAATAATGTTGCATAAATTCACAGTTTTGAACTCGCATGTTAAATCATTAAAGAGGAAGAAAACAAAAAAGCAGTCTCTCCAACTAATCCAATGCACTTGCACAGCAGGTGATGACAACAAACTTAGCATTCATGGGTGCCGAAGCATGAGACATGTAGTGYCATTCTCATTTTTAATCTGTTTGGCAACCCAGCTTGCCACTCTTGAGTGACTTCTCGCCTATATCTCTCCTGTGCAGATAGCAAGCTATCTGACTTACAAGTGATTCATTGCCACTGCAAAGCAGTGGAGGGCCCAGCACATACCCAGCCAAATGCAGCTGTTAAATTCTGAACATCTGAAAGGGAAATTTAACATTAAAAAAAAAAAAAAAAAACCACACCCCACTGATTAAACACTGTTTTTCAATAGTGCTATCAAATGCAACTATGCCATTGCTAAACAGATTGCTTCTAAAAACAAAAGAGGGATGTTTGGTTCATTAGTATAAAGTTTATCATTGTTCTCAGTAAGTAATTTCTGCAGTAAATAAAACATATATTGAATTGTCTTTATAATCAGTAATTAATAAATCAGTAAAGAATCATTTTTAATGGATGTTTTAAAAACTTACTGCATTTTAAGAACAGGCAGGCACTGTCATATGTCCTTTTACAAATCTGGCTCCAGTACGAAGACGCTAAACTAAGACATGGCTGTGAAAGGCCTATGCGCCACTCTATAATCAACCCTTTAAATGAGGGCAGACATTTCCTATGAGCTTCATTCATCAAATCTGCATAGGGTCAAATCTAGGTCAAATTCCATGAACTTAATCAAAACAAAATATTAACTAGGTTGAAATGTTTGCTGTGGTATCGGTCAGTGAAGTGTCTGGTGGAGGTAAACCTTTCAGTTGCAGACTAAAACCCAGGGTATCTAGTTGGGTTCTTACAAAGTTGTACATATCACCTCACACATGCCAACTTTTGTTCACTTTTCCAACAGGAGAGAAATCATAATATTTGACAGATTACCCAGTATTATTCAATTACAATCTGAGAGTCTTACATAATTTCAGCCAACTGCAAACACCTGAATTATTAGTTCCACTTTTTTACAAATATTAAATGCAGCTCTTTCCATCTGCTAAGCTAAAGACCTAGGTAGTCTTGTTGATAACTCTGAAAGTTTACCCCCAAAAAACACCTTTTTTTTTTTTCCTCCAATTAAGTTGCACACAGTTCATTCAGTCTGCTCTTTTTCTGTCATCCATCAATTTGGTATAACAACCCACCAATTTGAACACGTTGCATTACTTTTTTTAGTAATGTAGGATGCATCAGGAAACACACTTCGCACACAGGAGCCGGCGGTGCTGCCACGTGGAGTTCACGGCACTGGCATCTCCATTTACCTCTGCCAGAACCGAGCTGGCTGCAGCAGGGCACGCCAGGGCAGAAGGTTCCCTTCCAGGAGGAACCCAGATCGGCCTCTCCCTACTGCCTGCTCACCCTCCGGGGCTGGGCAGCTGTCAAACGCAGGGGCAAGGGCCACCTTCAACGTGCTGCTTTGTCACATCCATAYGCTCGGAAGTTCCAAACAACAGAGAAGGAAACATCCAATGAACTCCTATTTCAAACGAATCTGCACACAGGAACAGAGGTGGCAACCTCACATTAGCTCCCTATCTTGGAGTAGTATGGATATGTGAGGATAGCACTACACCTGGACTAACTGTGGCAAGGAAAACCAGTTTAGATAAGCTGCTTAATTTACATGGTGGTACTGCTTTCTGCTGTTTTTGAAGTCCTGAGTTCATATCAGTATGCTGCCCACTGTGAATTTAACATCTCAGGCTAGCACTACATACAGCGGAGCAGTAAAGGTGGGTGTATGCATCACAACCTGCTGTACAGCGCAGAAATGCCTCCAGCAGCAGCAGTGTGAGCAGCTGTAGCAAGAGAGTTTCGTTGGGAAAGGTGAGGTGGCAATCTGACCAAACGTGAGACTGTAAAACACAACTGGGCTTCTACAAGCRAAAAACAATTTCTGTTATCAAAGTATCTTCAAAATTCTTTTCTTATCTAGATTTCTGCAACAATCTCAAAACCTTTCATACAAGAGAAGCTCTAAAAGCAACTTTTTTCAGCAGGCTTTTGTGATTTTAGCATGGGAATGCCCACAGGGTACAAAAGTGCACCTTGTCTCATCAAATTCTGCTCAGCTTTTCTGGAGATATGGTGGGTTAAAATTGCCATTTCCATTCCCTCTTTTGTATGCTGCAGGAAGCTACTGGCATCCTGCCAAAATAATAATTTGCACAGCTCTCCTGAGGCCCGCTGGCAGCAGAGCAGCAGGAGCAGTCGCCTCATGGAGCTGCGGGAAGGTGGGAACCCAAAGCGAGATGAGCAGGGGACCTGTGTGAGCCTCCCGGCACAGGCTTACCTTGCATTTGGTCCTCCCTTCACAAAAGCAGAGGGAGGCTCTGCCCTCCCAATTACTAAAGCAGCAACAAAGTAAAAGGCAGGGCAGACTTTCCTAAGCTATTTTCAGCTTCTGCAGTACAGATTCAGGCAACTGTGTCTTGCCTGGGAATACCAGATTGGGCACAATATACCACTTTGTTGACAGGTGAGGCAGAAGATCAAAAAACCCCAGATCATTCAGGACCCAGCTGACCATCCACCTTGGCAGAACAGCATCTGCTCTCGGCTTAGTGCGACAGAAGGGCCAACAGTCTGTGCAGATATGCAGAAGGCTTAAGGAAAGGGCCGATGACAAGATACGGCGGGGSGGAAAGAGCTCCAGTTAAAACTGCTTTTAATTTAAACTATCTTTACCCCAAAAAGTACTATATACTATGTTGAGAGCACACTGTGTAGTTTGGCAACCAAAGCATTCAAAAGGTGGGAAACGCTACTGATACATTACAGCTTTAGCTCAACCCAACTTTTTATATAGTTTCAAATTATAAGATGAAAATATTTTTATTTTTCCTTAGGACTTCTCCTTCACACAGAGCAGTGATAGACAAAGCTTAAGCACTTAATTGAGAAGAGTCAATTTAGCAATTCATTAYTTTCAAGAGCTGGATTTTGCAAACTAAATACTTTGGGAAAAGTTTGGGATGCTGTCAAGAAATTCATGTAATGAGACCAAATTACTACCCTAACACAATCCTCCAATTTATGCTTTATACTACTGTCCACGGCCACCTCACTTTTCTTGCTCTGTCTCTCTGAGGCATCTAGATGTTCCCTTKCATTGGATAATTAGTTTGCTAGTTTTTCAGGAAGAGACTACTTTACTATCACACATTCATATATGACATAGCACACAGGAACCCTATTCCCTGAATAGATCCAAAGTACTACTAAAATAATTACAATATCACCTAGATAAAAAGTAGAACACATAAATTTCACTAGCACAACATGAAATCAATTGCAAGTGCTGAAGCATGTAAAAGTAATGGGAAGAGCAAGTGTTTTCAAACCTTTAATAAAAAAAAWCTTTTTTGTCTGTATTATGCTCTTTAAAATACATACTTTTGTTCAATCTATTTTATTCATCACTCAGTTAAATACACACCACCACAAAATAACCTGACAAATTAAATAGTAAAACATTAACAGGTCACCAATTCTCCAGACACATTTTTCTCTTTCAGAATGAATCAGGTGAAGAGTTTTAAAACTAATTAGCACAGTAACCTTTTTTCTTTCTCTTAGGAAATCTCTTCTGGCCAATTCAAAAAACACCCAGTCGAAATCTCAAAGATGTCCATATCTTGGCAATCCTATTTTGTCAGCATCCCAAGGTCGGGGATAGTTGTCCTCCAGTCAAGAGACCAGGAAYACAAACACACTGCAGAGACCTGCCCTCCCGTGCGGAAACCAGGTCAGGAGACCTCTATCTGGAGAGGGGCCGTAGCTGCCTGTCTGCCCTGGTAGCACCATGCCTGCTATGAGAACAAAAGTAGGAAAACTAGGCAAGAAACAAAACACTTTCAAAACCTACAACAAAAACCATGCACCGTGGCTTCTTGATTTTGGTAGTCCAAAAACAGTGAAAAAGACTAATGTTAATGTTATACAACTAGAGCATGATGCACAAGGAAAAGGCAAAAAAAAGCTATATTTAAAGAATCTGGGTTAACAGGGTTCTAACAGATCGCTATCATAATAAAAAATGCAACAATATTATATAGCCAAATCTGCTGGTCAGTATACATCCTAAAATGTATACAGCAGTATACATCCTAAAATGTCCTTTTACATGTCAAATCTGTCACTGGTGATGTCATTTGCTCTTACTTTCATCATGCTAGTTAAACCCTGTACTACACATTGTATACACCTTTGGACATCTCTACAGAAAGAAAGGGAAATTTTTTGATTTCCCTAGGAAAATCAGTTCATAGCTGAATCTGACTTTCATCTCCATGTAATGAAACTTAACAAACCTGAAGTTTTATCAGTGAACTGAATTTATAAGTGTCGAGATTACAGCACAGAAACACATATTCATTATCATTTGTAGATAAAATGTGAYGTCTCTTAAGGTCGGGTTGTCGTGCCTATTACCAAAATACATGTCACTTTAAAAGCATTACAGTTTGACATAATTCACCCACAGGCTGGACAATATTCATTTCATAAAAGGAAGGCGATATGAAGATCCTCTAAAATGTGATCCCTTCGCAGCACGGGTCTCCTAACTGAGCATCCTTCTCTCTACCAGCTTATGAAGCATCACTGCATTTTGAGAAGGCTCCTTGACTACAGCTGCCTCAATCTGTTTGGGTCTTAAAACGTCTCAAACTAATTCCTGTGTCTTGCCCAGTTAAGATCGTAATCTCCTGATGGGAAAGGCCTCCACAGGCAGAGAGGCCCTGCAGATTTTTCATGCTATCAGCTTGAGGACACAATGCKGCTTCAAACAGGGCCAAAAGGTCACTATCAATATCCTGACTTGTGGGATTCTGAGCAAATGAGAAGCCAGCACACCGTACAACACATCCTGACAGCCAGAGGCCTCCTTCAGAGGAGCAGCTACGCTCTCATACCACWGATCAGCAAGCGGCCCAGGTAAATCGGCTTTGACACAACTGGGAACAGTGCTTTCGTGACAGCCTGGGCCCAGCCACAACAGGAGTAAGTTACAATGGGTTCAATCAAAGAGAATTCATAGTCAGGAAAGTAGCACATGCGAAGCACTGGGTTCAAGACTACACATTAAAAGAGAAAAAGAACTAACTCTGCTTTGACACTTTTTTGCTTGCTATGCTTTCTACATTTTATTGTCAACAGCTATGCAGAATTTGGGATTTAATTCTGCTCCTGCCTAAAACATTAATGACCATTTGAAGATTTTAATGCAAATGAGCACAAGGAAATTTTTACTGTAAAACTGTTTCATGAAATAGCTAGTGAAAGCATAGCAAAATAACGCTAAATAGGCAAAGGAGAAAACAGGGTAAATTTTAGTCTTCTGTGTCTTTTACTCACCGTCTGATGACTTCGGTCACAGTAGCGCAGTCCAAAGTAATCTATCTCCACTAAGTTTAAGTGACGAAATACGTAGCCCAGGACAACCGACCCTTTCGTTGACTTCTGTGGGAAAGAATTTAGAGGGTCTTTTCACAAAGATGCTCTGCCTTTGTCAGCTACCTTCAGTGTCATTCATGCGTTCAGTCAGCTTTGTCTGAAGGACAAGGCAGTTCCCACTGCCTTAATCCAAAATTTCAGCTATGCACAGGGGAAATATTTTGTCCTGATACATGTTTCATCAGCCATCTGTAAATGTTGTTAGGTAGTGGGCAGGCAAACAGACACGAAAGCAACCACTTAAGAGCACTTGCATACATACWGCATGAGTGAATATAGCCACTTCTAGCAAGTTTCTTTTCTCTAATCAACGTCCTAATCCCCGTGACATATCTCAATGCTGAAATCATACTCTTCCTTCAAGCATGGACCTGTCACTCTTAGCACTGACACTGAAGACGAGCAGGCAGAAGTCTGTCCTTAAGACATGCATYATGAATCATCAGCTACTCTATTATTACTCTTAGTGAAGGAGGCTGGAGTTTCTTTGTTTTCATGGTAAATGCTTTTGACAGCAGAAGTGGGAGAAACCCAACACCCTGAACCAAACAAGCTCAMTGCATTCTTCAATACTACTGTATTCAGGGTCTACTCTAGTACTTGCAAACAACATGGGGGACAATATCACAAATTTGTACTGTTAGCAATGTGTTATAAAATGCTTACGGTCATCTGAAGGCCTCTTTTTTACAGGCTTGCCTGGTAGTCAACAACAAACTCACTAGAAAGACTGAGAATAATTACACAGAATGATCTCTTCAGAATCAGTTAAAGCCTTTTATTAGCGTAGTCCTAAAGTACGCAGAAAAATATGGAAATAAAGCACAATGTGATTATTGCTAGTTGCTTTATATATACAWACATATACATACATACAAGGGTCCTAGGACACCAGTGCAGGTCAACAGCCCTGCACTTAACCTGCATATGCAGAAAATTACGTGTAAGAAGCTTGTATAAAGAGTGTCAGAACAGCAAACAGTGCACACGCATAACCTATGTCACCAAATACCATTTTACAAGGGATTTAAATAACTAATTCACATCTGCTTTCATCCTCATTACAGTAAAAGKGTGAGAGAAATGAAAGAAGTTGAGGTTGAGAGATATTACATATGTTTTGCTGTTTAACTTGGGATGGGGGGAAGAAAACACAATCTCAAAAGTAAAATGGCAAAATACACTGGTATTAGATTTATTTAATCTAGCTCTGCTAGTACAATATCAGGCAAACACTGTCTGTACAGTGTAGAGTGCAGAACAGAAACATTTGTGCAGGATTTGTACCCAGTCACCCAGGTAGGGTCAGTACAACAACTTCAGATGATCAATYTTGCTCTACACAAGTAGTGGCAAGATAAACATCTCTAGTAGGTTGGGACTTTTTTTTATTCATGCTATTCAACCAATTTAATATATGTTTACTTAAACAGGAGCAGCTCTTGAAAGGGTCTCAGTATGGCACAGTCTATTGCCATCCTATAGGCTATTTACACCAAACAGCTGTGCCAATTCAAGATGAGAGAACAAAGCAACTGGAATTACGTATTTTCTCAGCACGTACATGCTGACTTGACAATCAACCACATAATAAAAAAAAAAAAAAAAGAGAGAGAGAGAGAGGGAAAAGGGAGAAATGTGATTATGGTTAGCAAAAACTCACTAAATCTCATTTCACCATTTTAGATAAAGTACAGAAGTAGAATGATCTCATTCTCAATAGAAACTGAACTTGGTTTGTTAAAACAGCACAAGACAAKATTCAGCCCTTCTTAGCTATAAAGTCAGGAGAAAAAAAAAACAACACAGAAACAAAACAAAACACACCTTAAAAAACAAGACAGTTTAAACTACAGGACAGCAAGGGTACAAGAGCATAACTATACTATCTCATTTTCTATAAAGAGCTTCTCAAAGACACAGGAGAGATATCTACTAACTGAAAGRCACAGAGTCACCCTTCAAATTTCATGTGAATGCCAACAGCCTTCAGCAGTGGAAGCGACTGTTGTCGCCATCAGTGGATGAGTTACGGTCATACCTTGGGCACACAGGGCTTCCTTCGTGTCCCTTAGTAAAAGCACAGAACTACAAAGCAGCCCGACTCCACAGGTCTTGAAGAAAGACGTTACATATTTAGGTACAAATAACTGCAACATTTTAAACTGGGTAGTAAATACGCATATGAAGGAGAATATTGTAGACAAAAGGAAATCCACAATTGGCTTTCCAGAGCCTTGGGGTTTGGAWAGGGTTAGTAGAGCCCTTCCAGAAGGAACAATCAGAGCTGTGTGCAATCCTGCCCACGGAGGCAAGCCGGCAGCGCCTGCCGAAGGCACGCGGAAACTCCGCGCTTGGCTCACACCTACTCTCCTTCAATGAGCCGGTCACTCCTTTTGTTTGACCAGTAAAGTGACTCGTAGCACAATTGTTTTATCGGCAGGATGAAGCAAATCGTTTTCCATTCAGCTATGCACCTTCCTGGAAATCATCAAMATTACTAGACTAAAATAAAATAGGAACTAAAGTCCTACAGAGTTTAACTTATATGACACCACCAGTTTAGGGTTCAGCTAACCTGGGTGACATTTTTCATTTTCGGTGAGCGGCAATGGTCTCAAAGTAAATAAAGACTTTTTGGGACAAGCTTCCTCCTCCAGAGGTTAAAGCTAGCAGGAGCCCTAAGAAATGAGCACATTTGATCCCTGGAAAATAAGTTTTTTTGTCTTTTTTTTTTTTTTTTTCCTTTTTTTGTTTTTGGGAGGGGGTGCAGAGGGGAGAGGGAGAGTGGTTCCTTTCGGAAATAAATGCTAACTTCCATCTATTTTTATTTCCATCATTGAGCTCTGTGATAAATACTTTACTTGCTTAATACAACCCAGTCAATGTTTCTACCATCACGGTACCACTGGTACCATTCTACCATCACTACCAGAAACAAGTGATCCAGCAGTGGCTCACAGCCACACAAAAACATCTTTCTTACAGCTGTTAAACGACAATGTACCGGCTATCCTCAGCCAAAATACAGTGTGTGCAACTGCCCCTGTAGCAATTCTTCTCACCAAAGCATTTCACAGCCCTTAGTGGTCCCTGCCAGGTACCCTAGAGGTTCTTCATTGCCTTTGAATCACTCCAACCTCGTTTATATACCTATATTACACATATATATATATTTTTGTATATATATATTTTTACATATTATTTAACCCCACATATCACTATCGCCAATGGAAAATTCTTCAGACTCATCTCGGAGCCTTGCTGAAACCAGGGCAGTCCCATTTCTAACCAGCAGTTCCAGTCAGTTCTCAGTTTAAGCCAACTGATTTCAGAGTAAACTGGCTCTACAGCTGGAGTCAGKAAAGCTGTTCTGCTGAACAACCCCAAAAGAATACCAGCAGTCCTTTTAATTGCATTGGAAAAACATTCTCGTCAAACAAACTTCTTCAAATTCAGAAGTTTCATAATTTTATTAGTGAATATAAAGTAACTACTATTCACCCAAACTGCAGAGCATAACTATCAAAGAATGTTAACAAAATCAATCCACAGCATACAGCACTTCAAAAATTACCTAATCTGCCTTGAATTAAGCTCAGACTTGCAACAGGTTTGCATTCTTAGGGGCAAACCATGGCACGGTAAGTTTATTTGAAAAGAGCATTGGGAATACTTTTAAGAGAGAACAAAGAATTGTTCAAATGAGTCATAGTACCTTGCTTTACATGTTAGCACCATGGCTTCATAAACCAGAAAGGCAGGTTTCTACTAGCTAAAGAAAATGACAGTAAGATACATCAGGATAGATTTGATTGTATTTCTTTAATCAAAAAGAAACTGCTCTTTTAAAAATGCTATGGTACTGTATCTTAATATATTCCTGTTACTGTATATTAGTCATCAGGAATTCTTATTTTCCATGCTCCTCACTGCTTTCAACCCCTGCAAATTTTTCCTGGTTTGATATTTTGTACTGTACACAGCAGAGAAAGCCAAATTAGATCCACAATTGAGGTCAACAAAGAATTTAAACACAAATAAGAAACACAGCAATGCCAGCTGCTGTAGGATGTCAGTCCCTTTCTCAAGGGGAAGCCTGTGTAGGGAGTGAAATATCAATTTATTAAAAAGCAAGCTAAAGCATAGCATTTTCCCTTTTAGTCCAGTCAACTTTTCTTCAGTCAGCTTCCTTTCCCCATCCACCTCTTCCATCTCTTCCAGCCTAATAGATGCTAAGGAAGATGCAGATGAATTCGCAACCCCCTGCCTAAAAACACAAGACTTAACAGTTTTGGTTCAACAGAACCGCTGTCTTTTCATGCATCTGCCTTTTTTTTCCCACCACTGTAGAACAAGGAACTTCAGTAGGACCTGGGAAGTCAAGGAGGAAGCTACTGTGCTGTAAGAGTACAGAGCACATACTTCAGTCCTCAGATTTCCCTCCCAGGTGTGTGTGAGGGGCTGCATGCCTGGCTAGCAAGTCCTCGAGCTGGACGTGTGCTCAACTCACCCTCTACAAGCTGCACGGTAGCCTGTGTCCATGCAGTGAGCGGGAAGTGCTCCTACATGCCGGAGCTGAGCGCGCTGTGGGAGCACAGAAAGTCCCGGAAAATGGGGAAGTCCTCTTTCTACTGCTTGTGCACATGRATAACGCAACTCTGGACACGTCCATCACACCAACTGCACATGCACCAACCAGGCCTACAGCACCTGAGTGCTCAGACTGACATCCCCAGAGAGTACCATTTTATTAGGGTTTTCAGAGATKGAATTGCAGGATTTTGTTCTAAGCGTTACGAGGCACAGGTAATAAATTTGTACAAAAGCACTGCACAGAGTCACACAACTGAGGGCAAGAAGAGCCATCGGTTCCTCTCATCCCTGATACATCTGTAATAGAAACAAGTACCTCCTAAGAGCACTTCCTTACTGCACCTTCATGCAGAGTATCATCCACAGATCCTCCCCTGTCCCCATCTCAAGTTCAGAAAAGACCAAATMCCACCACAGCCCTTCAATCTCCTTCTAGCTGTAAGAGCGGCACGGCTCAGGGTTCTAACCTCCACGTTCCTGGAGGACGTGGAGCAACACCACACCACAGAGCAAGCACCTCTTTTCCCTAAGGCAAAAGAAGCAGCTGGGCCTCAATTTGCCCAATACATGTTCAAACAGAGAAGATCTTTAAATTAACAATGTTTAATATTTACCAATATTCATCTGCACAAACAGCTTGACCTTAATTTGCAGAATGCATGTCCAAACAGAAAGGAATTAACTTAATGTAATTTTATATGTACAGACATTCCCCCACATAATTGCATAACAGAAGTAAATACTTTCAGAACTGAGGATTTAACATAGGCAAACGAAATACCACAGTCTGCCCTAAGTACACATCATACAAATATATGCACCAAATTGTGCAAACTCATCTTTTCCCTTCTTCTTTCAGTGACAGGTCACTGTGTAACAGTGTTCTCATTTCTTTTTGTTTTCCCATCACAGAGGTCTCTGCACATTTGCAAGCACACGCACAAGTTTCTGCACCGCTGTTTCTGAGAAGAACTCTACACTGCAGCTGCTCTCCTTGCTGAAATGGTATCTAAGGCACTGATTTTGCAAGTGACATACATGAATATATAAACCAATGTGTTTTTTTGCTTTTACTAACATCAGTGACACTAACTCATTCTGATTAGGAAATGCTGTTCTAGAAGCATATCTGAAAGTGCCTCTGATTTGTCTGCTTTTGTAATTATTGTACTTGTCCCAAATTTTTAAGTAGTTTTCAAAAACTACTTTTAGGAGTAATTCCTTGAGAGGGTAAAATTCTAGTGACTTAGACATTCAAATACGTAAACCTCTTCTCTCGTAACTACGAGCTAGACTGCACTTTGAGGCTTAGACAGAGATAGATTTAAACTGATCTTGATTCTTAGAAGCTCTTAAAAAATTACTGAAGTATTCGCCTTATAGAAAACTAGATTAGCTCAGTGTGCTTCTTTCTGGGTAAGTAAGGATTTTACTTGGCATATAAAAGCAAACATATATTCCTTACTATCTTTATCATGAACATTAAAAAGTGTCTTGTTAAGTGTCTACAAGCCCTATCATTTATTTTGATTACTCTTGCATTTAGTAAATAAACCCAAGAGCTGCCAAAGGATGCAGTACATAAGTATTGTGAAAACTAGTCAAAATGACATACCTTACTGTCAGCTCAACCACAAGACCCTATAAAGATGAGTGACTGCACTGACGTGGTTTAGTAATGCCATCTGTAGATGTGCGTGCACACACTACAAGAGAAATGTCTGAAGTCTGATGAAGATAACACAGATATTAGATGATATTAAAGCAAGTACATAATTGAAGAACAGTAGATTTTGGAAATGTAATTAATATTTAATAATACATTAAAATTGATCCTTCATCAGTCATTAAAAATATCTCATAAAGTGACAGCATCTACTTCATGTAGAGGAATTCACATCATATCTTTTACCACAAAGTATTCATCAAACTATACACTAAAATTAGGCAGCTTGCTACCATCTAGATATATCACATGACAGCTGAGTTATGCTACCTACAAGAAAGCATTTCAGCTTTTCACAGAAAACAGCCAGGCTGAACAGGGCAATACCAAAAATCACTTCTGTGATATCCATATACTTTGGATATTCTCTACCTAAGAGAAAATACTATAATCATAATGAAATTCAAAACAAAGGATACAACCACACATCCGGAAAGATTACGAGGTTGGTTGTCACTGCTTTTCTGTTCCTCACAAGTCCCTTCTCAAGTCAGAAGTCATAACATCATAACATCTGACCTGGCATGTCTTCTTCAGCAGCAAGACTTTGGCCTTTCCTGATTACAGATGCTAAAGAAATATACCACAAGCACCTGGCAAGGCAGAAGTACATGAGAATTTATAACGCACACACTTCTAATGCATTCTCACATCTCTAATTTAAATTATTCCCAATTAATACGGTAGATCCTTTAAGCCTAAGCCTTTAAGGCTCCTACAGGAGGCCACTTTATTTCAAGAGCTGTGAACTACCCTCATGGTATGGCAGGCACATAGCAAGAGATGCTTCTACACCTCTTGGCCTAGGCTTGGGCTGTCTTGCAGCCAACAGCTGATGTCCAGCAGGTCCAAAAGCCATTATTTTGAATTATTTACCTATAATATACTATCCATACCTCTTACGTTTTACTTGCACATAATTCTTGACGATGGCTTGCTACACCAAAGTACATGCAAAATAAAATTCTATAAATAAATAGAAAGACATACTTTCAGCTTTAGTCATTAGTTATGGCATTTTCAGTTCCATTCCACTTCAGCAATTTTGAGATCTGCGACTATGTACACAGGGAGGCGTGCAAGAACCCAAGCCTCCATTCTAACACTCCTACTTTCTCACATGTTCATCAACCTAAACATATTCTCTAGAACCTAAACATGTTCTCTAGACATTTTTTCCCCCCTCCTCTTGTTCAGGAGTAAAGGCCAGGATGGAACTTCTCAGAGGTCTCTTCAAGTAGATTTGAAGCCTCAGTCTAGATTTCAAACAGCAGCTCTTTAAAATTTCTCATGTTTTCCTTCTTCATAATCAGAGTTGTCTCTAACAGACTTGCTTTTGTTTATAACTGATTCAATTAACTGAATCACCACATTATCATTCAGTCAAGAGAGCCTAGAAAAAGTTCAAGAGAAAAGTTCAAGAAAAAAAAAAAGTTATCAGAAAAACAGTGGAAGCCTTCTTAGATGGGATCTAAAATACATGAGAGGGACAAAGATAGAATTCATTTTCTGGACAAGACAGAGGGGCCTTTTATTTCTGTCTCTGACAAGGCTGATGCAGGGAAAGAGGAGGGTGAGGGGAAGTGGAGTCTTCTCCATTAAACAAGTCTTTCATAAAACTTGTTTATTTGGAGCTCTGCTGCCTCTTGCCCTCTGCAAGCCACACGCTCTGATGATGTTGAGCTGACCCTTCCTGAGCTAAGTCACACTGGCCTCAAAAGGACATGTCTTACATATTCATTGGGAATAATTCAGATTGCATTGGAAAATACACTGTAAATTCACATGTACTTGTTTTCTGCCTCACCAAGGGCTTGTAATGTGTTTCTTAACATCTATAACCAGACAAGATAGAAGCCCCAAACTATTAAGATGACAAAAATGTTTGCTACCCTGCAAGCTACTCAAGTTATTTCCTTCTAGTCATTAACAGCAAGCGGGGAATTCAATAGTGTCCTCATAGCAATTCAATGCAGATCTGTCAAAGTGCTTATTTTTGGTTTAAGATTCAACCGTACTTGTATGTATTTCAGTAAAATACATTCTTTATTTTTTAAAAAAATGCTACATGATGATCTGCCACATCTGCAAAACTTCTACAAGAATTAATGTATTTTTTATTATTTAAAAACTATATATTTCCAATCTGATTCAATTTTCAATTTTATGACTGTTGTAAGAAAATTACTTATTCCTGCAGTACTAATAGAAGGCGAAAGATCACATTCATTTTTCTAAAAAATAATATACTTTCTCTGTAGAGCTTGGATAATTCAATTGCTACAGTGCTTCATATAAAATCTGATCAAATTGTACTGAAAACTTCAATTTTATTTAAAATAGTTTACAATACCTGTCTGGCAATTTGTTTGAGAAATTAAAAATTAAAATTTAAAAACAGCATTTTTAATAGGCATTCCTTTATATCCTATATAAAAAAATACAACATACACTAGAATTATTTTTGTTCTGAAAGTAATTTTCTAGATATTGCTTACCAGCAAACCCAAGCACAGTGAGACAATCAATGTACTAGCATCAGGACAAGAATAAGTTATCTATTAACACACCGTAATGACTGCTAATGGAGAAACCCTATAGGCCTTTCTTCTATCCTTCCCTTCTAGAGTTTCTAGTCGTCCTGGAGAGTTACTATCCAGTGCCATGTACCGCTTCGGGTCCTATTACCATTTTACTGCTGCTGGGCTGTGTTCAACGTTCTTTATTGAAGGGAAAAAAAAAAAATCCACAGACAAGCAGGGCCTCTGACGGCCTCATGACAGCAGAGAGGAATGAAAGGGCTGCATCGTATCCATCACGGCTCCTAGCCGCCTGACTAGTGCTGCCTGCCCTTCGCCTGCCGCTCTCGCAGCATGAACGCCGCCTCCTGCTCTCCATCAGCTCTCAAATAACCACAAATTTCAGCCCTGCATGCTCACAGAAACTGAAAGCAGGGTCAGGATTTTTTGCAGAATGGTATCCCCGACCAGGAACAAACATACAAAAAAAAAGCTTTAAAGTCAAATAATGACATATAAATTGAGAAAATTAGCAACTAAAGCAGAATGCAGAAAACTAATTCAGCCCCGTGAGTGTAAGCACTATGATAATATCAACACTTTCCGCCCATTGATCTCAGTGTGAGGGATGGCCACCATAAGCAAAGCACAAGATTTCACACGCACTCTATATATTTAAAGATCTTCCAGTAAGATTTCTCTAAAATTATATGTACAGCCTATTACAACTGAACTGTAAACTCAACAAAAATAAAATCAAAATTTTTGAATAAGTGTTTTTCATATATGAGATTTTTTTTTTAATATTAAAAAYAAACCAACAGATACTGTTATTCCCAGGCAGAGTTTTTCTTTGTAAAAGAACCTACAAAGAGTCAAACATCCCAAATACAGAGGCTGGCTTCCCCCCACCCCGCAATAAATATTGCATGAATATATTACAGAATCAAAAATGAAATAAAACTTTACAAAACTTCGACAGTTCTCCGTGAAGGAGTAGATGATGACAGGACTATGGACATGTGTTGCACTGGCGAAGTCATTTCACTCCCAGCTCTCTGTCATTCCATAGCATAAAAATCTATATAAAGAATGGGATGTGGTACTCTGAATACTGCAGATCTAAAACCTTCTATGCAATCACGCAAATCTAAGTACAAATCAGACGCAAGTAGAGAGCTGAAGAATATGTCTATTCATCAATGGTAGTTTCTGTTCACAGATAGGCAAGCAGTTAACCCATAAACGCTCCGAACAATCTAAGTTCTATGATTCTAGTGAAAGATGCATGATCCCAGCACCATCAGCACCAGACCCAAGCGATTAATTAATAAATGCCTCAGGCATTCTATCCTTCGTTAAAGGGATGGCGATTTGTTGCACTCCATGAATCTGATCACACTTCTCAAGCAAGAAGGAAAGCAGGTTTAAAGACAGCTTTTTAAATACAGACATTAATCGAGTCACAAACATATTGTGTATTAGAAAAAAAAAATCCAGCTAAAATCAAGAAACAAAAATATCTGTTTAGATGCGTAAATAACCCAACAAGCTTTTTCACTCAGAAGGAATTTTGGTAATTAGGCTAAGACCTTGATCCTATATAAGTCAATTAGAATTTTATGACTGATTTTGGGGCAAAGAATTCTGGATTTATGTTAGAAATAAGATTTCTACTCATGCTTTTTTATTACCAGAGAAGCCAAGCCTACAACCCAAAATATATATGAGGCCAATAACTGCTCATAGCAGAGCCACGGAAGTCATAAGCTCAATCATTTTTGAATGTAACGCCGCAAGAAACAATTCCCAACTCCCTCTAAGTAATTTAACAGAACAATAACTGAAAACATAACAGAAAAAAATATGAACCTGAAAACCGACTGTAAAAGCTGTCAATTAATTCACAATTTTGCAGATTAGCCACCGGTGTTTAACTATCAGAAATCTCTATCTCGATACCATCAATTCTGCTGTAGTGTACGGAGCTTCAGCACAACCTCAGCTAAAAAGGGATTTATTTTAAAGTACTGGAAATGTCCAGTRTACTTCTTTTGCTGTAAGCAAATCACAACATGTACTGGGCACTAGACTGATAAATTTCAAATAGAAAACTACAGTTAATGCTTTTGTTTAGCTTRAAATGGGTTTAGTTCAATCTATTTTTGGAAGCCAAAATGATTATTCATTCCGCTCTGATTTGTGCTGAAAATGGTAACATAAGACTTTTAGCATAACTCCTTTTGGTTACATTAAATATAGCTTACTAAGTGAATTAGACTTGATCCCATTCACACTGAAAACTCAAAGGCAAAAATCCCTTTAATATAAAGAGGAAAGGTTCACAGCCTTCAGTTTTGACCTGATCAGCTCATGATAAAGTAATATTGTTTAAAAGCAGTAAAACTAACAGAACTGAATAAACAACAGCCTCCTGCATTTTAATTAAGAAACAGCATTTTTACACGACTTGGAGTATRTGACTTCTTGCATTCTGGCAAATGAGATGTGTCCTGGCAGAGCTCCTCAAAGTGTTGTTATGGAGTCTGGCAGACTCATGCTTCRGAGCAAGATTGTCACTAAATACCCTTCCTTATAAAATTAGGTTGGTGATTTTGTCTTTTTTTTTTTCCTCCTCTCCTTACTACACAATTTTGACATGATGCTATAAATCCTTACTGACAAAACTTGTCTGCTGACAATAACTGTATTAGCATTGTCACCCAAAACAAGAACTTGAAAATGTATATATTTAAATATTTACAATGAATATTTTAAACCAAAAAAAWTTAAAAGTAAACATAGCTGTTGTTTAAAATGGTGGGATGGGGGAGGGGAAAGGGGGAAGAGTCTTTTTTTTWAAAAAAAARGCAACCTCCAGCATACTGACTCATTCCAGCTAGAGCAAGGTCCACAGCTAACACAAGGACAGATAGATTTCAAACAGTATTTTCCTCACTGGAAGRCAGATTTTTACTTGAACCAAAATCTCTCAGGGCAGGAAGGTATCTGTAAAATTTTCCACCAGAAGCATCTAAACCAACATTTTATTTTATTTCATTTCACAGTGGACATATGTTAGTCCCATATTAGTCTAGACCACAGTGAAAATGCACCGCGGCGTTATTTGTGCAAGGCACTCCTCCCAAGCCTGAGGACTATTCCCATGATGTGCCACAAGGGCCTGGCCACAGGAAAGGGCTGAGACACTTATTTACTCGCCTTGCGAATGCCTATGCTTTTTGTGCAATGCAAAATAAATGTATTCAGTCTCACTYCACATGGCAGTTTTAACCAATCTAACTGCCGCTCACACAGATGCCTAAGGTGCTACTCAACCTCTTTGCTCTGCTGAGGAAATTACGGGCCCCAGCCTCGTCAGCAGCTCCTACCCACTGTAGTTGCTGCTCATCGAGCACAGGCTAATCCAACTGCATTGAAAGTAAACCAGGTTTGCAGAGGTCTGCAGGTTTAGCATTCAAATAAATCCAATGTATTCTGGTTTACCACAGTCTGGTTGCTGTGTCAGACATTCATTAGCAATATCAGGCAGACACCTGCGTGACAGAGGCACAATCTAATGACAAATGAAAGTGGGTTTTGTTTGCTTGCTGTAATCAGTATCGAAACAAACGAGTCTCCCAGATGATACTAGTTACATTGAAACAGTGACCACACATCTCAAGAACAGTTCAGGCCTCTGATATTCTCAGTATATCCAGTTAGGGTTTTACTGAGAGATTTAACAGGAAAAAAAAAAAAAAAACCCACAGAGAGATTTTAAAAGTTGACCAACTATGTTACTAAAACTAAGAGCTACATCTGTGCTATAAAACGATCTCGAGTCTGGGATTTAGAAAAAATACTATGCAAGAGCCATGCATCTTATAGCACTATTATAAAGAATGAGTTTATTAGCTAAAGGAAGTAGCTTGGACTCTTGTAAAAAAGCTCAGGCTCCCCTCAAGGCCAGCGGCTCCCACTCAACACCCCACAAGATGCAGGGCTTTCTCTCTTCTATACTCATACTATACTGAGAGTACAGTATCTTCCCAATACCTTCCCTCTATCCTAGTCTTCCAAAATACTTGTGATGAGGAGAATTACAGAATGCAGAACTGTGATAAAAAAGTAACCCACTGATGGAAATATGATCAAAGATAAGTCAGGTCAACTACCACAATATGGAAAAAAACCAAGATGGACTTTGAAGGTTTGCATTGCCAACCCTGTTCTCAGTGCAGAGTCCAGCTTCTCCACACCTAAATTTCACACTTTCTTACATTCTTGCTATTCATATTTATGCACTTCACAGTTGCCTGGAGATTTTTATACACTCAGCTATTGCCTGGTTGTCACTCCCTACAATAGAAGCAAAAGAGTCTCTTGGGAACACTGTGAAGAAAGGCTGCACTGACAGCTCAYTTTGAGGAGTCTATCAAAGCCAGCAATAGGCTGCTGACATTTGCTTAAGAAAAAGAAATGAAGGATTTGGAGATGTCACATTTTGGCATAGAACCAGCATAATATGATAATCAAGGACAGACAATGGGAAACAAAGAAAATAAGAGGGAGTGTATCTCCATTCTGCCCCTTCAGTGCTAGCACACCGAAGGGGAAAAGTCCTGTATTCCATAAACCACAATTCTTGTAGGCTTTCAGCTAAGTTGTACAAACTTTCCCCCCTACCCACAGGCATAGTAAAATTATGGACTCTACTGAGCTATCCTAGCAGGAAAAAAAATGTAATTCAGATTTCCAATATTTAGATGTAGGACTTAGAAAGGACAGCAATATTTTTCCTCCCTCACTTCAGCAGAGGAACTTCAGCATCATTCTGGAAAGGAGAGCTTCCAACCCCTTAATGCTTATGAAGAACACAGCCACATTAACGGTCCATCCAGGACACTGTACTCAGCAGCCAAGCATGACAAGCATGCTGCTGAATTCAGACTTGCTGCTTTTGCCATTTTTTTGCTGCAAATGCAAAGCAGTAACGTCTGACTGTCCTGTCTTGCTGAGCCAAGCAAACTGCAAACTCCCCTGCTAACTTCTTCCAAATTGTAATAGGCAAAAATAATAGTAGAATCTTCAATTTAGGGGTTGATCATGTCTAAGACCAACTATACAATTTACAACATTTTTTGCAGTGGAAAGGAGTAATTTCTCATGACTATATTTCTGTGGATAACAATTTAACACATGCTCTCTTTTTTTTTCCAGATTGTCATTACAATATTAAATCTTGGTCTAAAAAATTTGACAATCAGCAAGAACAAGAATATTGCATGTTCTAAATAAAGTAAAATATGACTAATGTTAAAAATAAGAACGTAAAGGGATGTTAATATTCAAAGACTCTAAGTTTCTTCTACACTTGCATTAACTTTCTTGTAATCATGTGCATTTTTAGTATAATGAAAGTTCCTCATATCTACATTTGTCCATCAATACCTCAGGAAGAATCAAAACTTTCCATTCCTCATTTTCAGATTTTCATGCACAATCACTAGTGCCTCATGTAATAAAATAGGAGCCAATGAATATGGCAAAATGCTTATTTGTGTACTCACTGSCCTCTTCTTCTTCTCTGGTCTAATGCCAGTTAAATCAATGGAGCTCTGTCATTCACTTCTTTGAAGTGAGTCAATTCACTCTTTTGTTTCTAGACATAATATTGTCACATAAATACCAAGGGTAGATAAAATAGGTTTATTACCCAAATTATACATATTTTAAGTCTACAGCTGTGAACTTTAGGTTCCATCATGCTACTACATATTTTGGATCAAAACCAAAACAATAACAAAAGGCATTCCTGGTATTCCACGTCCATTCCTTAAGGAATCACATTGACAAGGATTAACTGAACAGCAGAAAAAAAAAAGAAAAAA
>PTEX01000065.1:713222-743122 GCA_003342815.1 Eudromia elegans
ACCCTCAGTTTTGTTAGGGTAGCCTGTCCTTATATGATCAAAACTTTCCAAAGTCTTCAGCTGGTATAGACTAAAATAGACAGTTACACCCACACATCAATTTACACCACCAGAACACCCATATTCAAAAAACTCAGTTAATACAGTAGTCAGTAGTGTTAACAGATGTGTTTTAATAGCTCAAACGCACAGATGCTGGGAAGTCAAAACCATTGTTGGTATATCAAACAGCACACTATTTTAGCCTAATTCTGTTTTTCTATAAAATGTTTGCTCTCCAAACTATTGCAAGGGAGGAAAGGTATATAGTTCCACTGACAAAATCAAATAGCATAACTAGGCTTCAAAAATTATTCACTGTATGAGGTCACAACTGGTGACAAACCACACTGACAGCAAACACTCATAGTATTGTATCCTGCTTCAAAAACAACAAACAGAATAGATTGCACCAGAAATACGAAGAGGACAAATATGGCCCTTCAACTCATTTATGAACATAAATATTTATGTTTCCCTAACTTCATAAACCAGACCAGAGACACCTAAGACTGGGTGCAGTCGACCTGGCATAGTCACACTCTATCGCTCTGGRAGACTTCTAGGTTAATTAGCAGCAGAACGTACATAACAGATGCATTGATCATTTATCATTTCATAATCTAGACAGAGATAAAAGGTTGTTTTTTGCATAGTTTATATGGGAAGCATCAGGTAATTTTGTGTCTATTCCCAACTCTGTACTGGCTGCCTGAGTCACTTTGATTCAGCTTCCTTTTCTGTAAAAACAGGTTACAAGTCTCACATCACTAAAAAAAATAGTGTGAAAAAAACCCAGAATAAATATTGAAGGTAACAATGATTAATATTTAAGGCATACAGGTAAAGAGGATATAGCCCAGCATCATCCCATTAATGGCAAACTGTGTTGATACATTAAGATAAAACCTTTCTCTACTTAGAGACATGGCTCTCAAGAATAGCAGACATGGTACATCTCACCTGTCTGTACTTTGGTAAAATAACTGGTTTGGTATTACATGAGAAGTTACTAATTAAACCGGATAAAATGTGGTATGATTGAAGAAGTGAAAACAAAAAAGGAGCTAGCTAAAAGAAAAACAACAGTAGAACTTTCTTTTTCTAAAGAAATATTGCCAAAGTAAGTTCCACTATGACTGAAGGTGGAGCAGACCTCACTTCCATCTTTCGCACCTRCAGAAGTTCAACTATGTGCATAACAATGCAAAATTAACAAGTATAAAATAAGAGTACAGCGACACCGTATCTCTAGGACAAGCTCAATATAAATGAGGTAAAAGTCAACAGGACAAAACTGCAAGGGCATTCATTTACAGACCACTCCTGTTACAGTTGAAACATCACAAAGTAGAAACAAATTGGACAAAGGAACAAAGGACAAAGAGGCATTAATTAAACTCAGCACAACTAGTCTGYTGCTGAAACCCCAAGTCAGTGATTTAACAAAGCGCTCCAAAGCAGCCTCAACGGAGGAGCAATTCCCCACCTGYTTACCTTTCCCCTGGGTATGAAGTGGAGGGAGCTGTTAAGCCATCCTGACTGTCCAGTCACACAGCACAAGCACCCCAAGGAGAAAGCAATATGCCTTGTGAGTTTCCCACTCAACCTGAAGTCTCTTCCACACCACTTTCAACACAAAAAAAATTAATGCATGCAGTCTTAAAATCCAAAGTTAAACAAAGACGACCAGCAGGTTTAGAGACAAAAGGAAATGAGAGTAGAGTTCACAAAAGTCCCATGCAAAAGAGATGGGGAGAAACTGAGAGCARGTCCTGCAAAGGACAGGGTAGGAGCTGCAGCATGTAAGAGACATAGACAGGCTCAAATGGTCTATACTGCAGAAATAAACATTCAGGAAGGAAGGTGCTGCATGCAGGAAGGACAAAGCTAGACCACTGCCAAAGACACACAACAAAAAGAAGCAGCAATCATCACAAGATGCGCCAAGGGAGATGCTGTCTGTCCACTGGAGAGCGGTGTGTGCAGGAAYAGGCTGCCTGCAGGTTGTGAGGCCCCCATCCTTGGGGATGCTCAAAGACCAGCTGGGCAAGATCCACAGGAAYGTGCTCTGCCCTGGAAGGCAAACGGGCTACGCGATCTCCAGAGGTCCCTTCCAATCAAAATTGTCCTATGATAAAATTTAAGAGTCATTTTAAAATTAAATTTGAAGCTAAATATATATAAACTCAAAATACGTATTTGTGACGTCATATGATTCACAGTGCACATATTCATAMCTCCAAAATTATGTACGTTTTCTATATTTTAGGCATAACAGAAAAGCAGAATTTCACAAAATTCATTCCAAGCTCTTATAAAAAAAAAAAATTAACCACAGTGAACAATTATGAGGTTAATGAGCAAGTCCATTTAACTTTATGTATAAACTATCTTTCAATGTGTTTACTTCTAAAGTCAATCATAATATTAATCTCCGTTTAGAATAATTTCCAGAAATGCTATCTCGGAGAAGTTTCTAAAGAGAAAAGTTTGGAAGGTCTGGGCCAGCAACACTTGTCACAAGTTCCCTTAAATAATTATTAACAAAAGTCTTTCAGTTCAAGCAGCCTACTCTCAATAAATTATAGTGCTGTTAGCAGGTCTGTTTCAAAACAATAATACAGGCAACACAATGACCCACAAAGAAGCCATTTTAAGCACAATATGATCTGATAGCTTGGCATTAATTATAGTATAGATGACTGACTTAGCAATTCTTGCATTTACTTTTCTACTTCATGYTTTCATTCTACCAGTTTAGCTACAGATACTAATATGAGCTGTTACTGTTTAAAAAGAAAACAGTTTGGATAGATTAAAGAGAGCTAGCTATAATCCCCTTTATTGTAACAGAAAAATGCTTTGATTTTTCACTGGGAAAGGCAWTGTAACAGTGAATTTGTTTGCACTTTACAGCTTGTTTGAGGGGAGAAAACTAGTCCCAACAGAAACTGCAAATCAGTCATTCAGTCTTCAATAATTATTTTTCACAAACCACCAAAAACAAAGAGCTGTATCATTACATACATCAGATATGTCAGAACTTAGCACTGATCTGTAACTGTTAAAGGCATAATTTCTGTCAACCATGTTACACAGCCAAATTCACTATGTTTTCTAAACACTCAATAATGAAAAACATCTCATAAGTAACTTCTGCTAACAAGACAGTTTTCATACAACAGTTTTACGGCTCAGACATCTCACTGCCAAATTTGATTATATGTATTTTTTATCTTTAAAGCAAAGATTTTTTTCATTTGTCATTTCTATATGGAAAACAGGAGAAGATCTCTGGGAAGGAGAAAAAAAAAAAAAAAGTGTTCTTGCCTAGGTTTGTTTTTTTCTTCCCTCGGGATTGCTATTTGCTGCTCTTTAGGGGAAGGAGAAAAAAAAAAAAAAAAAAAAAAGGAAAAAGGCCTGCCGAATTACCAGCATCTTCCTCTGAATGTGTTTATTTCTTTCTTTTGAGTTTTTCTTTTTTCTACGGAAATAAATCAAAGCAATCTTCAAAACTCAGGCACACAACGTAGACTCTTCATGCCTTAAAASTCTCCAAAACAAGCTACATCAGTAACTTGACGCCTGAATTTGTCAAAGGATGGTTGTTCCGAAGACAGGACAAATTTCTTATTTACCACAAACAAGTGCAAACACTGGGCTGTGTAGCTCCACAACCATGCAARTTTCAACATTAGCAATCATACAGCAGTCATGAAGTTCTTCCAAGCCACTGCTATTGAAAAAAAGAAACCTCCCAAGCTTATATAATCGACAACCTCAAAAACATTAAGTTGATCTCCAAGGGTGAAATACTCCTGCTTTCATGACCTCTGCTAAGAAAGGCTCYGCTGCCTAACTGACATCTTTGGTTATACCTCTACACTGGTTTAAATACACACATTCACTTAGCTTGTAAGACACACTCATGTTATCATGCACAAGAGGAGACACTTATTTCACTGTTCCTTCAATTTCTTATCCTTAYATTATCTCACAATTTGTCCATAAATCTGTGATAACGCAGCCTCGGGCATCATTTTGGAAAGGAATATTGAGATAATTGGGACCTCACACAGCCATGCCAGCAAATCTTGATTTAAAACTGTTGCATTAGGCCTAAGTCCAATTCCTCTATAAAACATGAGAACTGAATCAGTCACAATCTGCAAATTATTCTGAGAATGAAAAGGTTGTCTGTTACACTATTTCACGATGTAACACAAACACACCTTTTTTCATGGTCAGGCTCTGGACCCGACCATGAGGAACACATTTTAAACACAATAACCTAGTTTGAAACATCTCAAATGATCCAACTTAAGAGCACAAAAAACCTGGCATTAACAGAGACGATTAACATTGTTGGCTCCTTCACCTGAATAACACACACAACTACTCAGTTTAGTTTAGACTTCCCAAACGTCCCAAAACTCAGCCCACAAGGTCCACGAGACAGACACCCATCAGTGCATCCATCGCGGGGGCATCGTGTGACACGAGCCCTCCCCATGTGCTCCAGGTCCTGGGAAACCTGCAGGCCCCAGAGAGCAACCATGTGGTTGAGGAACACGTAGTAACCCTGCACCAAGCGGAGACGCCAACACGTGGGATGCGAGCATCCCGGCAGAGATTTGTTAGAAATGGCGGAAAAGTAATTATCACGATGAGCACGTAAAGTTTGAAGTCCGATTTAAGCCAATGCTTGTCGCCTCCCTTCAGAACAACCTGAAAACAAATGCTACCCTTGTATGTGTGATCCAGTTAGTACGCATTTCAGTTGTGTGGTCCGATAACAACTATCACATTAATAACAGGAAAAACTCATGCAACTATGGAAGGAACTAGTGAAGCAGATAGAGAGGATCCTCTTCATAGCCTACCATGATATATGTGTGTTCCTGCTACTGTAGAAAAAGACAAGTATTCGTATATGGAAGAGCTAAGCCTTTAAGAGGCAAACTGTAGAGAAGAGGAGGAGGAAAGTAACAGGGAATGCTCAGCACTCTTTGTAAAGCAGACACATCCACTTGCTTCAGGGTGCTGGTAGRTAACCGTGAGGGCATCTCACAGCATACTGAATGTATCAAATCACCACCTTCAGCTCTTCAGTGCTCTGCCATTCTTTTACTGATCACATGCCAAAACAAACTATCAATTATCATTATGAACTTCCCACTCTGTTCCAAAATCCACTGACTAGAGCTCACAGTAATAAAAAATATAAAGTTTTCCTAGTAACAATATATGTTRGTTTTACTTTTCCTTCTTTCTTTTTTCATTAAGAACAGTCCACCAGTCCTCAAAAATACACACTATCTTGCAAAGCTGCAATTCTATGTGAAAACATTAATAACTAAAATTATCAAAAAGGTGTCAGCAACTACAGACAGGTAATTTACACTTGAAAATTCATAAAAAGCAACAAAATAAAATGAAAAGATGATAGAAATATGAAAATAAAAAATTAGCTCTTATCACCAGCTAGTTTATTTTTAAATACCTCCAAGTGAGAGGGCTGCAATACTTTCATATTTCTAGAGAAATCTGTACAGTTCTTGCATAGTTCTTGCATCCATACTTCAACAACTTGATTCAAAGTGGGGTTAAGAAAACTTGTCATTCAGGAAGAGACTTGAAATATTCAGTCTATCAAAAAGTGAATGAGAGGGGTAACTCAGTACCTCCAAGCATGAAGACAAAGAGGATATTTGATAGATGGTTTCTTAACAACAAAGGATAGATTAAGGCCAAATAGGATTAAGATACTAGAAAAAAATGATATAAATTAAAAAGAAGAAAACAATAAGCATGTGGAACAACATGACAAGTAATATGATGGATTTGTTCATRTGAAATCTCCAATTGTCATCATGGTCTTTCTAAAAATTGAGTAGAATCACTGAAGGGGTGCTATTGCATATATTTAGATTACCACAGTCTAGTCAAGAGATGTTTGAGTTACTGCTGCTAACGAGATGCCATCCTAAAAAAAAAATTTCCTTTGTGTTTACTGATCTTAAGTTTCAGTAAAGGAACTCTGGATTATATGAATACATTATAAACTCTTATATTCCCAAGTCCAGATACTTCACTCACTCGCTCCACTTCATCTTTCCAATTTCCTCACAAAACCACCAGCTGCACGAACAGATCACAGTATCATCAACAACAACCCTCATGACTTGTTGTTCTGCTCATGGATACCAACTATGCTGACCTGCAAATCATTCCTTTGCTTGACAGCATGTCTTAAGAGTACATTTCTAACCCACAGAGATCACGCTCCACGCATATGAAGACAGACTACTTTTACCATGGACTGTGTATTGTTCTCTTGCTCTTTCTTATCATGTCCCACAAGTTACCACGTGCACAAGGTCTTAYTCCTTCACAGTCACCCACGTGCCCGTGCTCCTTTCCCATCAAATCTTCTCCAGCCTCTTTACTGCAACCTCCACCCACCACATCCTTCTGGGCCCTCCACTCCTACCCCTCCGTTACGCTTCWCCTGACGCCCACTCCAGCTTCCAAGTCGTTACATGAAGCCTTATTTGCTCATGTCAAGGGAAGACACGGGGAACAAAYGAACTTGTGTGTCACATAGGAGGATTCAAAAGGGAGTGAAGACAGAGGGAAGGGGAGCAATAATTGATGCGTACATGGTTTTCTRACTAACATCAAAGCAGGAATCAATGGTTCCGTTTCTTCTAGATTAAGACCCATTTCACCTATGTGACCGTGGACATCCTACAGCACTGCACGATCCTAACGGCCTCTTCCTGGGGATGCAAGAGGGCTCATCACCACTTACAGACTCCATAATTCTTCTGTGCAGTAACGCCAAGAATGCAGAAAGACATTACCACGAAAGAACAATGCCTATACAATGAGAGGAACAAGGATACAACACTAACACCTGGGAAAGTGACCAATCCTGCCTACCTGCAAAGGGTGAAGGGGCATGATTTGCTAGCTGGGAAGCATCACGCTGCCTCTGCATTCAAGCCCTGCGCATATGGCTGCGTCAGCAAAGCTCACAACACTTAGATTTTCTCACCGTATCAGGCAGCAGCAARGGCTAGAGAAGCTTCTGGAAGTCCCTCAGTGAGAACGGTTAAGCTAACTTTTACATGAAATAAATACCTCACACACCGTGCTTTATTTCAAGCCCATACTACTTAATGTCATACAAACAGTATGGTTGATCGCTTGGTATATCAGCTGGGTAACGCCATGCCCTCCTTCCTCCTCACTTAACTAACCAATATCACTCAGTATTTCTACAGAGTTTATCCTTTCACTGGTCCTCAGCACCAGTTCACAGAAAACCCATTTTTGCAGTAATGCTGCATTCAAGTGCYGATGGATAAAAGGCCTACCATGCTTTCAAATGAGCAGGAAAAATGAAGCAGAGCTGCTACATGCTACTTGTTTACACCATTACAAATGCTATGTTTTAGGGGACATCTTGAGGCTCCAGGTTTCATCTGACAAAAGATATAATAATCGAATAAACATGACAGTAGAAATAATAATTTCATTTCAGGTATAAATGAATATTCTAAGGCATTCCATCTGAAAAAAAAATAAAGAAGATGAATGACAATTTTAAGTACTTAGATTTAAGGGACAGGCTATTTCAACAGATCTGGCTCTGAAGCTTTATGGAGATGGGTAAATTTATACAATGATTGCTCCAAAGTTGCACCTGCATTGAAATGAGCACTTAAGCAGGAGCAAAAATCCTTTTTCTTTATAGAGTGATTTTTTCCCTCCATCAATTTTACACAACCTGCCAGGAAAAAATAAATAAATGAATAAAAATAAAACTTGTAGTTGCTCTTTCTTTTAAAGAGGAAAAAATACTGACTTCTTCAGATGCGATAGCCAAAAGTGATCTCTCAGCACATCTTCTCAGACTTTATCTTCTCTGCTAGAATGCTGTATCTGTCTTCCATTTACCTATCTACATAATACGAAATCCTACAAACTCYACATTCACAGTTATCTTCATAAACAAGATTAAAACTCAGAATRCTTTATGAATGTAACACCTCAACTYACAAATGCAAGACATGCATGGATGCTAAAAAACATCCCTTCAGTTTTTCCTCACGAAGACAGGAAAGTTCAAGACTGAGCAATTAATGGTACAAACATAGAAGAGTACTATCGGCGGGGGTCGAAAGAGGAACTTTTGCAGGCGACTAAATGCCCCACAAGTCAAGGAAAAGATGCAGGAGACCTTGGAAGAAAGCCAAGGTTAGGAGCAGTGCAGGAGCAGAGGGAGAGACTGGATCCTGGGCCAAGGAAGCCCAGCACTTTGGGGCTGGCACTGTCACCACACCAGATCTCCTCTAAGGAGCTTTCTCAAATCCAGGATGTCAAATCCAGGGCATCAGCTCCAGAGGGGAGCAGAGCATCCCCTGCTGAGGTACAAGCATCGAAGTCCATTATCTTTTTAAAAGAAGTGAACAATCAAAAGGCAAATGGATTTTGTTTTAAAAATAATGGAAAATAATTGTACAAATTCTAACTGGAGTTATTTTAAAAGGGTTAACTTTGCTAGTTGCCATCAACATCTCAGCTCCTTGCAAACAATTCTGATGCTGCCAAGTAACAAGCCTGCACTCTTCACCCTGCAAGTATGGGCATGGATACACAAATCCCACACACTTGGTAGGTGTACCAGGCCCTGGCAACAGCAGCAGTACAAGCAGGATTAGCCGTTTCAACCAACCATGCTATAATGATGACTCCTCCTTATGAAAAGGARAAACTAAAATTTGCTAACAGAGACTGCGGCATTCAAAAACATCAAACTGAAATCTTCTCTTTTGGGGATTTCTGTGGCTAAACAGACAAAAACACGACATTTCAAAATTTGTCTCTTCTCTTGTTCATATGCCAGATGGCAGAGACCAAAAGATCTCAAGCTGTACTTCATCGAGAGCAGTCTTGCRTTAGCTCTCCTGATAAGCACCATAACACACAGCAGCTGAGGTCTAATTTCAGTWGAGCTGAGCAACAAAAACATTTCCACTCTGCAGCCTGTTTTCTTAAAAGCAGGCCTTTTATATTCCTGCCTCAGCCCTAAATATAGGTAAGAACTAGAAGCATGAGCCGTTGTGGATAATAAAGAGCTCCAATCAGTAGGGAGAAAGGCAAGAAAAGAAAAAGAGAGTAGAAAAGAGCAGAAAGCAGTGGAGAAAGACAACATGACTCCTTCTTCCTGCACCCTGCAAAGACGATGCTACTTCCATCGGCTTCCCTTGGTGCTTGCCCAACCTTGGCCCAACAGAACGGGGCACACGGGGCAGCACCAATGCCTCGTTCTGGGCAGCAGTGCATTATCTTTGTACATCAGTTAAGCTCCATTTCCTACTCTTAACACAGCATTTTCATGCCCTGGAAGCACTGATCCTGCAGAACCATAATCTACTCATAGCCAGCATGGTGAGAAAAGTGGCAAACAGAACAATCAAGCAACAAAGCTGAAGAAAGGAGAAAGCCCACACGCTCATAAGAGCTGATTAAAACAGAACAAAGAAGGGAAGAAAGAGGATGGGGAGCGCAAATAGGGACCAAGCAGCAACCAAAGCRCACTACACAAGGCCAGGATTAGAGCAGACCAGCTTACTTGTGCAATCTACTATCTGTAACTTCTGGAGAAATGGTTTYAAAAGAGGCTCATGCCCCTCTGAAGCATGAGCCTCATCAGAGAACACCCCTATGTGGGTTAAGTGTAAGGCACACGGCCTCAACTAGCTTTGTATCTCCATGGTACCAACAACACTAGACCGACCAGGCAAAAAGGCCCAGCCTTTCCAGGCCCAGCCCTCCACGCTGCCTGCAGGKGGAAGGATGAACGGGTTCAGTCACAGTCAACAGGACGGAGCAGTTCGTAAGAACCCGAAACAAAAAGGCTTTGGGGCCGCTCCTGTGCTACCWAGCAGTGGATCAAGGAAAAATGTTAACTGACCTGCCAGAAAGGTGCTAACATGTGGATAAGAGCAAGCATAACTTACAAAACTATGTGAAGTAGACCCAGATGTGCTGTTGAGATTTGCTGCTTATTCACCTTTAAACCCAACCAAGGCCATGTTCATCAGTAACACACCTAGCTGTATCAACCTGTGACTGGCAGCCTGCCGGCACATCAAGACGGATAACTTCCATAGAGATACCCTAAAAAACATGTCACAATYCAGGAACGGTAATGCTGATGCTTTCTTCACAACCCCCTAAGATTATATAAATTCCAGGCAATAGCTAGAAACCCRTTTTTCAACATGATACTAGCCTAATCGTCAAGGTTATTCACCTCACATTCAAACACTTGGCAGCGTGGCCCATTTCTGCTCCCAAGACGCACCTGCACAAGGTGAAGCACGAAGCCCACATGWGGTCTACTGAATCAACCACTGCAAGCACTGCTCATGGAACTAGAAAGAAGCGGGCTCTGCCTGCAAGGAGATTGCAGGCCCCCCAACTGCTGTGATGGCTCTGCCACTGGGGCAAGCAGTTTGATCTCCACTGACCCGATTTACTGGTACCTTACTTCCCTTGTCACAGGCAGCCATAGYGGGAAATGCACCATAAGTTTAGCACTGCAATGCTGCAGTCAGCTGTAGCATCTGATGTCAGAAATGAAAAGAGACTCCTGACATTTTATAAACAATCAGTAGCTGAAATAGAAGGGGAAAAAAAAAGAAAAGAGAGAGAGAGAGAACACTGGAGAAGGAGATAAAAAAAAAAAATCCTGATAAAACTACGCAGAAAATCTATTATGGGCCATTTATAAACTTTGTAGCTAAAAAGTTAAACGTAGAGTCAGTGGAAAATCTACACAGCTATGTAAAATATTTTCTGAAAGCTACACCTGGAAAAACAGGCCGTGTGTTTTCTGATACTGGAAAATGCAAAACAATTTTTAGGATTTTACGGCTGAAAGTGTGACCTCAATAGTCACTTAACACTGTATTAATTCTTGCCTTTTCATTTTAATCATGTTTTTCCTGCTAAATTAAGTTTATTGACAAAGATTATTAGTTCACAAAGCAATCTTTAGTATGCATATGGGTACAACTGAACTTAAACCTGAAAGATATCAGTGAATATTAATGTTTTGAAATCTCTTCTTCCTGTTCTAATTCTGGTAAGTAAACACTTGCATAATAGGAACACAGCTTTCCAGACTTCTTTTAAGAGGAATGACAGCCAGGTTTCCCAGGTCCCTTCACAGGTTACCAAAAGTCTTCCTCAACAAGCAATAGGTTGACCCTCAGGCTTTTGAAATCAGCAGAAAGATTTCCACAAAAAGGAAAAAAGAAAGAAAAAAAAAGACTGTGACCTAGTTCACCTACTATACAATGAAATCAATGCAAACATATGCCCAAAAACAACCATGATTTGATAAATCTTTCGGTTATCACGATGCCAAGTGCCTCAATTAACTAGTAAGCATGTATTTTCAGATAAAATTTAAGGACTTCAAACTTATAGCAGCTTCATAAGCAAAAGCAACCAGTTTCCCATTTTGCCCTATCATCAAGAAATTCTCATTATGAAAAGCACTTTTTTCTCCACTAGGGATTCAAAACCTGTTCCAAACTTCTACATGTCATGCAAGCTACAGTTTGCACCAATATCCTGGAAAAGAGTCTGACCTTTCAGTTACTTTTATAAGTGTGTGTGTGTGCGTGCATATRTGTGTGTGTGTGTGTGTGTGTTTACATACACACACTCCTTAATATATAAAGTGATCCACTTAGGTTTACCGGGAATGGTTACTGTTAGCACATTTGACTTGGGAGTAATCTTACTAAGAACTAGCAATGGACTTTCAGTCAGCTAGTTCCTGAGAACGTAAAACGAAAAATAATGACCTGACATAGTCAAACTGATGACATTAAGCCTAAGCTTAACTATAAACTGCCAACACATTATTATAACTCCATGGTAAATTGCAAAGACGCACAATTTTTCAGCTGCCTACCGAGCAAGCTACTGCACTTGTCAGATCAAAGGAAACAGCATTAAAAAACAGGGGCATACAGTTCTACAATTTTATGCATGACTGTAAATAGTTGAGCCTATTTTGAATGAAAGTAGACTCCTTTTACAAGTGGAGGCATCAGCATAATTTCTCCATTCTGATATTACACTATTAATTCATAGCAAATTTGTGATTGAGAAGCAAAATTTCAGAGAGGATTGTAAAATATGTTTGTGGACATCACTACAGCATAAATTGAGAAACAGGGAAAACTCATGCAATGGATTTGCTTCACTACTCTTCTCAGCAAATACTATTCCTCTTCTGGACTGTATAGATTTTTTTACATAGATCTTTTCCCCACATTTTTCCTGCATTACGGGAAAAAGCAGTGAACACTGTAATTACAAGATATTATTTCTATTCAAGTCTAGAATAGTACTTAGTAAAACCAAACCAGTCACAGAACTCTGCAATTAATTTGCATGGAACAGATGCTCAAAAATCCAGAAAACTCATTCTCATAATATTTAAGCAAATCTTTATATTTCTAGGTAGACTGTTTAAAATATGACAGGAAGATACAGACAGCTTACTTCAATCTATAATCAGCTCAGGTTCTGTAAACTAGATAAATTTTTTGTACTCACTAGTTAATCTGCTGAACAGTAAAATGAAACTTTTCTTGCTCACCACTGGCTTTTGTACCATAAAGCTTGATTAAAAGACAAGGTTAATATAAGAAAAAAGAAATCAAGTTTTCTTCCACTTCTGAACTGACTTTATAGCAAAATTAAATCACACAACATAAAGACAAATGTTCTAGAGTAAGCCCATTGAGATGGCTGCAAAAAAAAAAATCCACTTTTTTTATATTAAAAAAACCCTCTATCTTATAACTTGTATAATGCATTGGAGCACCTCTTTATTTTTGTAAACACTTATATCTTAACTCCTAATATAATACAAGTCTACTTGCTTGAATTGTGCCATCGACAAAGATACAAGTCAGTACTGGTCTATGTATAGATCATGATATTTAATAAACACATAAAGCTGGACAATAACACCAGAGATGGTATTGGTGACAGACCGTGCCATCAATGGAATTGACCCACTTTGTTTTTGTTAAGGAAGAATAGCTCTGGAAAGCACAAATCAGGCAAGAAATCAATTCCTACGCCTCAGTGCAAACATTTGCACTAATGACTCCCAAAACAAAACCAGTTAGGAAAAAAGGAGAGGAGGAGGAGTGGATTTAAGAGAATTCATGGAAGCATTTTGATCCAAACAAAGGAGCAAAAAGGATGGATGCAGTCTGACCTGAAAAAAATTAATACTGCATTATGTAATTATGCATTAAATTTGCTATTRATATTTGCTTAGATAAGTGAAACAGAGCATGATAAAAAAATTCTTTCCTGCAAGATGAACAATAAAGCCAKCCTTTGTAAATCAATTAGAGCAAGACAACTTTTCTGTGGAACACAGCTATTACTGCTTGTCTGCAAGTAGCATTTTGCAAATGTTTCATATTCGCAACTTTGACCCACTAGCTAAAACAATGTTTAAAACGGCGTTTTAAGTAGATTGGGTTCCTGATAAAACACAGAGACTCCAGTGTGGAGTTTACAATGCCAGCCTTTAAAATCAGATAGCTTCCGACTGCAGTGTTCAAATTTTTCATCCTGGGGCTACGTGAGAGTATCTGAAGGAGCTGGGAGCAGAAGGTCTACCCTCTTCTGCCTCCCAAGCAGCTTGAGGTGGAAACTCCGAGCAGGTTTCCAGGCGGGGATTCCCCACTTCGGGCAACCCTGTCAGGCTCCCTGCAGGGCCTCTGGAGTGGCGAGAGGCAGTGGTAGGGATGAGCCCCATTCCCTTTACCTGGCACACAGCTCCCTGGGAACTACAGCCAACTAGAGAAAAATTAAAGTAGTCCTCAGGCTACCCTCGACAGGGCCGGGCCATGTCAGGAGAGAAGAAATGCAGAGCTGTAATTAGRACAGAGTTCAAGGAATACCTTTTCTCTTAATCAAATGCATTTTTCCTCCTAATTCAGTCCAGCGTTAATAGTTTTTACAAAGATATTTGTAATGTACCTACTCTCCTTCCCATCTCTGCAGCCACATATTTRTGTACTAGCACGTCTAGGCAGGAAGAAGTATGAATGGAAGGACATGTTACCTCTACCATGTAGTTTACATTTCATTTTCTCCTTGCATAAAGGAAGGGGACAGATCAAAAGAAACCCACTGGAACTGCAGTGCTGCGAATGGAAGTGCCCTTCCTCCTGCCCAGGGCAATCATCAGGCAGGGAACACAGGAACACTGTCCCTAAATTCCAGCATTTCAGCCCGGCAAGAGCCAAACCTAAGGCAAACACAAACCGTTATTCCCAAGTTCTACGGACCTGAAACAACTCCAGCAGCTTCTGAATCCAGTCTGGAAACAAAATGAAAAATATGTTACTGGTTGAACACTTTTTCTTCCCTCCCTTTGCATTTGTGCTTCTGGGCAGCGGCTGGCAGACAGGTGGATGGTACCACCTCACAGACTGAGTCTAACGTGGGAGTCATGAGGACAGCATGGACTGGAGAGGCCCCGGAGACCTCCCCAAGGGTGGAAGACGGAACTGCCCGTCGCACACGCCGGAGTCGTGCGAGGCCTCAGCGCCAGCAGCAGGCACGCTGCCTGCGGAAGGGATCACTCCGCACTGGAGCAGTTCGGGCTTCTCAGCACACGGGGATTCTGTAGCTGGAAGATCTCCCTAAAAATCACAGGTTTCGTCTTTTTAGGGGGAAGTGTGAGAAATCCTACGAACTGTAAGAAAAAGGAAAAGATGGTGGATGCTAGAATGCTGTGGAGATACTAAAGAAAAGAGGCACAAAGCCAAGCCAACAAACTTACAGATCAAGACTTCAGAGAAGAACGAATCTTCTGGCTGTCTGCAGGCATTTCATTTAATCTTTTTTAAGGGGAGAGAGGCCAGCAAGTTGGCACAAATGCTGCTGAAGTTTGTTTGCACTTTTTTTGCTTTGCTTCTGCTGTGGGGAGAGTTTTTCTTTAGTCAATCCCCGCTCTTTGAGGTAAAATAAAACACCAAATTTTGCCTGAACACATTTCCAGTCTTCAAGATTCTCTCAGAACTTCTAGCAAAGAACTGCAGGTGAACCTATATCTAATAAATGGGGTTCTATCCAACAAGATGGATTTTAATCAAAATACAAAGTCGTTCTTTCTCACTGCTCATATCACCAGCCCTTTCTAGACTTTCTACCTTACAGAAGGAAGAACCATAGAGAGACTTCCAAAACACAATCCCTAACACAGTGAATGGCAGTAACAAACACATCAGATAATCCTTAAGTCTCCAAATTTTCAGTCAAAACATTGAAACAATACAGAATACAAAGGAAATAATTTCCCCCGTTCTACAGTGCAGGGACTTGATGTACAGATTCCCCAAGGTCAGAGAAGAGGACTAGTGGAAGCAGAAACTGCACACCACTCGTTTACACACCATCCCAAGGCTTCGGACAGCAGACTGAAATGACCAGTTTTCAGCCTCTCCATCATCTTCTTCAGAAGACTCTTTCATATCGCATCTGAATTTCTGCTGGATCTCAGCCTGGCTCACTTTAAAGCCGCCCAGGAACGCAAGCAAATAGCTCCAGGTACAGGCAACACGAAGCACAGAGATAACGACAGACATTCACAGAGTTTGTTGATGTTTGGAACAGCGGAGGGAGAAGCTGCCAAAGCTTTCGCAGAGTCACAAGGGAAAGCTGCCTACCCCGGAGCTCTCAGAAGAGCACAGCAGAACAATAATCCTCAGAGGTAGCAGYTCTGCCTCTCAAATAACGAGTTAAATCTATTAACATTAGTGGATTTGCTACACAGACTGACACAGCAAATCTAAGCACAAGCTTTTACCTGCARTCCAAATTGCCATTCCTGCTTTCTGCTTGGCATCACTGACAGCCATGGGTGGATACAGTCCTCTACTCGCTGCAAGGCCAGCCCCCTGCCTCTCCTTCTTCCCCTCTCCACTCACCAGACTAGGAGAAAACACCAACGAAAGGAGGGAAGGAAACACTAAGCAGATTGTTTAGATGAACTTAGGCCTTTCGTTTCATCATCAGGCAAGGAAAAAGACATAAAAAAGAAGCACTAGCCAAGTGAGGCTATGAGGCTTTTTGAAGCAGAGTTCAAAAAACACAGGTCAGAAAAGAAACAGCTATGGGTCAAGGCAACCCAGTCTTGATACGTTGTCCAGATACGTGAATTTCTGAGATAGCAGTTGAAGGCACCTGAGGGCAGCCTAACGCCCCATAAAGACACGCACTCCGTCATCGTGGGTGCCCGTCAGCTGCCCTGGGGAGCTGCCCAAGTCAACGACGTCCACCATTTCCCAGTATAAACTGTCTTCTAGTGTCCTATAAAACAGCGTGCTATTAAGGATCAAATGTCGTCTGTGCACAGACCCACCAAATTTAGGATAAACTGAAGTAGCATAAATGAACACAAAAGTGATTTCTGATTAGATAAGGCTGTCTAACATAGATGGGGAATTATGCACTGTAGCCAGCCTCATCATAAATTGACTACGTAACTACAGGACCCAGTTCTATCCCTTGTGTCTGACAAAGACAACTCCAACCATTAAGAAACTTACTTCAGCTTCAAGAAAAAAAAAAAGCCACAAAAATGACAAAGTTTTCTTTTCTTCAATTCTGAACTTCCTCACAGAAACATGCAGGCTTACTGGTTTTAGGAGTCAGCAGGGTTCATGTTTTCAAGTTCCTCTCTGCAACCATGACAACAGAAAGTACAATTTTCAAAGGAACATTTTGCATTGGAGAAAACATCAACATGAAACTCATAATTAGAATCATTGTCTGAAATGGTGATTTTAAGCCTTCCACAAGACTTAAAGAATCTACACAAATATCTATGGAAGGTGAACTAAGCTACTGCACCCTGTGCAGGGCCTTAGCCAACTGCACGTAAAAAGTAATGCAGCTAACCTAATCTTCTCACTACAGTCTGAACTTAACTGAATGACCAAATTTTTATCACAGCTGACACATGACATGTTAATAACTTGCAAGAGCTTTATCACGTGCCCAAACCTTTACACAGAAACTTGCAAGAATCAGTAGAGTCCATAAGGATTGCACATAAGTAAACAACTGAGATGCTGCAGTCCCACTAAAGATGTGAAGGATAACAGTACTGCTTACAGGCATATCCGTAGCAGCTGCTCCTCAAAACTGTTAAAACCATTTTTAATTACAGAGGCTTAATAAATAAATAAATAAATAAAACCTCAACAGCACAAAATCCTCTCAAGAACTAAATACGAAAATACCAACTAAACTGCTAAGATGCTGCTTTACCATTTTAGTTTTAGCTTATGAGTCTAGYTGTCACGTACCAGGCACCATAAAGGCAACCTGAAGTAAATCTACTGGTTTACTGATACTCTCTAGCTGTTAGTTCAGGCTTTGAGACAGATTTTTACAAACACCCAGATGCCCAAGTCTGGGTGCCAAGCAGGAGTTCTAAAACAAATGCTTTGGCATAGTTGTCTGTATGCTGTCTGGCATACTCTGACACACCGAAATACTTCTGAAAACCTGCATCATGTCCATATCCCTCCTGAACAGTTCTGAGCCTGTTTATGAGAATGTGACAATTTAATCCTTTTTGATATCAAAAGGCATGATCCTACCCCACCAAAATCAAAATCTTCCCATTCCTTCTTTTTTGCTGATGTGTTGCTGCCTTTTTTTTCTTTTTTGCTTTGATATATTGTGGCCTGAATGACCTTTAAGATAATCTGACAAAGGAAAATATTACTTTCTTCTCTTATAGCAGAACATGTGTGCTGACTAAAGCTTAATTATTGCTTCTGCTTGGCTTAATTATGCTGGATAAAGATTCCCATGTAACTTGAGGATATAATTCCCATATCACAAATACAACAAATTCCCCAAATAACAAACGTTTTCAAGCAGATCCAGCATTCTACCAAGCACACCAAGATATTTTTGGACACCAAAAAAAAAAATCATCTCTTTTTCCCTAGGGTTCAAAACTAGTCTGATATTCACCAAAATATTCTTTTCCTGCTATATGAATATATCTAAGCTACTGACTGTATTTGTTTCAAGTTTCTTTAGGCTTGTACAGCATATTCCTTTTCACATACAAAATGAACTGTATAACACACAGATGATTACAGCSTTGTAATAAACCAGACCGTAGTGAGTTGTACTTTTATTCTTGAAAGCACCTCCAGTTATTCGGAAGGAAGATTTTTGCATGTAGATGAAATGTTGAGGTTTTGAAAGGAAATGAGCTTGACAGGTTGCGGGTTCTGTATTTGCAAAAGGTCAGCACTTATTGTGGAGCTACCTGCTAGGCCTCTGGCAGACAAACCATCTTTGTGCCTTGGTGTCAGAGGCGCTTGGAGTCCTCGAGTCCTGAGAACAGGGAGGGCTCCTTCTGTGCAGGGCTCCCGGGATCTGCACCCGCCGGCCCCAGCAAGGGGCTGCCGAGCTGCCACGGGCGCCCTGCTACCTTCCTCCCTCACTTAAGGATGGGCTAAGCTACGCGAGGAAAAATCACCACCTGTACAAACAGCCCCCGCGCTGTTTTATCTTTATAAATGTCTTGATATGAAAATACCACACCCATAAACAAAACTGTGATATCCACACAGGAGCAAGAGTCAGATCGGTCCAAAGCTACCTGTACGTACAGCTATATTTACCTGGCGATTTGGAGGCAGATGCCTGGTGCAACCTACTCACAGCAGAGTCCTGTAAACTTTATTATCCAAAGAGCAGCGCTACACAAATCAGCTATTCAGCTATGCAGAAACAATATTCCCCAAAACAATGACTCGGCCCCTCTTCTCCCGCATCCTACCCTGTTCCGCTCCCACACTTGTCAATTCACTGACTTGCGTATTGCTTCAGCTCCTGCCTGGCAACTCTCTGGGGCAGGGCCTGCCTTTGTGTTGGCTGCTTGGGAAATACTTTGATGTTTTATCGGAGTGCTCAAGTGCTTTCTTGGCAAAAACAATCATAATTATAAACTTACAAACACCTAAAACGTCAGTGAAAAAAACTGAGTACTAGCTTTGTACAACAGGAAACAGTTGTACACTTGAAAACTGCTCTCAATTAATATATATACATATAACTGTTATGAATAAGGGAGTATAAACAAATGAAGTCGAAAGCATTGTTTAATTAAATGTTCAGCCCCTTCCAGATTAAAAATGGTTAGCGCTCTAGACAGACAGAATACAAGACTTCCTTTGTGCATACTTTAAACAATCACTGCTGAAATTTCCTTTAAACTGTTCTCTGGTTCCTCACCCCACCTGCCCCGTTTCAGGCTTAGACAGAAGAGCTAAAAAGAATCCTGTTTTTCCCTGTATTATGATTTTTTTTTTCTTGTTGCAAACCTCTATTGAATACAAAAAGCCTATCAGGCAGATCAGGTTTCCTGTTCCCTGTAACTGCTCCTAATAATGTTCTAAACTGACTCCAAAAGGCAAGCGTGTTTGTATGCACCATGAACTMACAGAGCCAACACCTGCTTTTAAAGTGGTTCTTAAAGGCACTTTACACTCTGCTAGCTCCTGTAATTTACTGCTTGAATACGTCCTTTTGCTTTGCTTTCCGTATGTGCAGCAAACTACGCTCAAAATTCAATTATACTACTTTTCTACAGTTCAACTGGATTTTCTTATCCCATATTCCTTCCATATGCAAGAAAAGGAATATGAATCAGAGCAGGCCTGAGAAATGAGATAATAGGTAGCAGTCTGTTAGACAGCCTTCTCTCAGATAATAATACCAAGTCTACTCTGCTATATGCAGAGAGATTTATGTAGGAAAAATATCTATTAATGTGASGAATCAAATCCTCCGCCGGCAAAAGCAGAAGAAATTACACTAAATTTAACAGAATTACATCAAATCACTGGTGGATTGAATACAAACAGGCACAAAAATAATAGTCACTTCTGGTGCAAAGATGGATATAGCATATGTCTACAAAACTTCGGAAGACAAGAGAATGCAATTAGGAACATCTGCTTGTACTTTTGTTACTTCTCAGTGCATGCTTCAGCTTCAATGCAGTAGGCATACAAAGATGGCCCTTTCAAAGGATGGGCAACAGAAGGTACGCCACAGGTTTAAACAAAACAGAAGGAAATTTCATCTAGACTTCTGATTTTGGAGCTTCACTGTGTGCCTTATTTGTTTATAAAAAGTTCTGATCCAAGATTCTTGGAAAGAAGTTTCTGTACGTGTCAGATGCAGCAGTAACACTATTCTTTATGCTGCCTACTACAAAGCTCCAACCGTGGCCTACACAGCATTCAGGGACAAAAGAGAAGAATAGAAAAACCCATGGCCTCAAAATACAAACTATGTAACTAACTGTAAAACAAAAAAACACTGTAAAGAAAAGTATACTATTCTCAGTTCATCTTTAGGGAATACAATGCAGTTCATTTAGTCTTTACCATCCTCTTCCAAAAAAAAAAAAAAATATTCAAGCCTTTCTCTCAACAAAAACAAAGTCCAAATGAGAAGCATGCTTTCTCAGGAAACTTCCGTCTTCTTCTGGAGGTTCTGCAGGCTAAATTAAAAATTTTGAGAGGGTTACAGAAGCATGGGACAAATCTATGTAAAGACAGACTTGTAACAAAAGATAACTGTGATTCTGTGAAACCTTTTTCCTTTCGACACTTTATAGATTCCCTTCCCAGCATCCTTCTTGCACTAACATCACTCCTATTTCTGTACACATACACAAAAACGAAAAATAARCTATTGTTTTCTGAACCATCTGGCTGACTTGTTCATCTACCGCAAAGCGGCAGGGGTCATAAACACAGTTAGCTTTGCCTCCATCCAAAGACTGCAGGAGACGGCTCATGAGATTTGCTTCTTCTATTGGGGTTTTTTTTTTTTTTTGGTCTTAAAAGGGGAGAAAAAGAAATACAGTTTTAGGATCACTGGATACAGTTATGAAAGGGACAGCTCTCATGCACAAAGCAGCCAGACTCAAGACCTGAACTCTGATGAAAGGCCAAGGTTGACAAAGAAAAAGTTTAACTTTTTTTAAAAAGTAGTAAGTTTATACATTTCTTTTATGTGAACAGCAGCTAACATCTTCGAACAAGGTCTTGCACATTTTGCTTTCAGTGTCATCTCTTATTAATGGGACCCGCTTGCAGAAAAATCAGGTCCAATTTGGCTCCTCTTGAAGTTGGTGCCAAAACATGCTAGGACACCTATGGTCTTCTTTGCAATTCGTACGGGCCTCTCATTTCAAGCATTCCCAAATCAGGGAAGGGCTTCGTTACCTCACTACTGCTTCCACAAGAAAAACAGCATTATTACCAAATCACTGCTCTGAAGGAAGGGGACTGGCTTTCCCCAGCACAACCCAGAGACTAAGAAATGAAGGAATGAAAAGGCCAAGAGCATTTTCTCAACAGCAAATCTTATCCAAACCTACTTGGAGGGTYAGGAGACCAAAGAATAAGGATGCCCTGTTTTTAAGGAAAGACAGTTTGTAGAGAAGATTTAAAAGGCACTATGAATTTGTCAAGAACACTATTCAAAACAGAGCAGAGTAGGCAGCATCTCAAAGGGAGATTAAGAGCTTTTGTTTCCAAACACGTTACCATAGCTTTGGAGCTTGCTATGCTCACCGGGAGGTGAATAAAGTGTCTGCTGAAAAGTGAACCCAAGTATTCCAGCYACCCAAATGAAAAGACACATGTTTTGGAACATCCAGGTCCTGGTGAGGGACTTTCAGGAAAAAAGTAGGGCAAAGAATATGGCTGAAGAACTTGACATCAGATCAAAGAAGAAGTAAAATACTCAACCTTCTGAACTTATGTTCAACTCTTACTAAAATAACACCTTTAAGCCAACTCCCTCCTCCCCTCCCCAAAGCAGGCAATGCAAATTAAACCTAAAAAGCTGAGGGCAAGTCAGGACATTCAAACACCTCTTCAAAAGGGTTCCTACAGGGTCCCGTGACTTCCCTCCCCTACTCCTCAGAAGGAACATGAGATAYGAGGAAAGCTTTTTGCAAGTGTAACCATGCTGTCAATTTGGGTGTCTGATTTGCCTGTGGCCTTTGTCTCCTGATCCCCAATACTGATTGTAGGGTACCTTAGACTMCCTTTGTCCCATGCTCCCTTCTGAAGTGTCCTGATTTCTTCCAAAAGAAGTTTCAGGAACAGCTGTCAGGACCATTTGCCACATGAGCCAAAGATAAACAGCTTGGCTTCAGTTGCTCAAGCCAGTCTTCCACATTACCTAGCCATCCGCACACCTTCAAAGCACCCCGACACCCACACCTCAATGTCACGCTATGAAAATCAGCACAACGATGGTCTGAGACTCAGTTCTTTCTCCTGTCCTTAACACTGAATGAACAAAGCAACCTTACACACAAGACTGTCTCATCATCATCATCATCATCATCATCAAGGAGGCTTCAAGGGAGCCCCAGAGGAGGAGCTCTGGGCTGCGTGCTGCATGGTGCAGACACGGCCAGGCCACAGGATCGAGCCTAGGGTACCATTCTCCTTCGTGTTGCCTGCCTTGTTAGGACAGACACGGCCACTCAGAGACACACACACACATAGAGATTATTTAGGTTCCTCAGTACGAGCAAAACCTGGGAAAAAAAAAAATATATAGAAGCCACAGCTTTCCAGCCCCATACTTAATAAACATTATTCTAAAAGACATGATTTGCTACTGGTAACTCTAAAAAGGAGTAACATTGTACTTTGTAAACATCAGCAATCTTCGGTAGTACAGACAAATATATATAGCACTGTAAAAACAGAAGTATTACACCTGAGGTGAGGTCCACTGTGGTCTTCTTCTGGCTCTGATAGCACACAACACCATGAGGTTTTAARGATTTTTTGAAAAATCCCTAGTACCCAGATGTCCAAAAATCTCTTCTTATATTATGCTTCATAATAATAATAATTAGAGATTATTTTATTTCAGAAAGGTTATCTAACCACATGCTCCAAGTTTAAATCAGAGTTGCAGATATAGTTCAGTATTCACATTAAGTGTTTCTCCTCTTTCTTTAATCCTGAGTAGTGGGTTTCTTCAGTTCCTGATGATAATCACACATAATATTAAAAAATACATGTATACATATATATAAATATATATATTAATTGCTCTCCATTATAGTCCTAATTATAACTCCACAATAGTTTTTCTAGCTGCCATTCATCCACAGAACAGACTGAGTATCTAAATAAATTTATGAAAAAGATTTATTAAAAAGACTATTAATAAATGAGACCTATAATATTCTTATGGCATTAGTATCTCGTTAGTGACATTAGTATTTTTGTGACACTACAAAGAACATACTCTGACCTTAAGACTGGTATAAATGAGAGGTTACAATGAAATATATAGTTCATGGAAAAATTAGAACCAATTCCAGGGTTCCATGGATTTTTATCTGGATGATCTTTTTTCCTGCCTACTCCTGCAAAACAGTGAACCTTCCTTAGTTCAACAAAGTGTTAAAGCATATGCTTACATACAAATGTGCTTACATTTATTAATACTCATGCCAAATTCTACCACTAATTACATGGGGAAGCCACCATTTTTCTGCCTTCCAAATACCTTTCATACTATTGAGATATAAAAGATCCTCCTTTTCCATTACTAAAAGGTATTTAGTTTCATATGGCCAAAGAATTTATCCCTCGTGCATTCAGTACTCATCTTCTGGCAACACAGTACAGATAGTCCGTTCATTATCAAACYGACTGACTCAGCCACACAAATATTTTACCCACTTGTACAAAAGTTGAAGARACCTTGCCCCATTTAGAGAAACATATTCCCTTTCCATAGATAGTAAATACCGACAAATAAGCAAGCACACGAACTATACAAAATATGATTGTCCTCTATATTAGTGAATAGCCATTACTACAAAATATTTATTAAATATTTTAATTGTTATCTGAAGCAGTAATTGGATTTCCAAGGTTCTCCTATATTTTCCTTATTAAAAGTATCCAATCAAAAATTATGGGTACATCAGGATGAACTATTTATCAATTATGTATATTTCCTTTACATTACATCCAGTAAGAATAAAAGTTTAACGATGGTAACAAGAAAGAAGCTGTCTGAAAGTAATCATTACAGAATTCTGAGTTTAAAAAAGAAGTTGTGCAATTTAATGGCGCATATACTTCAATGAAGACATCCACAAAACATGATTCAGAAAAACTTACAGTCATTTTAAACTGTTATTTTTCAGGATGTTCTGAACTATCAGGTCAAAGAAACCTCTAAGGTCTGTTGCTCCCAACTCTGGAAAGGAGAGCATTCCACGAAAGGTCCCTCTGCTCGTCATCGCAGCATTTCTTTTCCTCTCTCATTGATAACAAAACCCCGTTTCCCTCTGACCTCCCAGTTCTATGACAATTCTTTTCCTTCCTTCAAATTCTGAAAGCAGATCTGTTTTGCTGATGYGGCTGCTGCTGCTGCCTGTGGTCTCCATACACCTTAGACAGGACCATTCTGGCCCTTTTTCTTACAGATAAAAACTTGCCCCCTGAAGAATCACTGAGCACAGTCKATTTGTGCCTAGAGGAGAAGCACCAGAAACACAGAATCTATGGGATGTATAAATCTCTAAGTAGGTCAGTTGAAATTTCAGCTTAAAACTTACGCTTTTGATAGTGACAAACAAAGCAACACGGCCTTCTGCCAGAGACGAAAGAACAGGCTCCCCCCTCGGCCGGGCAGACAGGTTCCCCCTCAACACTGCAGCGAGACCAAAGGGACAAAACTCCCCCCTTGGACCCCTCTGTCGGCTTCCCCTGCTGAACAGCAGCAGGGAGTCACCTCGAGCACTCCCCTTTGACCTCAGGGTCCACAGGGTTCAACCAGCCCCAGCACAGGACCCCAACGGGACAGTGGAAACAAAAGCACAAGCAGCCAATACTGAAACTGCCGTCGTGATTTTAAACGATTAAACGAACGTGGTGTAAGCACGGGATATAATCAATAAGGGCAGTATATGAAACGCGCACCTAAAACCTGTATTTTAAAAAATGCAGTCTGCAAAATTCTACCGAGATGCCGAAGTATGATTATTTAAAGTGAGCTTTTTGCTAGTGATTCAAGTGGAACCAAAAAATGAGGATTGAAATAAAATCTGACAAGATCTGAAGAAGGAAAATGCATCAATATTCTGTCAACTTTCTAACAATAATAATCATGCAGCATGGTCGATACAGAACTTTTAATTTTATCATACATGTTCAATACCACCTTGGCAACGGAAAACTTCACTGTGAAGTGACAAAAAACTACAGCTTGATAATTAAAATCTCTTTCTGAAGCATCTCCTCAGTTTTGTAGTCTCTTGAAGAGCTCCCTTGGTATCACATGGTTCCAATTCTTAGTGATTTTCCTTCTCGAGGGGGAGGGGAAAAGCTGCAATTCTGCAGTTGAATTTTACAAGTAACTTTGATAATCTAAAACAAATTTTAAAAACCAGCTATTTACCTGTACTAAATACTTACCTTATCCTTACTGCTATAAGAAAAAAAAAAATAGCTTCAAGTTACACAAAACCAGAGGAAAGTTTAATAAAAGGACTACCTCACACTGTTTACTCTTGCCCTCATTATATTAGGAAATCATTGTCCATTAAATACATCAAAACAGACCCTTCTGACTATATTTTTCCTCAAAGCTCAGGTTGACTAAGAGGTAACTTCATTTAAAAGTTAATGGATTTCCTTCTTGCTGTCGTGCTGGCTTCATTAATCTAGTAAAGTATACCTAGGGAAAATAAARTGTCTCGGTGATCATTTATTATACGGTTATTCCCTGGTGCATGCAAAATTGCTGGTCTCATCTGTAAAGATACTAGTGAAATTAGTAACCTATTTCAAATAAGTGACAGTGACTTTGAGGAGTAGTTAATTTATAGTACGGTTTGCGAAGCCCTTCGTTTCTATCCTTCCTTTTTTAAGAAGAGGGCTGAAATGTGAAGAGGTGCAGAACTGCACGCGCACCACACCTCCCTCAGCACAAAATCAGATTTCATCAACCTGTTACGTACCTATTTCAAAAAAAGATGCTTTTTTTTGCAAGTATGCAAGTGCTAATGGAGTGTAATTAGTCTACATATCTGTTTAAAATTATTTTCATTGTCACTGTTGCAAAAAGACACATTATATCAATGACATCACTATATCAATGACATTAAAGAAGAAAATTGCCCTCACTTAAACTGTTCAGTTCCCACACTGTGAAAAAAATGCACATATAACAGAAGACTGTAGTTTAGTGAACAACAGGGGGAAAAAATCCATAAACTAGACTTGGAAATAGTATTTTTAAACTATTGATTTAAAAAACTTCAAGACTCTGAGCGTGTTTACCTTTTACTTTTTATTAATCGCTCTTTGCAAAATAATATTCTGAATACCTAAAAGAATTTCTCTCTAAAAATTAAGCCATACCATAGTACGGCAAAGGAAAATAAATGCAGATTTAATATGTTTGAGCTTTAATTATTACATTCAGTAACACAGGGAGGCAAACCACATAGTCTAAAATTATCATAGAAGAAAAGCAAATACAACTTATCATTCAAGAAATTTGGAGGAATTCTGAAAGTACGCCTGCAAATAAAGCAAATTTATCACAGAAAGATTATTTTGATTTTCTTAAAAAGTGCACAAACACACAAAGGCAAAATATCACTGTCAGGAAGGATACATGCCTACTGAGTTGTCAATTTGATTCTGAATGCAGTCTCTCAGTTAAGACCTATTAACAAAATACGAGATATTCCTTTCTACAGAAATCTGTTTTCTAGCAGCCTAAGCATTCATTGTGCATTTGCATTGGGGTGGGGGGGAAGGGGGGACTAAGAGTGAGAGACAAAAAATAAACTATCATTCATATATGGGCTGCTTGGAATCCCTCGAGTTACATCACATTACTCCAAAAGCACATCATAAATTTACGCACAGAGTCTACTTTGAAGGCACAAAGCCCGGGGCATTTTGAAATGCCCTCAGAAAACAATCTTCACCATAGAATGAAACAAAAAAAAAGGTTAATTCCAAAGAACACACTAAGAGTCATTATGTTTACTTATTTCAATATATTATGCCAAGTCATATTGACAAATATTATAGGCGTTTGTTTTGTTTCACAAAATGCATTATGTTTTGAAACAACTTTTTAAGGTAGCTAGTTATTTTACACTTTTAATATTATCGGGCGGGGTTGTTTGGTTGGTTTTAAAAACGCTGAGATGATAAAACGTTTTAAATTCTTGGATCTCATTTTCTTGAATCCTCAGTAAAATGTCAAGCAGAAAAATCACCCTGTTTACTTGCCAGTTAAATGCCACCCACCCACACATGTGCCTTGGAAATTGTGCATAAGCACATTAGATAGAGATTTGGTCTACAAGTGGAGCTTACAGTCCATGAAATGCAGCTCAGTGAGGTTGTGTGGTCGCTCAGCTCGTACGTCACAAAACCCTTTAGCCTCTCAGCACACTAAGGGGCACGCTGTCCGGAACATCACTGTTAGACGGTACTGCTGAACAGCGTCAGCTGAACGYACACCGTAGGCAGGATCTTCACAGGGAAAGAAAAGTAAAATTATCCTACCCATCGCTTCACTCACTATGGCGCTTTATTTTTGGTCGGTTTTCAAATATATGTCAGATTAAACAGAACTTAAATGGAACTGAAACAGTGCTGAGAGAAGAATTTCAAGATGTATTTCAAAGGTGCAGTTACCAGAAAGCTTAAGTCTTAACTGGTCTGTGCAACAGAAATGACTGTTTTAAAAGAGCATTTATCCAAACAAAGATATAAACATAAAGCAGCAATGTTTCAAAGTATTTGAGCTTCTTCAGGAAAAAAACACAACAATATTTTCAAGTAAAATAAGTAAAAAAATTGATGTTTCCTGTTTAGCTATTACAGTTCGTATTTATTTATTACATATATTACAGGGTTGCCTTTTTTTCTGAAATAAGTGATTGTAAACTAATGTTTCACTGTGGTATTTCCCAAAGACCCACACAGCTTTCTTCAACTTCTGATGACAATTTTTTGCAAACAAAACACCAATTTCCTCCTGCAAGGACAATTACTCCAATTYTTAAAATAGCCAAAACAATATTAATAGAAAAACACATCTGCAGTTGCATACAGTATCAAAGCACTATTGATATGGTTTGTGACATCAACTAATATCTGCTTAAAACATCTACCTTAGTACAAACCTTGCCTATATTATTGTTTGGCTCTGTGAAGAACGATCAAAACAACAGTCCTGGAAAAATTATTATTTTGCTCCAGTTTACAAATTCTTACTCTCTCTGGAGTACAGAGCTTGTAACAACCTGCTTCCTAACCAGTATCCTGAACACCCTTCTTAGAGCTTACTCCAACAGAAGGAGAGGATGCCTCAACCTGATACCACATGCCTTCGTTAGGCACATTGTCCCAGAACTGCCAAAAAGCCTCCAAAAACAAAGCCTCCTGGACTAAGAACTGCTATAGCTTTAATATTTCAAAATATTGACTCAAAATACCTCTCTTCATGAATTACAAGGAAACCCTAAAAAAAGAAAGACAAAAACAAAAACAAAGAGATGCAGTGTCCTTTCCTAATTACCCAGCTATCAGCAGCCCGCAGCGATCCTAAGACAACCAACCTCCACGTTTTCACACAGCAACGCTCTTACCTTAAACCACGAAGACACAGAGGGAGAGCAGCAAGACAGCTCTCGTAACAGTAGGAAAACACACAAGAAACTAAGTCCATTTGAGCAGCTACAAGGCAGAGATCCGCACTGACACCCGCCAAGCACACGGCCCCGGCGGGCTGGCCAGGCCGGATGCCGGCGTGCCCTGTTCCCGGCATGGAACTCGGGAGCGTCCCTTGGCTGCTCCGCACCTGAGCTTCCCCACCTGGGAGCGGGAAAGAACACCCACCCTTCCTCTCCCCAAAACCCTTCGAAATCTGCAGAGAAGAGTCAAGTGTTTCTGGACTGCAGCTGAAGACMATCTCACACCTCCTCCGCTCGCTGTGTTAATCTGAAGTGCTACTTGAAGTCCACCCCTGTGGCACCGAAAGCGCRTTAAAATAACGGCAACTCACAAACGCCATATTTTGCTGTTTGCACTTATTACTTCAAACTCAGTAGGCCAGAAACATAACGCAAACTAAGTGACAAATTTTAAAAATTGGATATTGGCACAAATACACATTTTATACCTTTAATTCAGGTTCACTGGCTGAATCAAGTTCCGTCTTCCACTCTTTGAAGTAGACAACGGGACTAAATCCACCACAATCAAGTAAGCATACAGACAGTAAATAGCTATTAAGTTGTGGTTTTCATTTCTAGCAGGCATGTATCAGCTTGGGCGAAGAGAACAAAATCATCTTTATAACCACTTGAAATCTCTGCTCTTGTAATGGATCAGAATTTGTAAAACAGYGTCAAAACSTTAACTTTCTACATGGCGCTTCTCYAGTGAAATGCGCAAACACAAATTGCAGACCAGATCCAGGTGCTGAAGTTCTGAGAACGTCCTTGATTTAAAATAAAATACAGATCATTAAAATGTTTATGTATCTCGTACAGATAAATCTGAGTACTATAAAACAAGCAAGACGAATTCCCTCATGCTCAGAGGTGTGTCTGCTGACAAACACATTGAGGTGTTCAGGAAAGGACGGGCTTTTCCCAAGCC
>PTEX01000065.1:763297-811511 GCA_003342815.1 Eudromia elegans
CGCCTGGACATCACCCTGTGCCACATGCTCTAGGGGACCCTGCGTGTGCAGGAGGTTGACTCTAGACCTCTAGAGGTCCCTTCCAACCTTAAGCATTCTGTGATTCTATGATTCTCAGTGTTTCCCTTGTATATCTGACTCTTCACTGTGGCATACACTCTGCCACAAAAATCAACATTCACCATTTATATTGTATGACCTATTTAAAAGACTTCACAAACATTTGTTGCATTTAGACAGACAGTGACTACGATATGTAAATCATTACAATATTTCATATGCATTCCAAGTCTTGCATTCAAAAAAATTTATTGTGCTAATAACTTTACAAATGCCAGAGGCCTATTTTTGCTGTGAGGATTCCTCATTGGACTAACTTGGCCCTAGGAATCATCATGGAAGTCTTTAGATATCKATGGAAATAATATTCTGAAAAAGTGCAGATAAAACATTCGACGCTATAGAATGAAACGCAGTGGTCTTTGCAATTTATATCACCTTTGCTCATTAACTACAGGGACATATGCAATTATACTGAAGAGCAGCAGGTACATTAATAAAAGGCAGTAAGTGATGATGCACTTTTACTTCAAACAGATTACCAAGAGCAGGACTCTCATAGAAAAAAACTGTGGTGGTTATAAAAGAAAGYCTATTTAGCTATTTCATAAGGAACACCATCCAATACCTAGAAACCTAAACCTGCTTCTTTTTTTCATTCTAAATTGAAAATGCTTATCATTTCCCTATAAGTGCAAGAATAGATTTAACTGTCTAGAATAGATCTGGTAGGATCTGCCTAGTTTATTTCTGGCCATCATGAAGTACCTTACTACAGATTAAAAAATGAAGTTTATAAAATAAGTTTATAATCACTTAACCTTTCCAAATTAAATTTTTTATTATTTGATCAATCCAAAAATGCTCAACAGGGCTGAGGAAACAGCAGCTGTTTCTAGCCTTTTTTTGTGATATAAAATTGTATCTTGAAACCACACAGTCCTTATTACATCTTATTCATCTACCATAAAATGTATAAAGCATAACCCACGGTACTAGTTCCAGGTCTAACTCTACGCTGCATCCAAGTTTCAGAGATACTATCATTCAAGCTATCATATGGAATCAGAAAACTCAGAGCTATTCTTCATGTCTTACAAAACTGAATTATGATTTAACAGAGTCAGAGGAAGCAGTACAATGTTTCTATTAACAAGATTATTTTTTACTTCATAATAAATAGCTATGCTTTCCTTCCTTAGAAMAGACGATAAGAACYGCCGTTCCCTTGCCTCCTTCCAAATTTAACTTCTCTAATTTTGGCTTTATCTAATTACTCTGAGAGTTTCTGTTGCTACATCTCTTTTTCTCTTAAATATTCTCTTTCCTCTTCTCATCTCCATACACCTTGGCTCTTTATGACACTCATTGGAGGTGTAACAAGCTAGAACATGCACCATGTCCTCATTAATTAGGGGTCACCACTGCCCAAGCAGCAGCTGTGCTTACAAYGCTGAGTCACACAAGCAGCTGCATGTGGTTGTTTTGGTGCTTTTGCAGGTTGGATGTAATGAGGGGGATGGAGTGTGTTCTCTTCAGCTTCCAAACATTGCAAGCAAGATCATGCTCTGATTCTTTCTCATCACTGGGCTTTGGCAGGTTGTAAATTGCTGAAAATGTTAGGAAGAGATATTATTGAAGCCAAGTTCCTCTATATGGTGTGAGCAAAGTTGAGGACATGGGGCAAGAGACAGCGTGCCATGAGAAGCAAGAATGAGGTAAGGGCCAGTGGCACCTGGGGAACCARCCTTGCCGCTCCGCTCCTGCCGAGGAGACTGGCGACCGTGGTGATTGCTGCGGCACTGGAGCAGCCTGCTGTGACAGGGTGGGTGCTGCCGCACGCTGCCGCTGCCCCAGCAGCGCCATCAAACCACACATTCAGCTTGCTGGGCTGTGGCATAGGCTTAATTTAGGCATGCTGTTTCTCCTGGCAGTTTGCTGCCCTTGGTGACTATGCACATATGCAGTCTGAGCAAGTCCTCAATCACATCTGCCCATTCCCTTCTTTTTCTTGAGCCCGTGCTTGAGTCAATAAACAGAGRGGGCAATGTTGAATTAACTGCCATTTTTATTCCTATTCAAAGTTCTGATTGTAGTTCTGAGCCTGCTTTTTTTTTGCAAGCTGCTTTTTTTCCCCTACATTGAAGGCAATTACTACGGGGTTTTTTTACAGCACCCCTCACAACTGCTTCCTATATACTGACAAACTAATTAAGCTCTTAGGAGATGATCTGCATCCTATTGCTAGTTTATGAGCACTTTTGGAAGCTCTTGGTCCATTGCACAGACTTCTGCTGTTGGAGCTAACCTATTCCCAGACCTAAATGCAGAACTTACTAGCCCAGGAAAATCACCACACTGAAGTGGGTGTTTTTGCTGGTATCTGAGCTAGCACTTCTGCATAGGGCTGCATTATAGATGACTGGAGATCCAGTTCAGTCAGTACAAACTCATACTTGTTTGAAGTGGAAATGTATTGCAACAAGCATAGCCAGGGACTCAAAAACATTCTCCTGCTTGTTGTTCCTTAGGCTTAGTTTCCTCTGCCCTGTTCCTTCTGTTGGATCCCTCCCAGTGTTTTTTCTAAACAACTTTTTGCTCCTTGCCCTCATCCTGTTCTCTTCCTATTTAGTATTTATCTTTGCTGCTCAAGCTTCCAACTCTTATCCCWGCTTTTTTGCCCACCTGTCTCACTTCTCCAGATGCTATATGCCAGCTCWGGTATCTTCTAGCTGCCTTGCCCAGACAGTCTCAGTTACTTCCCCTTTCCCTGATTTTCTCTCTCCCTCTGACCACYAATTTTTATTTCTCTTACTTTCCTGACTTCTGATATTTGTCTACCCCTCTCTAGGTCTCAGATTAGCCTCATGCCAGGGCAGTCACAGTGTTCATCTCTTGCACTTGGCTAGCTCTTCTGGCTACACCCTGAGAAGGAAAAGTGCTGTATTTGAGATAGAGATTGGTCTTTTATCCAGAGCACCTTTGGAGTGAAGAAACAGAAAAGGCAGGCTCTCAGTACTGAAAGTCTCAGTCATTCCTTTCTCACATCTGGCTTGGGCCTTGTGGTAGAAGTAACTAAACGGAAGGCTTCAACTACAAGGCTGGCAGAGACACCTGGGTCTCTCTGAGGAGCACTAAGCTACATGTAAGACCCTGAGAATGGCAGTGTACAAAGAAATAGCCTCTAAATTTCAGTCAGATAACTCCCTGAACATGTGTAGGTCATGTTTTCTTTCAGTGCCTATGTTTACTATATTTTCACAAGCCCTGAAAATCTGTGTGGGACAATGGGTAAATATCAGCATCATTGAGTAGACCTTGGCTTTTTGCTRTCATATCAAACTGAAGGTCAGGGGACACTAGAACTTTGAAACTAAATGTCATTAACACAAAGAAATAAGTGGTTTTTTGCAGGAGACTAAAGGTTGCTTGGCTGACAGAAATAGAGAGGAMTCCCTGATAAAAAAATTGTAAGAAATTCTGAACACCAGGTGCCACTCTTGATTCATCTGTTTCATTTCTCTCTGTTTAGAATGAATCATTAACTGTAGACCACAGACTTTTTAAAAATTTGTTCAGTGTTACAATATCACCCCTTTATCTCTCCATCAAGAAAGGTGCCCAGAGAGTGAGTTTATTATTTGAAGGATGTGTCATCACACAGTGAACATGGGTAAATAGCTTTCCTTTGGAGTCTGAATGCACATGCATTACTTTAAATCTCCCAAAGCTTTAAGATGTAAGAGCTAATATTCTAGCTCTTAAATGGAGCTAGACAAAAAATAATGGAGTTACAAAATTGAAATGAACTTTCAGAGATCATTTTATCCATTGTAATTTCTGTTACAAATCTCTACCCAGGCTACTCCTAAGCTACTCCAGTCTACCAAGCAGTCCTTCAGCTACCTTCCAATAGAATGTGTTCCCCAACATCTAGTAAAATCTCTCCTGCTATAATTGAAACTCATTACTTCTTGTCCTTTCCACATTGCAAAGGTAGCTTATTAACTGAGTTCATGGCAGCCTTTTAATCAGTTGAAGATTACCATGTTCCATGTTAGATTTCTTTTAAGTCAAAGAACACCCATTGCTCTAACTTCTGCTTACAGGAGAGATTATCCATAATTATAATCTTCAGCATCTCCTCAAGATTCTTTCCAGTTACTTTCTTAATGGTAATATCCAAATTTGGGCACAAACTCCATCTGAGATTTATCAAAGCTGAGTACAGAAGACAAACAAATGAAAGTGTCTTCCAGTTTATATTAGAGATTAAACAGCCTGTAGCTGCCATAAACATCTGGTATTAGGAGTACAAAAGAACATGAAAACAATGTATGCCATTGTGTCATTTTAAGACTTTCTGGGCAAAACTGAAGGAGAAAAGGAAGAGTGAGCAAAATGTCTGTGGAGTTACACAGGAAAGAATATTTCAGCCTCAGTTAAAGAGCTGCAAAATTACAAAAAGTGACATGAGCAAAGAAAATGTGAATATTTGCACTGATTAATTTAATGAAGCGCTTTTAAGTTGTTCATGGACTTCTGGCATGTGTCCTAACCAAGTTTCTATGTAGGTTTCCAAGTCGTATGGCCAACAGTATAGTGCTGCACAATGTCATCTGTTGCCAATAAACTCTGTGTGTTAGGGACTAAGTTACTGACTCCTCATCTACCCATATTTATTACCTAYAGCTACACCCATTTATTTATCTTTGATTGATGTTTATCTGTTTTGTAATGGTATTATTTTTTTTTACTGGGATCTACTTCATAATCCARTGTTCCCTCACTTTCTTTCCTGAATAACTTCAGTCCCATTACCTGATCTCCATTATTTACTAGTGACAACTCCTACCTATCTTACACTTTTTCCTTCTGAATGTTGTACTAACTTTTCCATTTGCCAAAATAATTTTGATTTCTGTATCCACCCTCCAGACCACTACCATCCTTTCCATCTTCATGCTATCACCATTTTAATAAGTATATACATATTCTGTTATCCAGATCACTCATGTTATTTCTTTATTTTCAAAAACTGGGACTGGAGAACTTCAAGTTAATACGTAGACCCAGTTTTATCAGGTGCTTGTTTGGGCTTTGTTTCCTCTCAGACCTAAGCTTGAAGAAGAGCTTTTCAGCAATGACACTTCAACTTTTGCCCTGCTAGATTTTATTATAAATTTTATTTTCATAAAATTTTAATTTGAATGACCAGATCTTTTGCCAATATTCTCACAGCCACTAAAAGTTACACCTGTTTCTACARTCTTTCAGAAATTGTTACTCATCATCTGAGAAATTATTTTAAATGTTTTTAATGACAATAAAATCCACATATAAATGATAAAGGTTTCATGGCTCTCCTTCATATCAATTCCACATACAATCAAGAATTCCATTAAATATAATATTAGCATTATTTATGTATAGTTATTTTTTATATTAAACATAAAAACAGATGGTGCAAAGCTATGTGTTAGGGAATAAATAAAAAATACTTATTTTAAAGCCTTTTTTCCCATTCCCATTTCCAAYACAAAGCAACAGTATTACCCTTTTTTACTAAATATTTGGGGAAATCTCACTTCCAAAGGCTTCCTCTTTGACTACAACAATTTACCACCTGTAGAAAGAGCGTTCAGGCTTAATTTCAAGCTTAATTGGTTACTACTATGGCTACAAAGGGCTGATTTCTAGAACTGATTATCTCAAAGGAAAATGAGCTAAAAATCCTACTCTGCTGCTGTTGTGTTTCCACTGGACTCACTCTATGCTCACTGTTTTCTAGACCACAGAAGAGCAGCATTGCCCACAGTGAACAAATATTTCCCTAAAACATTTGGATGTAATAGTTACCATAGTAATACAGAGCTGTCTAGTGAAATAACACATTATCAAACCTCTACAAATCAAACTACTTCACTAACACTGGCATGAATTAGCATTCTGAATGTTTTAGACAAACACGTTAAGAAACAAAGAGTTCTGGAGGAGTATTCCCAAACAGATTGATGGCATGGTCTCTAGCTTTAAAGCCAAACAGGATTATTTGATTTCTGTACACAATTAGTTGCAAATGCTTTCCTAATCAAGATCATCTGTTTGACACAGAACATATTCAGTTAAAGTCTCTGTGTCAAACACATAAGTATAGCATTTAATTTTATGTGATATTGCTAATGGACAGTTTTTCAAGTCATATTCTATATGGACATTATCGTGAGCTGAGAAGAAAAAATAGTTTTTCCTATAAGATCAAAATTGGAATTTTCAAAGTAGACAATTATATAATATTTATCTCTCATTTTCCAAAGGACTTATGTTTGACTGCAGTAGACAGACAGTTTCTTTCATGCCTACTCCCATGTTTCAAAATGAGCTTAGGTCTCAAATCATGCAGATGCTTTCCAGTAGAAGACCAGCATTAAGTTTGTTTACCAAACATAAAAAGTACTTTTTGTGTAAAAAGTTTTGTGTGTTCTGAACAAAATATTGCTTTGGGATACCTCTACACTGTGAAAGAAACAGTAACATTTGAAGTGGGTATTGAAGAGCATCACATACACTTAACATTGTAGAGGAGCAGAACAGTTTCCCGGTATACAAATACAATGGAGTTCAACACCTATCACTGTTAAGAAGAGCTGATTTCATTACTTGATTTTACTTGACAGTACTTTTAGAATAACAACAACAAAAAAACCTCTCTAGGCTTCTCTAGACCTTTTCATAAAATGCTATATTAATTCACCTGCAGTGAGGCACAGAAAAAAAATTCCAGTACATACATTATGTGAGTGGTTCTGTTGCTCTGACAGTGTTTAAAGATTACCGAGGCAAAGAGCATCTGTAAGCCTGTGGTAATTCACAGAGAGTTATGAGACCTCAGCATTTTTAAAGATTAGGACATGCTAAAGGGCACCGTCTTTAATAGTTCTCTCTTTGGAGAGCAGTTCTAAAGYTATCAAGAGAAGTAGCAAAATACATCATATCAGTCAGACTCATGCAATGTGAGTTTCAAGTCCACAGGCAAAAGTAATTTGCATCAACTYTATTCATCTTCAGAAGTTTCTTTCTAAAAATACAACACTTGATTTTCTCAGACTGACACTACTTTATCTCCATTCTCTCATAAAATGCTGCTGAGTTATGTTACCTTTTACTCCATGATGAAAATTCAAAAAGATTATTATTATGGAAGTCTTTCCCTTTATCGTTTGTACTAATAGGATCACTACATTTAGGGTGATATATACTTTTTGAAAAATACAATCCAGTTTGGGTTTTCTTACCCTTTAYCTGAATGTAGCCATTAATTGGTGGCTAGTCTATCATAGGTTAGATTCTTCAGTTTGCTTAAAACASTGATTTCAAAGATTGCCGTTTCAAATCTTGAGGTATTATGAAGGATCTCATCAAGACAGCCTCTCCTCCTTTTGCATTTTTCCCATTTAAAACTTTTTAAAGCTCATTAAAAAGACAAAACGTACTTTAAACATCAGTGYTGATATGGTCATAATAATACAAATTTTCATACATACTTAAAGAACATCAAAAGGACTTTTTAGAAGGCTATCTGGAATGAACTACATATATTTTATTTACATCTGATTCAGGAAGCGAAGAATAAATTCTCTGTAGTGAGCCTCCCCTCTCCGGGGGAGGTAACTGCAACACGAAAAGGCAAATGCAAATCCATAAATAAACATGGCACACCGTAATGGCACTCATTAGTGATATTGCTTCAAGTACCTCCTTCATACCTGCTCCTTGCTTGATATTTTTTTCATTTCAGATATTGAGCATAAARAAAATATTCAAGGCTATTTTTGTCACTATATAGATGAATGTGTTCTCTACAGTAGATTCCTTCTTTTAAGTAAAAAGGAATTGGCTCAAGCAGACTACATAGAATGGGTCTGATTCGTTGTTTTTTTGTATTTTCTAAAGATACACCCCAGTGCTAAGTGGTAAAGTTTTGCAATGGAAGGAAATTATGARCAGGTCGCCAGTACTGAGCACTGGTGATTATGTCATTAAATATATCCAAAAGGGACTTGAAAAAAGACTTACATAGAAATATGAGGAAGCTTGCTGATAATACTGAGGTGGTCAGGATGGTTTAATCTAAGCCCATGTACAAGGAACTACAAGGAGAAATCATCCAACACTGAGTGACTGCGTGGCAAAATGTGAAGTGAAATTCAATGTCAATGAATAGAAGTTAATCTCCTGGAAAAAAATAGATCTGACTACACATACTCAGGAATGGGATGTCTAGATGAAAAAGAAAATGTCAGCACAATGCCTAGTTATGCCTAAGAGGATGCTGGTTGCTTCTCTAGGATGCCAGAGGTAAAGAAACTAAGGACTGTTAAAGGGATATTGATAAATTAGAAAATATCATCACCATAAAAACTCTGATATTTCCACACACCAAAAACAACATGCAGTACTTAAAAACAATGTAATAATAAATGGAATGGAATRAAAAGGGTAGAGGATGTGGCAACAGAGATGGCCAAAACTATAGAACAGCTTTGCTTTCCATATGACATTGTCTAAATAGACAAAATCTTCAGTGTGGAGAAGCTGAAGAGCAGTCGAACAAGATAAGAGGAAGCTGAACAGGAAGCTGAAGTAGTTGCTTACTATTTCTTGCAGTTCAAGAACAGAGGGCACAGCAGGAAGTTACCCAGCAGGAAGTGTAAACCAAGTAAAAGGAAGGTAACGCACAATTAAGTCATGGAATTCATTGTCCTCAGAAGTTACTGGGTTAAAGCAATAATGAGATTGTAAAAAAAATTCAGCAGAAAAATCTGATGCTGTGTATTAAGCATAAGGATTAGAATTCAGCCTCCAGTTCAGGAGGTTCCTCAGTTAGTGATTGCTGGATATTCTATACTACAGTACTTCAAACTGGGACATAAAGTGCCAATTTTGAGAATATATTTATTAATGTAAAACATAGAAGTTGTAGCCTAATAGAAAGGTGACCGATATTGTCCAGTTAACTTCCCACAGCACTCACCAGATGCCAAAGAGATTTACCTATTACCCAGCAAGGATCAAACTCCAAGCAGTGTTTCTGTGGCAAATGACTTCTTATTCATTAGCAAATTCTCTGATCCAACCAATGCCCTTTTTTTTCATACTTGTGCAATTGTAGCAAGAAACTAAAAAGCATCATTTYTATTTTGTTTGCAAACAGCACATTAAGAGGTGTATGAAGAGGTGTCAAAGGTAAAGCATGAACATATAGTTGAAAGAATGAATGGAGAAGGAAGCTTTTTCTTAGGCAATTAAAATAGGGTAACCTCGGGGAGAACCATTTTAGGAACAAACACTGTTACGTGTACAGTATCCTAAGGTTGATCTTACAGACTACGTAAAGTCAGAGCTCTGCAAATAAAGGTCATTACACTTTCTATTAATATATTACTTACTGATTTTCTCTTTCTCAAAATCTCATGCTGCACACACTTAAGGTAGTTAGGGGCCAGAAGGGCACTAAGATAGTGATCTGCAGGTCATGGTTTGTGCAAAGCAGCRAGTGGCAGGCCTTGGAGACTCCCGTTCTGTTCACAGCAGTATCTCCAGCAGGAGTCTCTGCCATAGGAGGATGGAGGATGTTATGAGGCCACCTACCACGGGCTGTGTCATACTCTGCTCTACTGTCAACTTTGGTGTTAATTTTTTAAGATGTTAAAAAGTTAGAACAACTTGTAAGCACAGAAGCTGGCAGACAAAGAAGAAGATAGACATGATAACCAGGTCATGTGTTCTTCACATAAAACCAATATTTTATAATTAATTTAGTTTTTTCTCAGAAAATGTTGATCTATCAACATACCAAAATATGTTCACAATCGTAAAATGAAAAAGTCAAACAGAAAAAAAGTATTCATATTTAAACAAAATATTCTGACCATTATTTATTTTAAAATATTTGCTTAAAGCTCAGTTCTTAATAAAAACTTAAAATGTGGCACTTAATTTGGATGAAAATAAATTTCTAAATCTTGGAAATCCCATAGAACAAAATTCACAGTTTTCAGCCAGCTTTTGAACAAAAGTTCCTGAATTACCATTAGAAGGTTAGAAATTTTTCACAGGCTGTTTATGTATGGAAGAATAAGATGCCCTTTCTTTTATCACTCATAATAAAAGGATATTTTCCATTACTTAAATCTGTATGTAGAAATCAACCTTCTGATCACTTTTGTCCTTCCATTTTTCTCATGTAGTATGCCTTGATATTTACTTTCCACAGTTCCAGGAAATCAGGTTGACCACCAAAATTTCAGATGGTCAGCATTCCCCCTCAGGATATTCTACTGACCTACTGAGATTTYCTGGCAGTTTAGTCTCAAAACAGAATATCACAAAGAAACCTTTTGCTTGCAGAATTGTTTCAATATGACCTACTTGCTAGTTGCACAAGATCCATCTAATATAGTGCTTCATTTAAAAGCTTTCTTATGAACAGCTCTTGCTCTATTGAACAATAACTGCTGTTACATAGGCTTGTGGGAGTTTTTTGACCCTTTTCTTTCTTTTTGTCCAATATACACTGGTTGTTTGGATAAGAGAAATTCGTGTCTTTTCTCATTGAGTTAAATCTTTCTCCTTTTATCCAAACTGACAAAGGATGTTTTGAACATATACTCTTCCTAATTAGGGTCCTTTTTCTCCTTTGTTCAGCAGAAATTCTCAGAGATGAATTACACCGTTACAGTAATATCCCAGACTGATACACATCACAGGATAATCTTATTGCAGATTATCCTTTTATTGAATCTCTTATCTCAGCACAATCTTACTTGCAGCCCCAATGCACAGCATACATGTCACCTTGATTTATTCTGTAATTGGATCCCAAGCACACTTGCATARGAATACAGCCAAAGAGCCACTATGTTACATACTAGACAGAACTAACGTTTTATTAGCAGAGAGCCATGACAATGCAAGAGCCTCAAAATTACTTCTAAAAGTGCTCCAAGCTGTCATCAACAGTAATATCGTAACCAATTGGTCCACAGTATCTGTTCCTGGAGAAATATTTTCTCTTTGCTGACAGAAGCTATTTTAGAGAGTGGCATTGCTAGCTGCAAGACAAGCAATAATTCACACATGAACAAAACTGACAGCCATTTTCCCATGAAGCACTACTTTGCTCCAATAATATGCAAAAAAAAGGGGAATCTGCACAGCACCAACTTCAGTGAAACTGCTTTTACCATTCCATATTATCTTTTTTATTAAAGAGGAATTTATTCAGTGACACAGCTGGAACTTCTTCAATCCTGATTGAAATCCTTTCTACACAATGTCTTCCAAAAAAAACCCTAGTGGGGAGTATTGAAACCCAGGTTCCATTGCAACATCTAGGGCAAAGAAAATGAAATCTATAGACTACAACTGTTTTCTCTCTTTGACTCTCAATTTTCCTTGTAACCTCCTTTCCTACTTTTTTCTAACTTCCTTTGGCTAAGAACTAAATGTGGAACACACAGACCTAACGTTACAAGCAAATTTAAAATGTAGAATGGTTAACAAGTTCATAGCTTCAACAATCATACCAATTACAACTTGAAACTGCGAGTGTACTTTCTAAGGTGCGATAGTGGACGAATATATTACATGTAAAGTAATTTGTAACAAGAACATTTTTATTAACAATGCAAGTTAAGATCAATTAAAATTATCTGACTAAACTGGGCAAATACAACTAATCCCGTTTTTAAAGAGCTTCGGAAAAAGTCCTCCTTTATGCAGGCATCAGCAGCAAGATAAAGGGCATCATCAGAAAAATTCGTCTGCTGATCACAAGCCTGGGGGAACTACCCTGTTACCTAGCAACTGGTGCAAGTAGCCTTTTTTTAATAAATTAACCCATTGGTAAGTGTCAAAGGTATAGCTGCTCTGCGGGACTTGCAGCTACTTGCAGGTCTGAACAAATTTATTTCTTACTCTATCAGTACGTGGAACATTTTTCTCTTGTTTCAAATGGCTTATACACGACCTTTGCAGACATAAAAATCTCACACATTTCCCTTCATAATCAGCGTGTCCCATATAGATGAATCTGTCATATTACATTTTACTGTGTTGCAAAGAGCCTTAGCCGCGGACTGACGTTCGCATGACTGAGGTTTCTGCATGGGCCAGATTTGGCTGAAAAATTTTGGGCTCCCATGTTAGAGGATAGCTGTATATTTTACAGAATTTAAATGCCAAGAATTTCTTTGAAAATTCTCTTTACACCTTGGAATTTGTTCTACAAAATAGGCAGTTTGAAGTTTTTGCTTCGTTCATTTCAGAAAGAATTGTATCTTTCTGATAATAGGTGTGAATAAAAGGCAAATATTTGGGCAGGGTGTGAACTATGGACTCCAGCTAGACTCTAGACACTAAAGGGTTTGTTACTGAAATGATAATATATCAGTTATTTTTGAAATAAATACTCAGATTCCAGCTATTACCTTAATACCAGGAGACAGTAACAGTCTACTGGCAAAATGGGCATAATCAGTCTGTTTCCTAGAATTGTATGTATTGTACCAAATTGTACCAATTGTATGTAATTGTACCAAATGTGCAGTAGCCAGGATCAGTCCTGAGGACAGACATGAAAATTGATGATTGTCCTATAGCAACATAAATCCAGAACTAGTCCACTGAAATGAACTGATCTATAGTGCATATGTAATACTCTGGGGCCCTGGAGGTCGCATTTGGCAAAGGAGAGTATTTTCTCAAGGACGGCACCTACGCTAGTGTGTAAATTCTAGTGTGTAAATACAGAATCACCATCGAGTCGAACAGTCTATCTTGACCTCTGCACGCAGCTATGTGAAAGCTGAGCAGTCTRCATAAATTCATACAAAGCTTAATGGATGAAAAAGCAAAACTCAGGAGAAACAGAATCTGTCTGAGCATGTAGAGGTGCTCAGGATGTGGTGAACAGCTCCACACATGCCTAAATCATGCAGTTGTCAAAAGCTGTGTAAAGGCAAGTGAGGTTGTAATTTATCAGAAATTCAGATCTCTTTTAGTATAAATAAAGTCAAGTTAATTATAGGTGAGATTTTCTTTAAACRTTCTCTTGGTACACAATCAAAACCTCATATGACAAATCCTGTGTTCACACTGCAATATTAATATATTATGGAGTTGTAAAATGTGTGAGGAGAGATCTAGAATGCACCATACAGTTCTGCCTGGCTGTGTTATCTGTCAACAGAGTCTTTCAGACAGTTGACTCTGGTTCTGCAGCAGGAATGTCTAACTAGCTGCAGTCTGAGAGTGAGATTACTTTCAAAATAAAAGGCTGGGGGCTGTCCCAAAAGAGAGAGGTAATCTTATGAAAAAATTCTGCAGACAATACAAAATCATAATAAATGTATATGAAATCTAGATGAGATATTAGAGATCTGAGTAAAGAAATCTATTAAAATAAAACTAAATGACAAATGTTATCGATTTGATTTTTTGTCAAGAAAAGATTCTGAATGCTTGATAACAAGCAAAAAATAGAGGTCATGGAAATGATGATGGTGTTAAGTGGACTGGAAAACAGTCAAAGCAATCACCTCTCTCTTTTAACTGTAGTATTTCTATACTTCTCAAAACGTCATTTTTGACAATGAATGGCTCTATCATCTAAGCCCTTGCTCAAACCATCATCTTTTTATTCAAGAACTTGCCTTCTAGTTATTTCTTCTCTGACCTCATTTTGCTTGTTTCCCGTGTTCACTTATTAACCTTATTTTGATGTGTGGCAAATATACTAGCACAGCACTAATTTTGGTTTCAGCCTATTATTTCTGAGCAGGATATAAACCCAAGTCTTCTTAATATCATGAAGAAAATCTAATATGCCTGTTCCTGATGCCTTAATCTTTAGGATAGAGCAGCAACCTATAAAGTTCACACATTCCAGCAGACAGTGCTAAAGAAAAATGTGAGATGCAATTAGGTGTCATGATTTATATGTCTATTGCTTCTAAATCATACTGCTTCAAAGTACTAATGTTTGATTAATGTGGTCTTCCTTTGATATCGCAGCAGAAAACACTAAGTCCTGGATGAACAGATGGCGAATTAAATTGAATGATCAGAGGAAAGGACTTAAAGTGCTTTGAACAAGAAAAAGGCAGGCATAGAATGGAAACTGCATTTTCATTACTTTGRGGGGAAACACATTGCTAGATGGCCAAAGAAAGACCCTCTCAAAAGTTTCGGTTTCTTCGCCTGTAACTGTCCTTGTATTTAGTTGTTAATATATGAAATACAATGTATTATTAAACTCTGAAAGCTCCAGTTGTTTCCTAGTGATCTATGTTCATATTAAAGCTAAAACAAATAAATTATTTTATAAAACAAGTGTGCCTCCTCTGCGCTGCTGCCTGTTCAGCTGTGATAGAGGCAGAGGCCTCTCTTCTCCCGGTTAGTGCTGGYGGACATGGGTGCCCATCGTGGAGTGTCGGACACAGAGCAGGGCAAGTCCATTCCCCTCACAGTCATTCTGTACTTGAACTGCAACTTTCACAGGAAAATATTGTCTTGGTGACTCAGCAGTGTCAAGACACCTAGCCTGTGGGTCTAGATGTATATCAGTAGCGCTGAAGTAACATAGGACYGGATATTTTTGTCATCTTATTGGAAGAGGAGAAATGATTCCCTCTTATCTTGAAGATTTATATAGAGYTGTAATCAAGCTCCTTTGAAGACTCCCAATCTCTCTCATCATCACTACAAGGATACAGCCGAAAACTCAGGACAATGCCTCAATATGTTCTGCTTCTTTTGAGTGTCTGTATTTTGTCACTAACATTTGTTTCCCAAGGTCCTTGTGAGACTGTCTTATTTCTATTTTATAACATTTTGAATGTCCTTTGTGACATACTATATTTAATAAAGCATCAAGAAATCCAGAAGCAGACATTTGTGCGTGCATTCTTTGTGAAGTTTTGCCTGGTTGGGATAGCATTCAATATATTGTGTTTTCTACTGCCAGTTCACTTGAAAAGACTATTTCTTTTCAGCTGCTAACCTTTCTTCTGCTACCCCCATTGCTTAAAACCTTTGAAAGGGAAGTTTAGCTGGCCTTACACACATTAAAAGCAAACAGATGTACAGAACATTTTTTTAATTCCTCTATCTATCTGAGAYAGTCTTAGAAGATTAAAGAAAACCATTAAGCACATACAGATGTGCTCATTTTCTTTCTTGTGCATCTGCTTTTTGAAAGCAGGATTTCTGTGGAASAACTGCCAAGAATATATTTTACATCAATTAAAGCAGAAGTACCACAACACAAGGTGATTTGTAAACAACTGCATAGGAACCAATTACATTCCAGCAGTTGACTTTGAAAAACAGGGGATTTTATTTGGAAATTGATATATCTACACTAATAAAAGCTTTAAAGACTTTCTGGTTTGACCCTGATATCCATTTCCACAATAGTAGAAGCAAGAAAATTCAGAACCATTTTTTTGTTATTAACATCATACTGTGGTCTAAAATTCTACTGATATTCTGCTGCCTGTTGTTTCTAATTGACTCTTTCTTACTGAGCAGCTTGTAGGCCAGCTGACCAAAAAGAAAAACAAAGCCCCACCACTTTGATGTGATGCAATATCTGAATATAATTTTATTATCTGAATATAGTTCAGTCTCTCCCCAAAAATGAGGGCTATATCCTTATCAAAAATAGCACAGTCCTTGTACCCACCTTTTGTTAATGCCATATGACYTTATGGCATTAGAGTTGGTTAAGTAACGTGGTTTGGAGTGCCTATAACGAAACTATCCTGAGAAATATATCAGAATGTTGTGACTTAGGTTAGATTTTCAGAGCCAACGAGCAACGAGAAGGAAAGTCTTCTGGAACTAAAAGCAGTTCAAAAAAAAWTTTTTTATTATTTCTGAATCTTTCCTAAGGTGTACTTAGTCACTGCTCCCTGCAAAAGCTAAAAAAAGCAAGTGTCCTTTGGATCAGTGCATTGCAATGAGAGCTGCAGAAAGGATGTGCATAACTAATGGCAGCTACAACTCAGTCCCACTCCGATTTCTTTCATAAATGGAGGCTGCGTGTTCTGCAGATACATAATATATATGTGCCTATGAAGGTGTGCAAAGCATGTTTTTGTCTTCCAATGCATTGGATACTGGAAGAACTGAAGATCATGTAAAATATAGGTGAATGTTAGAGGAAAGTAAAAATGCTTTATAAGCATATAGAATTTTAAAAAGATGCTTGAGCTTTGTATACCAGAYGAAAAAGACATGGAGAAAGACATAAGGCAGCCAAAGGAAACATCACRAATATTTCCTATTTGGATCCACTAGTGTTAGCAACTTGGATGTGCAACACAAGCAGCTGCTTAAGCTATTTTAGTTGTCTTGCCAAACAACCTTGTTTGGATCAAAGAGATATCACGCAGTAATCAAATCAGTGAGGCATTTAACTGACTACAGAATCCTTGCCTGGAATGGCAAACCTTTTGCTTGCCTAGTTCCATAGAGGCCATGCAAATACCTTTGGCAGGCCATGCATTAACATGTATCTCAGTGCTTTACATAAATTTATGAAAAAAAAAAAAAAAAAAAAAAAAAACAGATTTCTGCCCTGTACCAAGCATATCCAGCACTCATCTGTATTAAAAATATTGCTGTATAGATACTTCTGTGTTTAAAAAGAACTATGGACATACGGTGTTTTATGTAGCTTATGTAGCTGCCCCTGTGAAATGCAGCGCGAGCTGCTCCGCAGCACGTGGGTGCAGTGGGGCAGAGCTGTGTGCAAGTTCAGCTGCCGCTGAGTGCTTGTCTGCTCACAGTTCACTTTGCCTTCTCTTCGCACGTTCACATGTCCAGCACAGCTGGAAGACAGTTGTGCTGTCCTGCACTMTAACGCACTCACTCAGCTATCTGAAGCGGATAGCACGGCTTCCAAGTCTACTACCTCCTGGTGATGAACTTGTGTATTTTAATGTCACGTTACTGGCCGTTTTATAAAATAGTATTATGCCGAGTATTGACAAGGTAACAGCCATTGAAAGATGATAAGTATTTTATAATTCAATCTAAATCTAACTGATATTTTATCATGCATTTATTTTGCTATTCTTTTTATAAGACAAATTTTCTAAGACTATAGTAAAATACAACAGTGCACAAATAGTAAATGTTTAGAAGTTTTTCTCCATATTTGATATGTGAAAGGAACTGTGTATTTTACACTTCATTTCTCTTATGGCTAAATATATAGTGATCCAGAGCTTTCATATTGGCTAAACCCATATGATGCTGCTGTATTTAAATTGATGTCCGRGTCCCCAATTACACTGTACTGTGCTGGGTACTGAAAACACTTAAAGCTACCCTCCTCTATGTGTGCTGAATGTGTGTATCTTTGCAGCCAAGAATATGAGCTTTGAGGTCAGATGAGAATGAGCAAGTGAGAAAGAGAATGAGCTTGCAATTTTGYGCTGTTGAAAACAGCATTATAATTCACAAAATTCTACCTATTTTTCTTCCTGATCTGTTAAATATTCATTTYGTTTCTTTGTATTAAGAGATAACAAAACTATAATATTTACCAGTGGCAAAAGTACATGGTTTACAGCAATGCAGTGATAGCTTTGACCTTTCTTTTACTCTTTCTGTTTCCAAACTAGAAATATTAATAGAATATCCATGCAACTAAACCATTACATTTATACATAAGTGGATTTTTCCTATATATTCTACCTTTAGTCTGAAAAGCTCGGTGAAATGATCCCTTTTAGACAACAGTCACTATCAGTTTTCATCTTAAAAAATAAGTCTAAATATGAGACTACTTGTAGACTTGGAAAATTCTGTTTCAAATTTGATCAACCTAATATGTTTTCTAATAAATGCTTCCTGTGTTCATCACAATTTTGCCATTAAACGAAAGGAAAACATTCATTTTATGCTGATATTGCACTGATGATAGGACCATCCCCACTATATGCATGCTTCACTCATCCACTATTGCATTACTTAATTAGGAAAAAGGAAATGAAGTAAAGTCTCATTCTCCCCGGGTGATCAATTAGACTTCCCTACTGTCCTCTCCCTCTACTCCTCGTTATTAAGATCAAAATGAAATTACATGGACTAGTTCCTATTTCCCTCTGGAACTCGAGATCTAGGTTATAACAAAATACTGAGCTAAATGAAAAATTTAAATTAAGAAATAAATCCATAGGACTAGAACAACTATATGTTTTAAACTGTAGATTTCAAAGGAAACATTTATAAACATATTTAAACACTAACGGCTTTATAATCAAATATCAAGAGGACTGTAGATCAAAGTGATGAATACCATTTATAAAGCTGTTCTTTCCTAGTTATTCAATAAAACACTCACCTGACCTCTTGTTAGTGCAAAGTTTATTCCATTTGTTACATTTTAACACATTATGAAGATTAATGATAAAAATGATTGGAAAGGCAGTTAATAATTATTAAGTCCAATATTTATATATAGGTAGAGGTTTCATTTCATTACAGATGAAGAAATATTTGGTGTCTGATACATTCACACAGCATCTAGTAGCCGTATGAAAAATGCCTTCAACATATGGCAAGAAGTTGTCTGGAAATAGGTCTTTTATTTTGTATGTCATCCTTGTAGTAGGACACCGAGAAGGGAAAAACTGGAAAAGAAACCTGACTYGAGAAACCTTCTCTAATCTACATTCCCTTGCTAATATATTACTGTGATTCTCTTCAGTATAGATGYATAGATATGTATATTGAAGATGTTCTCTTCAGTATAGGCTCCCACATGGAGCACTGTCAGTATATACAGTTGCAMACAGCTCCACTTCTTGTGTTTAATTCAAGTCATGTGTTTTCCTTCCAACCTAGCCAAACAGGTCTCGGTAAGGGGTAACGGGCCCAGCTCATGTTGCTATCAGTAACACAAGGAGGAGGTGTGATGTCTGACTCCACAGAGGAATGGCACATTCCTTTTGGAAAAGTACCAGTGCAGCCGTATGGAAAAAAGATCCTCATGCACCACCTACGGTCTTAGTTTGCTTTCTACTGGTGGTACACATACCTTAACAGCTGACCTCCTACTCAAACCTACCCAAGGCTGCTAAAATTTTCAGCTGCATTCACATGCATGGAGTGGTTCTGTGAGTTGTGAGGCCACAGGCGGCAAATACCTGTTTAAAATGTCCTAAAAATGCTTGAGATCCATTTCCTAAGCTTAGGTCAGATGGGTTAATATTTTGGTGTTTTCTTGTCTGAGTCATAGGATCAAAAGAAAAGGAAAACATTCCAACAAAGAAAAACAATAACAAGGCAAGATGTGAGATTTAAACAAGGTTAATATGCCACTAATACCAATAAGAGGAAACACCATCATAAGAGGTGTGAGAGGAGTGAGAGGAGTAAGAGGAGTACACCACCACAAAAGAAAATAAATATGAAAAAATACTCAGATAACTTAATCAGATTTTTTTAACATATTATTCATACTCCAATGAAATGTGTTTACTTAAAACTGAAGCAGTGGCTTAGAAACATTTGAGAATAAAGCTTTTTGTTGAGAAAACCAAAACCACCTTCATAGAATTCCTAGGTATTTTAATGRCAGTGAGTCAAGACTCATTTACTGACCTTACTGCTTATTAAGCTGCATGCAGAGCCCTGCAATTTTCTCTCTACTTTCCCTCTACTCTTTACATTATTTTCTGTCTATTCCCTTCTGTCAACCACTCGTTTCTCAAGAAATCATTTGAGATATCAACAGTTTCCTATACAATCTTAAAAGAAACTAATTTTGAAATGGCACTGCTTACTCTTAAGCTTATGTTTTGACCAAACTTACTTTTATCAGAAAATCCCAATCTCGATTCCTAGCTCTGTTTTATTTGCCTTTTACAGTAAGTTCAGCATGCCTGAAAAGTGTCAAGAATGTGCTGAAAATGTGTGAGCAAGGTGCTAGGGTTGACATGCTAGCTTCCATGTTAAAAGAAGTCTTGCTTTACTTTAGGGACTTTTTTGATACCCTAGAAAATAAATTACTGGGCAAAAAATACAGGGTAATCTTTTCATACGTTTCAGATCTTGGATGCTAAGGCAACATGTGAAGATTTAGATTCATTTTGCCAGTTTTGTTTTGAGGCAAAACAGAAAAGTAATAAAGTGGCACAAAGCAAAGGGATCAACACTGATACTGAGTGAATGACTATCTCCTCTAGGTCTGCTTTTAAGTTTATATTTTTTTCTTTAGACCTCTGCTGTTATATGTACATCACSACTGCTGATAAAAACAAGCTGAAATGCTAATAAACATCAGTATTAACAACAGTTAGAACTACTAACAACTATCTACAACTGGCAGCTTTCTAATTGGCACTCTCATTTGTGATTTCACWGAAACATAGCCAAGCCTCATCTGCAACCAAGTTCCCACCACTTCATATTTTAAATGGAAACGATCAGCATAGATGTGTCCCAMGGGTGAGAAAGCATCTTATTGTCTATGCTGATAAAATAAGGATTCATGTAAATCATAGCAGCAGATGTTAATTTTCTTGAACTACAGCCCTCTGAACACCTCCCACACTAGTGAGGGGGAGCCTTTTTTTTTTCCAGCCCACTGTGTGAATTAAAACACAGAATACAGAATTCACCTTGTCTATGCAAAAAAATGTTTCAGGATGGTCTAAATTCTGATCCTGCTGCTCAGAGTGACTGCARTCTTTCCTTTTGTGATGTTATCTGGGTAATGCAAAGTAGAGTACGTATTCAGSTATGAATGGAAATATTGTTTAGCAACCTGTGGGCTAGCCTGAAGTYCTCTCTATATCAGCAACTCATTTATAACTAATTATAGAGAGCAACTTTTCAACCAATGATATATGAACATACTAGTAATTTAATCTAGAATGTTATTTAATACTTTGCTTTAGAAGATGTCATCAAGATGTCATTGGGAACAGCAGCAGAGCTTTTCTTAAAGTCAATACATACAGCAGCTGCTTCCCACTTCACCTACTATTGCTGTCATATAGTCAAGATGGAAAGTAGATTGATTTGACATGATTTGCTCTTGACAAATCCATATTGGCTATGTATTATTGCTTCCTCATCCAAATGCTTAGAAGTGGTTGCATATAATTTATCACAGTATGTCCCCAGGAATCAGGTAGAACTGGTTTGTAATTCTTTATGTTATATCTTCTGCTTGCCTTTTTTAAAGGTATCACAGTTGTCTTTACCTGCCCTTATGCTTCCTTAAAAAAGTTCTTGAAAAAAATTGCTGAGGTTGAGTACAGATTTGAATACATACTGTTTATGTCTGTATTCATTCAAGCCTGTTCTTTCCATTTGGGGCCTGTTCTGTTAACTCTTAGAACTGTACTTTGATCAGGCAGTGGTCATAAATAAGGTATAACTGTCTTCCCGTGAAAAGAGAAGCAAAAGAGACACTTGAGTTTTCTGCACTTCCTCCATCAGTTTCTTCTGTCATTACTGATTAACACTTCACTTGTTGCCACCCAGACATCACACTTGTAACAGTGTACAAAGTACTGCTATCTGTAAGTGATCATCCATCATCATAAATCAAACAATTTGATGCAGGACTCTTTTCTAGCCTCAATTTTTCTAAAGCATTTTCATATTTCTCTTGACATTAACTGAACAAACATTGGGGTATTTCTCTTTCAACAACCCAAGCAGCAAAAAAAAAAATTGAATTTCCTGGTTTCCATAGTTCAAATCATCAGTGATCACTTTCAAAAATATCCTTGTTTTAGCGAAGTCTCTAATTGTTTTCTCAGTTGAAAGAGGAAATAGTGTATCGCTGGCACCATTTAGAGGTATTTTAATTCTGCCAAGATGTAGCTTTACATCTTGAAAAACATCACTATATTATTTGCTATCACAAATTTGCAATCGCATTTATGAATAACTGTGGAGATAGTTAGGGTACACTTCTGTTCTCTCCACAGATTTCTTCCTGAATTATCAGCTTTCACATCAATGGAATAATCATCTATTCTAAAATAAGACTTGATCACTTACATTGTCTAGCTCTATTCTGCAAAACCTTTCAAAGTTTCATCCTCTTTATTCACATCACAAATGAAAGAAACAAATGATATCCCTTAAAAGAAATGAATGCTGTACTCTTGTTTCCTCTCTTTCCTTTTTTTCCCCAGAGGAGATTAGCTTTGCTAACCAGACCACCTGACTTACATCAATAAGAATTCAAAGGTGACTGTGTTTGAATTTGAGAACTGATATACTCAGTGTAACTACAAACCCAACATTATTCCAGGCAGCAGCCCTGCCCTCTGGTATTCTTCCTTTAGTTTAGCTTTCTGGCCTTCCTACAAGGCACTAATGTTTTAAGGCTGCCAAATACCTGACAAATAACATACTGAACATGAGAAGAATTCAATGTATGTACATCTAATGAACTTCTAGCCTGACTTCTATTTTTGCCCTGGAGACCATATATCACCTACTCATAAGGTGATAGGTCTTTAAAGGCCTTTCTCTGAACTTCATTTCTCTTTCTACAGATTTCCATTACTTTAGGGCTCCTACTGTCCAAATGTGAAAGGCTCCATTTACAATTAGTACTCTTAAACTTTACTAATRCTATTGAGCCACCGCTACCTAAACCTGGTGCCTGGTCACTGACTTTATCAGGGATCTCTCATGCAGGACTATTGTCATCTGCCCATTCTTTGTGAGTTGTCTGAGAGCTGCATCTCTGGAATCATGAGGTGGTTATGGTTTAAAATCCTGTGCTATGAACAATACTTAAAAATTATAGATGCTGGCTATGCTGGTACAATATCTCAGAGTGGAATCTCAAAACACCAGATAAACTTTATCCACTGGTGTGGATAAAGCTACTGTTGTTATGTAGATTATTTATCRTTTATATTTATTATATTTATTCTATTTACACGTGCATTGTCATTATATTCTWATACTGTCATTGTGCATAAAAATTARAATTCATGTGCTTTTTTTTTCGGATACTACCAAGCCAAAACAAGAATATCTATGCTTTCCTTAATTAAAATTTATTTGGGAAAAGGTCAGATATCATCTCTGTGATGAAAGAGCCAGTCATGCAGGAAAAAACTAATTCTATAGCTCTCTAGCCCTGAAAAAATCTGAAAATGCAGCCACATTGCAGCTAGAGGACTCCTGCTGAGTAACTCGCACTGCAGAATGAGTGCGGAGCAGCTTTGCAGGACAGAGGCTCGTGTGCAACCTCTGATGGTTTTCTCAACTCTGTGGAAGTGAAGAAGCAGAACAAGCAGCCTGTGATGAAACTTGCCATTTCCCTGTCTTTCAGGAAGCTATCCCAGCAGGCTTTGAATTCATCAAAACTCAGCCTATGCAGTTGGAAYGGGCCTTTTAAGAAGGAAGCTGTTTTATCTGAATACCATATTTTTTCTGAACATAACTACAAAGACATAGTACATAACCTATTTCAGACATATCAAACCTTTCTGTAGTTACACAGCTCCCTTTCAAGATTGATTTTTTATGTGTGAAATATTTTTGGATCAGATAAGCTTTAGAAAAGCCTTAAGTCTTCATTTACAATCACTGAGAAGAAAAAAAAATATATTTGAGGGGGCTGGAAATCTCTGAAAAGCCCAGGTTCTTTTACACCAGTTTTAAAAGGAGGGAGTGATAACATGTAACTACCTCTTTGTAATATCAGGGTGTGCTAGGATAAAAATATTATCAAACTCGTCTACACACAAATTTAATCCTTTGGCGTGTCTTCTCTTTTAGTGTCTGACTGACTGATATTAAGGAATTTATTGTCCCTACCTGGAGAGTTTAAGTCCTTAATTCAAAACACATAATGTTATTTTTCAGAGCTAAATATTCCAGCTTTCAATGGGGCTCTTAGCTCAAAGGTGAACCATTTCTATTGTGCATATCTGATTTGGACAGATAATAACCAGAAATATTTATGCAATCAACTATCCAAGCTTGGGATCTATCCTGAGTTTCTTACTCCAATAGAATTGTAAATCTATTTTGCCTCTGTACATTAAGTAACTTTCTTTTGGAAAGTAATGTCATTGAAATTATCTTAGATTAAATGAGATTTATAATTTACTTGCTTTGTTCATCCTTTACATCGGCAGAACTGAATGTGAACTGTTGAGATTACAAAACTGCTTGGAAATCAAAGACTGACAACTGTGTCACACAAAGATCATGAAAAATTTTGTTCTCTGAAAAATATTAACACGTAGAATTATGCTTAAAAAGTGGGTAGCACTATTAAAGACTTATTACAGTAGTTCACATTARCTGTTGAATGACTATTGACTTTAAAAGACCTCTCCTGTCTATATTGAATATAGCCTCAATTCAACCTCATTTGGAATAACTGCGGTCGTATCACCGCAAACCAGATTGCCACATGACAGCCACCCACATGTGATTCAATAAATACAAAGTTCCATTGATTATTACTATATCTAGGGTGAATCAATTTGTAGAACTGTAATTGTAGTTCCTTCATGTATTTCTAGACTGAAATTTTACCTTTAAATAATTCAGTGCAGTGCAGAAACAGTATTACATGTTTCTGGTTTTATGGTTCATTGTAAATGATAACTTGTTCTGGTTCATAGTACTGACACATTTTACTCCCTGTTTATATTGAATTATAGTTGACCTAGTTGCTATTTGGAACCCATGATTACAGAGAAATGTTTGTATCTCAACAGTTAGCTTAGTGAACTCTCATCAAAACAGGACATAGATATTCATGTAGACAATTAGTTCGTGACACTGTGCTTTCCTAGCAAGAGAGGTAAAGGTCACAGAATACTCATTGTTACAAAATGATCAGTTATAAATCTGATCTATACAAACTAATAATTGAATAGGCCTGTTTATTCTGAAACACAATTATACAAACATTTATTAACTTTGGTTGTTACTGGAAAAAGATTTCATATTGTATCTAATTTCATTAGCATCAGGAATGGCTCCGGAAGATTTTTTTCATGAGCATTTTTTATTTATTTTGTAAAGAAAGAGTACTAGTCAGGCAGCACTTACCAGATATAAGAGGATATGGATTTCCTATTCCTAATGTTTTTTCTAACTTCTATTATAACAAAATCTAAAGGGGAATAAGAGGTTCAGCAAGCTATCAGTTAAAAGACATAACATGTAAAATAGAACTGAATTATTCCAAAAAGGAGGAAAAATAGGAAGCTTACTTAAGACTAAAGTGGTTATATTAGAAGCTTGTTAATACTCTGAAAATCAAAGAGGAGTTACACAAACTGGAAGCAAGGATACATTGCTAGGGTAGAGTGCATGAAAATACCTGGAGTATATAAGGACAAATTAGAAATTAGAAATATTTAATGGCTCTTTCACCTCACCACCAAAAAAATTTCTGACTCAATTCTTCATGCACATAAAATTTAATAACAAGTCAGTAGGAATGTGTTTTTCATAAGTAGAAAGAAATCGGCTAAAGACCGTTTAGAAATAAATTTTATAATATTTTAGAAGTGTAAGTAATTGAAATCAATGAGGCTTCACAATAGCCAAGTTCACTAGTTGCCTAAAGCAATATTTATCCACTGAATTCTTTACTCAAGGGAAAAATCATTTATAAAGAAATATTCCACTTGATTTTCTGGGTAGGAGAAAAGGTGGAGATTGAGCAAAGGCTCTGAAAGCTTCAGATGTCAATATACAGAAATTACATCTACTGTCATGAGTTTTAAGCAGTCTCAAATCTATTATCCAGGCAGCTCACAAAATCAAAAAGTTTAGACAGTGTTTTGACAAATGCTGTCTCCTAGACAATTTTCCCCTAATAGAAACTAAATAAAATATATGAAAATAAAATATTGGTAGTACTTTAAGTTACTCATGACTTTTTTTTTCCTCATAAAATCCACAAAATGTTCTTTTAATATTGTAATTTGGGAGTATACCAAGCTGTACTATAAAGACAAAGACAGTACTGTACAAAGACAGTAGGAAGTAATTTTTCAAAGTACAAATGTTAAACTCTAGAATTTGTACAGTACAGGATGATATGGGCATCAAAACCAGAAATAGAGATCAGTTGGACAAATTTGTGGAACAAAAATCTAGCCAAGGCTTCTGAACACTGATATACAGACTTGTAAATCACTATAAAACATAACAGGCTATTATAAGAAATATCCTTGTATACTTCCTTGAGTCTTAGGTGGATTTTTWAAACATATTAAATCTGAGATTTTGCATTCATTTAGTGCTCCTGTTATGAGCAATGAAATAAAATGAAAAATATTCTTTTCTAATCTTTGGCACAGACAAGCAACAGTCAGATATGATCCATAATTCATGCCTTTCGAGTTAGTCTTAAAACTCTCAGTATTTTAATATAGAGGTAGAATTTACTTTTTTTAAAAGGCAGTTTCCCCACAAATGCAGTAAGCATTAAACTCCAAAATGTATTAAGCTCCAGAAAGATCACATATCATGACTTTCATTCGAAGTATTATAGACAGCGAAGAATTATTAGGCAAAGCAGTTAGTCATGTTAATACTACATATATATGYAACACATTAACAAAGCAATACGGGACTATACGAAGTGCATGTGGCTATGAACCTAAGCATTTAATAAGCAGAGGGCTGTCAATCAATATAGGGAGTGCTGCATGAAAGAGAGAAATCATGGTTATTCAGAGTAAAAAACCCACTGGATATTAGAATGAGTGATTAAAGGAGGGACTTCAAAACTGAAAAAGATAATATATAAAATAACAAAATAAAAACAAGATAAAAAAGGTAAAATTTTAAGAACTTGTCTTTAAATAATTTGCAAGTTAACCATACATCTGCGCATTAACTGAAGCATACACAACTTTGCAGGACTCAGCATATAGTGTCAGGATGCTCTTTAGAACCTTGAATTCCCTTAAGGAGGGTAAGATATTGTTTAATTCTATGTTCATCATACAGTTTCTAGTTAACCCACTTCAGGAAACTAGTTGGTTTTTTTTTTTCCCTCTGGCATTTCCATTGTCACATTAACCTTGAAACTGCACTAACCAGGACTATATTACTGCTTGGTCAAACAGGCAAAAAGAGCTTAGAATTGCTACTAAACGTTATGAAGATGCATTCTCTGTAGCCTGCTGGTTAGTTCCCTTAGCACATTCTCTCAAGATTATTTGTGTTTTGTCATGAAGACTCATTCAGCATGAAACAAAACTAAAAAGARGGTCAGACCAGATGATAACAGTGACTCCTTCTTGCCACTCAGGCTGTTACTGATACATTTGGATCCAAGTGTCAAATATTTTTTGTAGTAGGGACRCTCACGCAGTCAGAGATCTGGCCTCTGCCAATGCAACAATTAAACAGGCTTACAGTTCTTCATTTCAAGATCGTTCATTGCTATGATCATCTCAAACATTCATAAAAAAGGGCTAGGTATTGGTCAAGACACTTTTGGTTGGTAGTAAGTGTCATTTGGTTTTAGAATCTTATTTAACTTATTTACCTTTTAAGTGCCCTTAAGCCACAAACAAGCCAGCTTCATTCTCAGATGTTTGGTCCTATCAGCAGTCCCCTCCCTGACAGATTGATCCAGCTCAAAATTAGGGCAAAACATTGCTGTAAGTAAAGTATGTATTGAATCTTTTAGCCTTGAAATAAAACTTTAATTGATTTTTCTCAAGTTTTCCTTTGCTAAGCAATTTCTATTTGAAACTATTGGAATGTGAGAGAATGTTTTAAACAAAGAACAGTATTATAACAACASTCTCTATATCAAGCTTGTCTTCTGTATTTCTGAAGCATATATGAAATAAAATACTATCAGCATGATTTCTAAAAATAGACCTCAGCATCCCATGAAAAGGAAACAGATCTGTTCACGTGAGAATATATAGAACAGTAACAGTAACTGCCCTTGCTGCCACCCTGGAGCAGCCTGTATCGAAGGCAAAATAGCCCAGCTATAAGATGTAGCTCAAAGGCGTGAATTAAATCAAATGAAGCTCTTGTCACCCTTTCCCTTTATTCACTTACTGAATAAGATAGTTTCCCTCATAATGCAGATGTGGTTGTTTCCTATTCTACTTTCCTTTTCTCATGCAAAATAGCCAAGTTCACTCTTAGGTTTTTGAAGGCTGCTAGTACAACAATTATACAAAAGACAATACAATGACTGGGCAAAATATTTAGAGACTGATAGAAAAAAATGCAAGGTAACAAAATGCTGCCTTTTTTTTTTTTTTTTGGTCAGGATACAAGTTTCTACTTTTATTTCTCCATTCTTTTCCCTGTTTTTTCCCTTTCCTCAGTCCATCCTTCCTCCTTTTCATTTACCTAACCTCCTCTTACTTGTTTTTCCCATTGAAAATAATATTCAAACACATGTTTTTCCTTCTCAACTCAATTAACAGGATATACAAAAAACCCCTCACACTTCCTTTGGGAATTGATTAGTCACAAAGGATAGATTTTCACTATTACACTAAATGACTAAACAGTTGGGAAAGAACCCTCTCACTCCTAGTAAGTGTATTCAGGCTGCTCACTTCACACGTCTGGCTCTGAGAGGCATCAGCGCCTGTGCTGCTGCTCTGCTTGCGAGCTGCATCAGTGTGAGATGAGGTGTTCATTTTGCAGAGCCAGGGTCTTTTCYTTCAACAGTCCTCCACACAAGTCTGCCAGTCTGGCTGACTGCAGAGGAGGACCTAGACTACTGCTTAAGATGGACACAATGGATGAGTCTTGGTGAAGAAGAAAGCAATAGAAGAATCAGAAAATTGAAATAGAAAACAATCAGAACCAGAGAACCTAATGCCACCACTTGGCGGCTGGTCTGTTTAGACTCTTTAATGAAAGTTAAGAAATAGGGCTACTTCGGAAGGTGACTCTAAGCAGCTAGGTGTGTAGTACAAGTGGGTTTGAATAACTTTGTTTCAATTCTTTTCCAATGCTGCTTTTCTAGAAAAGGTAGGCTACAGATAAATACTGCTTTATTTGTGACTTAAAACAGATAGTTTCCTTTGCCACAAGGCTAGGTAGTGTATTCCATGCCATTTTCTTTCACATCTTTTTTTATTCTTATCTCCTTGGTAAGCAAATGTTGCTATACTATATTAATGTACAACACAAAGAGCAATAGARATTCCTTGGATGCAGTAACACTGTGAAGTGTTATTTAAGGAGAATCTAAGATAAAGATCTATCTCATGGCAGGTCTTTCCACATTCAATATTCATTTTACTCATGTAAGCACTGATGCAGCAGCAATCTCTATATAAATTGCCAAAGAGTGGCTCATTTTTGAGGCGGAAAGCATTTCTGTTAGAATGCATACACATAAGTAGTCATACAATACCATATGAAAGTGATTTTTTCTGTAATAAGTGGTTTGTTTATTGATCACAAATGGCTTTATAACGTATTAGGTGCTAAGATCTAATTTGAAAATGTGTATTTACACAGCCTATCTGTTCCTCCTTCCTTACACAATATCATGTGATACAATACCCTCTCAGTAAAGCAGGCATGCTTTAAAACACAAGTATCACTTTTATTGTTCAGTCTATTGAGTGGATTTTGGCCATTGCTGCATTATGCTTGTTTTATGGAAATACACCAAATAAACCACTGAGACAGGTGGGAACACTCATATGTAGATATTTTCTTCACTTTTCATACATGCTATCTATCCTCATTTGTAAATTTTGTGAACTCAAACACTGCTGGATTTTATATTTTCAATTACAAATGCACAAATTGCATGTATTTCATCCAGAACATGAATATAAATTTTCTTTTCCATTCCCCTCCCCATCAAARTAGACATGAACAAACTGTTCAGAATTAAGTAAGATTTGCTCACACTAAACTGTCTAAGAGGGCATGACTATCTTCCTAGGCAGGCGCTTGATGTGAGAAGATAGGAATTCTTGCACTGTCTTCTGCATTTGATCTTTTAAATATTTTAATGGGGAAGTTTATATGTATTTGGTATCCTCAGCAAACCTGACAAAAAAAAGAACCAGTTTCAAATTCAGATCTCAGAAGAACCTAGAGATATGAAATCCCATGATGATACTCAGATTTATTATTTCAATTAAATGAACTTAAGTAAACGATCTTGCAAACTTGAAGGCCAAAGTTTTCAAGGTCTCAAAAGAAGGTCTTTGCTCTTAATTAGAAGTCCTACTTCTAATTATTTATTATTATTTGTTTTGTATTGTTTTTTGTATTATTTGTTCACTGCTTTAGTTCTGTCTCAAGAACTCTTTCTTCAGTTCTGTCTAGAAAATTTATGGAAATTTAGGCTGCTTTTTAATGAAGCAGCACATTAAGAAACATTTTGAATAACGTATGGTAACTTCAGTAACTGGCAGAATTCCTAAGATAATCACATTAAGATTGATTGAATATATTTCCATAGATCATATATATTTTGAGAATTCAGAAAGCGTAAAACATTAGATGTGAATTGCTGTATGCAAACATTTTTCATAGTTGTTAAATAAAGTTTAGGTKTCACCTAAAGATGAAGGCTTCACCTTATCAGAATTGGAGCTATAGTTATCTGTTCACCTTTCATACAGCAAACACTACAGATGTACATATTCTAGTAATTTATTTAAATGTCCTAAGGCAATTACAAAGATACCAGTAAGAAGATGAATAAAACTAACCCCATTCCCAACCAACCCACTGTACTGCCCTTCCTATTTATGCAACTAATAGATTGAAAAGAAAGTGAAGCAGAGATTTTTTTTTCATAGGGTATTTATAGCTCAGGGAGCCAGATTATTTCATGAAATTGCAACCAGGAGAGAATGTACAGGAGCCATTCTCTCTATTAAGATGCAAACTACTCAGTGAAAATATTTAAGAATCATGTAGCAGCTGTGATAGTGCCGGAGGTAATTAAGCTGTCGTTCTAAAAATAAAAATAAATGCATAGTGAAGCATCACGTTTGCTTTTTCTTCCAGCTGCTAATTATGCAAATATATTCTGGTCACTGACACATAAACTGGCATCTTCCTTCATCTGAACAAAGATTCAGTTGACAAACATACAACTGCCTTCTGCAAAAGTTTTCGTAAATAGTTAACCCTCTGAAAATCTGGCCTTCGGTTTCTGTATTGGTTTTGTAATGATGTTAACTATTATATAATGCCATGGGTGTCAACTGTCAGTCATTGAGGGAGGAGAGGAAGCCAGTTCTCTCACTGATGTTGCCTCTGTAGATTAACAGTTTCTTATTTTTTGTTTCTTTGTTTATTTCTTCATATTCAAAAGCTTCATTCAMGCCTGGTGATACTTTGCTTGCACTATAGCTTATAGTATGCAAACAATCCAAACACACACAGGTATGTGTATATCACCAATTATTTGGAGTTACTTTTTGTATAACATTTAAGCTATAATCACTGAGAACAACAGAACAAGTCTTTACCAGAAGACTTACCAACTGAATATTCTTGCTGCTTCACCTGTTAATAACAATTCTAAAATAACAATTTTTTTTTCAACTTGCTTAAAGTTTTTTACACATCTTCTGAGTCTGAAAATATATCTGCTTAATATTAGTCAGTAGGTTTTTTATCTAACTTTACAGGGAATTTTAGTAAAATACTAAAAATTGTAATTATTCAAATACTTGTGCATAAAAAGATTACCAAGAATAGAAGTATCAGGTTTGGATTGTTTGGAGAATTAGATAACTTATTAAACCAAGTTTGAACAAGATTGTTTCAGTATGCTAAAAGTTACAAATATTCAAATTCAGCAATTTCACACAAGCACATTCAATTTTTCAAATGTACTTGAGATATTATTAACTATATCCTACTACACTAAATAATCCACTGCAACTTCCATAACATTTACAGCAGTAACTTGCTACTATGAAATTATATTCATCCTATCAAGTTCTCAGGATCTGGCTCAATAAATTGTATTTCAGAAAGCTTTAGCATTTCTTTTCTTCTCATAGAAATATTTGTGGATGTAAAAGAGACTGCTTTTTATATTTTTATATTTATCATTTAAAGATTTCCTATTGACATAATTATTTTTAAAATAATTATAATTGATAATATGAAAAATGATAACTACTTTCAGAGAGATAAACGATCCTTTTTAAAAAAATATCAGTTTTCATCAGTTTAACAAGACCTTTGATTCATCACAAGAATATTTCTCAATACAGAATATGATTCATTTGTACCCCAGTTGCTGGAAACATCAACATACGTTGAATTTGTCTGTGAGAATCAAATTCACTGAATAACAAAAGAAGACAAGAGTAACGAGAATGTAAACCCTTCTTTACAAATAACATTTCAGAGACCTTATTTTAAACCCAAGTGCTAGTGAAACTGTTAAAAACAAAAACAAACAGTAACCAATCAATAGGACACAATGGCATTCACTCAGGGGCTCTAAAGGATGATATTGCTGAGTGATTAACCACACAACATCTTTTCATCACGCCAAAACATCATGGAACTGTAGTTAATATGATCCTGGTTAGTGCAACACTCTGTATCATCCATGCTGCCCTGTGTTCTGAATGTGAGACACAGTTCTAGTGCCTCTSTCACAAAACGTATACAATAATATTGGAAGAGGCACAGAGAAGGGTGCCAAGGTTTTGATATGTCTTCCAGAATACGGTGAACAAGCTAGTTAGAATAGTTCAGTCTGTGGGGAAAAAAAWAAAAAGAAAGAAAGAAAGACAAGATGACTGAGAGGGCATTTTGTATAACAGGTTTAATAGGGAAGAATTTTCTACTCTCTCACCCATTTCATGAACTAAGGTGCTTTAAATGAAATTAGTAAAAAGAGTACTCRTTCAGAGTAAAAAGAACAAGGTGCTCTTGATACAGCACATATCTATGCCACACCACATTCTTATGTTCTTAGTAGATGAGATGACTGAATGACTCTAGATCCCTGTAGAAAAATGTCATGGTTGTATGAGCAAATAGTGCCTCACAGTATATACATGCAAATTTAATTAAGGCAACCTTCACTTTCATATTTCTTAAGGTTTGAGTGTTTGACATTACAAGTAATCTCTTTTAATGTAGTCAGTACATCTTAGGCCTAGTACTATACCACTCAGCAAAATGCTACACAGAGACTCAGAAGTAATGGCAAATGAAGGCATTTTGTTATGTSAGACCCATATGTCTCTTAAACTCCTTGCTCTTTTCTTCTCTTTCTCTCTCTCTCTTAAAATTTCAACATCTTTATACCTCCCTCTCCTAACCTTTGGAAAGGTTATGACACAATTCAAAATGTTTCTTCTTCACAGATCTGACTAGGACAATCTACCCATATCAAAATATTTCTCAAGATCTCTGCCCTGGTCAGGCAGCATCCTACTGCAGAGTTTATATCCTTTTCAGAAAACAGGACCCTGACTGCATTTTCGACCTTTATTCTGTGCTGCAGCTAGAACTTCCGAGCTGATCAGCAGTATCTGAGACCCAGCACTGGCACTAACATGCTATTTGGTTGTGGAAAAAAATCACACTAGGCTTGTTTTTCTTTTGTGTGGATGTTTGCTACGCCWTCATTGACAGTGAGATGACAGAACAGGAGGAGGAGGAGGTTGTGATTTAATGAGGCTTTGATACATCTTTTGGACGCTAGCAGCCTTGAGGTTTGCGATCGGGTTCAACTAGGAAGGTACTCTGCTTTTAAATGTAAGGGATAAGACCATAYTCTAAAACTGGACAATTTACAGAGGTTATTGGCATAATTCCTCAGGGAATAATATGGTCTCATGATGGTTTTCCCTTATATTAGAAGAAAGTGAAAACACCTTATAGAACTGCCCACTCAGCTAAAATCATGCAAACTTCCACTAAAAAACAAACAAAAAAACAAAGAAAAAAACTGCCAGTGGCTGTTTTTTCACTTTGCTCCYACTCAGATGGAAAGAAAACAAACAGCCAAACTTCCAGTTTTAACTGTCTCTTACCTCTCCTTCTGACAGAATATGTTGAAGCTTTATCTTTTGTTTATTTAATCATGACTATTAGTCAAAGTTTATCTTACATAAAAACATAAAACATGAAAGCATGGCACTAAAAATGGAATTTGTTTCTTTTTAGGTGAGCAAAAATATGCTCTCTTCAGTGTAATAAAAAAATCTTACGTCATATTTTTAAAATAGGTATATGATGTGTAGTTCTGGCACCATACTGGGGACCTTGAAAGTTATCATCGATGTTTATCATTGCCTCTTGTAAGGACTTTTTTCACGGTGATAAATTTAGTAATATCAACAGCTATAGGTTATCTCCAGCAAAACATATTTAATATTTTTATTCTTGGAAAACTGATGATACAGACAGCATCTCTTTGTAGCACATGCTGGAGGGCATCTTGGTGCTGCCAGTTTGGCTGCTGGGGCTGAGGAGCCAGCAGGGCCAGTGCCAGCTGGGGCTGCCCCTTCCTGAGCTCCAGCATCCGTCACACCACAGCTCTGCTGAGCCTGGCTGTGCCCTCGTCAATCAGCACACTCTGTTGTCAGCTACATGCTGACATGGATATCAGGTACTAAGACCGAATGTTACATAACTATTACACTATGTGCTATTGCATAAGCATGYAGCTATGGAATATAGAGACTTTCATAATTAATATATTGTTGGAAACACTGAAAATATTTCCATCTCCTTCTTACAATTCCTAGATTTTAAATTTTTTTTCTCCCAAGAGAACCCTGAAAATGCAGGTACCTGCAGTATTAGCTCACTTTTTCCTATATAACAACCATTTGAGAGGAAAAATATGTTGAGCCCACATTACTTGAAATTCTGTTTTTTAACCCTGCTAGAGATCTTTTTAAGTTTTATCTGATCATGAGAAAATTTGGGAAGAGAGTACAGAACTTGCTTCACTTGGAGCAATCCATAAAAAATCTTTTTAATGATGCTATTTCTGCTGGGTTTATGGTTCACTCAAAATCCATTCTCTCTTTTGCTGTTTAAAGTAATAAATTAGGACTCTATATGGACGAATACAGAGAGATTTAAACCTGGTTTTATTTTTTCCTGGTTTTGGAAATGACCACGTCAGCAAATTCACACACCTCTATATTCTGAGTTCAGTTTTCATGTATTTGCTTTTCAAACTGCTTACCACTATTATTTTTTCCTGTGCTGAAGTGTCTGGGCTCTGATGATTTRACTAAGTCGACAGCAGTCCTGGAATATTAAGTGAACTGCCAACTACCCAAGTTACAGTATGGAAAATTGAGCTGAACCATAAAAATATCTTAGAGAAATTACTGAAACAAAGCACATCTAAAGCCTTTCATCTAGGACATTTATAAATAATTATTAAGATATAATAACCCAACCTTGCATAATTTTTACTTAGGAAGTCACTTTTATATATTTATTTCTGACTGGACATATCATGCCAGAAATTATTAAGCATATTTGGTGTTCAGCTCTGTTTTTCACTTCTTCATCTTGTTTAGATAGAAAAAAAATGTAAAATGCAACTTAAGAATAGGTGTTTTGCAATATGTATCATTTTATCATATGTACATGTTGTCTGCTTGTTACTCCTTTTTTTTTTTGCARTCCTGCAGTATGATGGTTTTATTTCTTCTGCCTTGAGTGGGAACTTCTATATTACACTAWATGCACAAAAAAGATCAATATTATTATTTACTGACAACCATTCAGGTATAAACCATCATACAAGTATTTTGATTCCTTATTAATTTCCTATGCGTTAAAAAAAAAAATGTAATAAGGAATGGCTCAAATAAGCAAAAATCATTTCATGAATAGCACTATTGGAACAGGTAGTTTTTCCTACATAATACTAAATTWAAAACATCATTAGGAGCTGTTGCTTTGGTGATTAATATACTTTATTTCCTTCCTGTAAATGTTATGAGGTTTTTCTTATGTCAACTGCATCTTTTCAAGTAAGCTACTGTATACATTTCACAAAAAAAATATTGATTTTTAATAGCAAGACTTCTCTGGTCAATTTTGTAAAAGGCTGTCAGCCTGTGTTTATTTACCAGTTTTTAGTCACAAATATGAAGTTAGAAAATTATAAGGAATAGTAAGCTTTACTCAGAATAAATTTTTGGAAAAGAGGACATGAAACAAAAAAAMCGCCTTATTTAGTTGAAAATCACATTGGCATCAATACATAATATACAGTAAATTAAAGCTTTGTGGGTTTTTTTTAAAAGAAGAAACTCCACATACAGAAGACATTAAATGTTGTTGAGCTGATGTGTTCTAAATGAAGATAGCTAGCCTCTAATTCCATGGAACTCTAGTTCCATGGAATTCAACAGCTAGTCATTCACTCCATTCCTTTCCAGGTACTTTCTTGGCCAAATCTAGTCCCTTTTCGAAAACATACACCATCCTGCAGTCCTCACCTCCAAGGCTGGGTTCCTTTCCAGCTTCTTTAGGTGTCAAATAGATGTTACTATTAAAATCACATAGCTACTGAAATATATCCTAGGATATTCAAACTCTATTTACATTTTTCTTTTTCCTGCAGTAATCCAGATACAACTTCTGTCTTGAGAGAAGTTTGCTAACATTTCTTTACTGATTGTATTTCTAACTTTGTATGCACAGCACATTTTTTGTTAATAGGCACTGAGTAGTTTTGGCAGATGTGTTGATTATGGGCATCACATTCTGTAAAAATTGGGTTCTAATTCCTCCCAACAATCTATCACTTCTGTTCTGGAGTTTAGTATGGCATTCCAAGGTAATCCATCTTTTTACACCCTGTCTCTGCCTCCTTGTCTTATCTGGCCTCCTTTTACTGTGAAGCAGATACTGTTAAAATCATCTAGGCTTAKAGATTTCAATGGGACAAGTACCTGAATTCAACTTGGTCTTTTGGATCCCTCTGCCCTTCTAYCTCTCAGGGCAGATAAAAACCCAATTTTCACAAGCATTCTTTTAGAAAGTTAAAAATTTATGGTGCAAATTCAGACCTCTTCAGATGTCCAGGTTTGTATGTAAGTCAAAATGACTCATTCTCTGGACTAAACTCAAAGTCATTTTTCATAAATATTTAAGACCCTGGTCTCTYATTTTCTTTCCCTTTTCAACTCCAGCACAGAAAACTTGGACATATTCCATGCAACTATCACTTTCCCTTAGACTGACAGGATAAAATTAAGGCTACGACACTAAAAGTTAGGTGTCTTTATRGAGGTTCCCCTTTTTTCTAAGTCTTTAACCCGCAGATTAGTTTTCTTTTCTGGTACTGGCATCCAGTAGTTTTCTTTTTCCTTTGGTTCCCTTTAAATATGTGAACCTTAACATAAGCCAGATAAACTACCAACAATTCTAAACAYGCTTTGTTGCTCTGAGWTCTCTGACCTATTTAATGATGGATCTATGCTGCTTATTTAACGATATTAAAACTTATTTTCAAAATAYTAATTTTATAGATCTAAATATACCCCTAGAATTCTCAGGTTATGCAGCATGTAAATTCAGGACTATTGCTCCTGAAATGCATCTCTTTTTTACCCGCTTTGTTATAGTTTGGAACCTCAGGAGTATAGTGTTGCGGGGTCTCATTTACACATTGCTCTCTGTTGATTGCAAATCATTCATTCACAGTAGAAATCATTCAAGTAACATTTTACTTTTTAAATTTTATTTATAGAAAATTCACCTGTTTTTCTTCCTTGAGTCTGTCTTCCTTTGAATAAAATGTGCTGATTCAGGAAATTCAACACTGTCTCGTTCTGGGAATTTTTGACAACTTATTTTCAGAGTTAATTTCTGCTTTTCTCTAAATTATATATTTCTGCTTTTCTCTGTATAATATATGTGACCAAAAAGAGGGTAGATTCTACATAGCGGAGTAGAATAGACACCTAATTTCTTTTTCTCTGAGAGGATTACYTTCTAAAGAGACATGACAGGAGAAAATTTTGATGGCTAACCATTCACAGAAAAGTGAAATGATTTGCTCAGTGTTACAGCAGAGTTCATAAGCAGAGACAGAAGAAGACTTYGAGTTTTCTAAATCCCAGATCAGTTCTGCAGTCACTAAAGTACATTGTTTAAAATAAGAACCATGTAAGAGAAAGAAAAAAAATCCAGGAAATAAGTATCTAAATCTCACAATTGATTTTTAATATTCTTTTTTCTAGGCTAAATACGTTATCAGTGACATTTCAGTAAGTGCTTAAACCAAGCATAAAAAAGAAAGGTCCTTTTTGTTAGATGTCRTTTGCCTATAGGATTAGAAATGGTCTAACAGAGAATGATAGATTATCAGTAGCAGGAATCTGTAAAAATATGAACTAAATGATCATATATAGTTTTACATGCTTACATGCAGTCCTTTGGACCTCATTCTATGAGATAATTTTTGTCAAAAYAGCTCCTACAAGATTTTAACTCCACTATGCAGATTTTGCACTTTTATACTGTCAACTACCAATTTTAAGAAATACTTTTCATGGTAGAGTGTGGAGTACAGAATTCTACTTCAGAATATAGTTAACCTCATTGATAAATAACCTATTTTTTCATGCATCTATTTAAAACCAAGACCAACAGGAAAGCTTTTCAGAATGAGTTGCCAAAGTGCCTGTGGGACAACACTTCTGAAAGTGGTCTATCTTACAGTAAACATCTGAAGATATGAAGTCATGACAGAGAACACTGGTGGGTAGAGATAYCTTAGAATAAGCCATAATTTTTCAGAGTACTATCTTCAGTATGATCAGCTTGTTCATTTCTACTTAATTAGTGGTACTGTCATTTTCCATTTCCCATTAAAATTTTATATCTGTTTCTGGCATATTGCCTTAAATTAACTGATTAAACTGTTCAGGCAGAAATTGACTTGTGTACATCTGTTCAACATCTGAAAGTGTTCTGAAAAACAAAAGCATAAATAATAAAAATCTCCAGATGAGTGATTGGCTAGCCGGCTAGATAGACRGGAAAGTAGCCTATTTCAAAGATCTATTAAAAAAAATTTTCTATTCTCTTTTTCTGATACTTGTGTACACCACTCATATTTCTATAGTAGACAACTCTCGTAGGCACATAAGAAAAGTCCTACGTCCCCCTTCTTGAAAGGGTAGTGGCAGCAGGACAGAGAGCAATGGAAGGAAAGCAGAGGTCAAGTTCCCAGGGCAAATTCCTGCAAATTTCAAAGTGCATGTTTCCCTACAGCACAACTTAGAGCACAACTTAGCACTTAGACCAAGTCTCTTGCAAATCATAACTAYTTAGTACTTTTTTCCACCTCTTTTATATTTTGCTATTTTGTTCTGGGCAGATTAGACTGATACTTGGTGTCCTTTTCATAGAAGTAGATGGTGTACCAGTCAAAGTTACTTTCTTCCCTAGCACTACAGCAGGTGTTCAGCCACAGGGGCCAGGGAGGAGCCAAGCTGGAAAAGCACTGCAGCTGCTGCTTGAAATGCTCTCTGCATACCCCAGAGCCTGCCAGCACAGACACCCTCTCTGCTTTCTTCCTGTGGAGACAGGCCTAATTCCAGCACGTCACCCAACTAGTCATAAACTGTAGCTCGTACTCAGGTCCACTGTTTATATAACTAGATGTCCTTCAAGGTAAGAACTGTAAATGCCACTATTGCCACTGATTCATTTTCCCAACATTGTTTTGATCTGGCTTTTTAATGATTTTTTATCATTATTATTTCTTCTCTGTCTTTATGATTTCTTTATGAATCTTTTTCACCATTTCTCTCTTTTTTTTTTCTTCCCTTTCTTTATGTTTTTTGTCTCTTTGGGAAATAATACATATCTTTATATCTTTCATAGGGTTTTCAGTCTTCCTAAATGTGATGCAGTGTAAGRTGAATTCCCTTTTAACATTAGTTGCTTTCATTGTTAGAATTCTCTGCTTGACATACAAATGCAGTTCATTTGAAGACAGATGGTCATAACATAAAAGACATTTGTAAATTTTCTTGCATTTCATGAAGAGGAAGATTACTACATGCTACATGCCTGTTTTAACTAAGACCTGAGTGTCTCACACAATGAGATACTCTTTGATATATTCCAAACTCTTTGGGAAATTAACTTAAAGACTGTCATCATATAGCTTTTAGGCAAGAGCAATTTAAGGGGAACTGAACTTACTCACAAAAACATTTACCCTGAACTATTGTCTTTCAAATATTCAGGCTGAAACATCATTTGATTAAATAAAATATACCATTTGAAACAGCTAACATTAGCTTACCAAGCTAATTTTCATTGTATTAGTCAAACTACCACCTGTTCACATGTAATCAGTTATTTATGTAATCAGTGACATTGGTGTGTAGAAAACAATTTAAGGCCCTTGAAGTGCAAAAGTAGAAATTGGTGCACTGCAGTTTGACAAGAGGCTGTGACACAGGCTGGTATTATATCTGATAACAGGTTCTGAAAAGACTGYGAATGGGTAAGTAGTAACGTGATTTCTTCAGTCCTACTGAAGGGGCAGAGCTTGTCCGAGTCTGAGAACAGGAAGTCTGTAAAACATGACAGGTCAAATATAAACAGGAAACATGTTTAAGCCTAAAATAGAATTTGAAATGCACCTTGCAAAGGATGCTCAAWATGGTAGTAAGAAAACATCAAAAAYTGGTAGGAAAGGAAAGAAAGGAAAGCAGTGAGACTGTTAGTGACAAAGGTCTGAGGGAGAGGCTCAAGGATGTCAAAGCTGTAGCAGACTCAAAGAACTGTCTGCATCAGACTGCAACTGGGGATGCTGGGCAGAGATGCAGCCTTACACCTGCTTCACRAAGGGAGGCAGAGCAACCTGGCCGCTTTGAAGTAGCTTTACAGGAAACAGAAGCCACAAAATGTAGGTCGTCAGGACCAGTCGGACATCAATCAAAAGTGATGAAGGACCTATGCATCAAGCTACCAAAACTCATTCTCCGAATCGCAGCAGGCAGCCCTTCAGAGATTACCTTTATTTTTCAGTTACTACTTGAGCCTGCTTGAGCTTTCCCCAAGCCGCCTCTGCCCCGTGTCGCCGCGCTCCACCGCTCCTTGTGCGAGAGGAAACGCGAGGCCACGGCAGGCGGCGGTTGGCCGTTAACGGCCGCTCCACGCGCGTCCCCTCCCCCCGCCCCGCCCCGCGCGACAGGTGCCCGCCGCGAGCCCCGGGCGGGCGGGCAGCGCGCACCGCAGCGCATGCGCAGCGCAGCCGGGATGCCCCAGTCTGCGCCTGCGCGCTCCGCTCCGTCCCGGCAAGATGGCGGCAGAGAGGCTCGCCGGAGGAAGCGAGTAAGGGGTGGTCGGGGCCGGGGCAGGCGCCGGCCCTCATCGGTGAGGAGGGCGTGGGTGGGCGGCCGCTGGACCCCTATGCGCGCCCGGCCCCACCGGCTGCCCCCGGTGGCCGCACCCCCCTCGGCCCGTAGGCGGAGGCGGCGGAGGAGCCGCGGGCGGGAGCGCGGCACGCAGGTGAGTGAGTGAGTGAGCGAGCGAGCGAGCGAGCGAGCGCCGCGGTGAGGGTGCTCGGGCCCTCGGGGATGCTTAGAGCCTCGCTAGGTGCTCGGGTTTGTGCAGAGCAGCCAGAGCCGTGTGAGATCTTCCCTGGTGCGGAGTAGAGGGGCAGGGGAGCCGCGTGTGCTGATCTAGGCAACTGAGCTGCCTGAGAGTCCCCCCCAGACCTCCCTTTTAGCTGCTGTAAACTGTAGGATGGCTGTAGTCATGGAAGAGGGGAAGCAGGCCTTCTGGTAGAGCTGCCACAGGAACTTCTAACTTGCCAAAAAATACAGSAAACTTCTACGGTAGCTAACTCGATCAGTGTGTTTCTACCAGCTGCAGAGCAGCAGCAGAAAACGTGGTGTGGAGAAGCACAGACTGGAAAGCTGTGCTCTAGGAGGACGTGTTCCGGTTAGCAGCAGTTGTGGAAGTGGCGTTCTGGTAGGCTGAGAGTAGGCAGGGGTTAATTACAACTGTGCCACTCCAATTGAAATGACAAATGAGGCTTTTTTTTCCTCTATTGTCTTCAGGTGCTGTAATTTTACGTTTTTAAACCAGGTCTGGTCAAAATTGTATGCCATGTGGTTTCCTCTAGTCTGAAGGACTCAAGAAATTCTACACTCGTTAAAGTAAATGCTGTGAGATCACAGTTATGCCTCCATCTCCTTGACATGTTTCTTTTCCTCCAGTTATGATAAAGACTGTTTACAGAATAGTTCTACCCAGTCAGAAAGATCTTGCAATTGCTAGTGCATGTTCTCCATGATTACTTTTAATAATAAACATCAATGTATAAAACATAATAAAATTTTATTAATACTCTAGTGTCAAATGGAAAAAAGTAAGCTTTTGTTCAGTTGATGTTTTACTAGATTTTGAAAATTCTTACCTTAATTAAAAACAAGAAAATAATTATTTTCTTTTTCTTCTGTAGTAGCCAGCTTTTCTTGTTTRTGGTAAGCAGTTCAGGAATAAGAAGTAAAATTATTAATGCAATCATAAATATTTCTAAATATGTGCTTTTTGGAATATTTGTGATTGCATTAATAATTTTACTTGCTAACATTAAATATATCCTTTTTATGTTAGCAAATTGTTCTGAAGTTTCACAAATGTTGTGTGAGAACGCATATGTGAGAGAATTCTTCTAGAAAAGGATACTTTTTTCTTTGTAACTTTCAAACTGCTGTAGTTTTTTCATGGTGCTGTGCAGTAGCAATTAACGAATTTCCAAATCTTTCTTCCCTGCATCTGAAACTGTGAGAGAATCTACTTTTTGCTGTGGTTAGACCTTACCGCATTCTCCTTCAGATTGTACCCATGGAGTCTGGACAGTGAAAAGCAACATGCTGGCACCTTCTCTTTGTAACAGATGGCTCTGTTTTCACAGAATGATTTTTTTTTTTTTTTTTTTTGGTAATTTATATGGCAGTGATGGGATGAGCAATGAATGAAGGCACTGAAATGAGGCAGCTGGAGTGCTTGATGAGGAAAACACATACTATAAACTCAGAGGATGTCAGTGTTATGAATAAGAACGGTGTAGGATTATTTTTTAAGTTTAGCTTTTAAAGAAATTTCCATTATAAGTTTTAAAAAGCTACTTGGTTGTACTAAATATACACGGGCTATGCTTGGAAGTCGCAATCCAGTAGTGGAATCATGTCTTTAGATGGATCTTCAAGTAGTTTGCTTTTCAAATTCATATTGTATTCACTATCCAAAGCAAGTGAATATTATGTTCACTTGTTCACTAGACAAGATTCCTCTTATTGTCAATTTTAGCAAAATAAAGCACTTCTACTGTAAGCTCGTAGCTTGAACTTCTCCTGTTTGAATACCAAAATACTAGAAGTTCTGTGGATTTTTGATTCTGATTTACTTTAATAGTGATTTTAAGTACCAGGTGACTGAAATAGTGTTAAAATAGTCAGTGGCAGTGATTTCAACAGTATATAACACTGTTATGTAACACTTTTGATTACTGGATGTTAGTCTTTCATATTTACCTAAAAGTGTGTGTCTTGTATCAGGTGCCCCTGGAGGATGAAGCCCCTGGGCAGTAAGTGTTTGCTCAAAATGTCAGAAGCTGCTGTGGAGTTTATATGCTATCTTTCCTTGAAGTTTTTGGGAGAGGAAGTGAGAAGAAAAATTCAAAAGAATATCGGCCTTTACTTGATATTACCTTGGRTAAAATTGATCAAGCAAGAATAATATCTTTTGAGTTAGTACAATTGTACTAGAGCACAAATCACTTGAAATGGTAAACAGGAAAAAGAAAAAAGAGAATCAATAGCATTTTGAAGCCTCTTTCATAAGTATAAAGCTGTTCTTCAGAGATGCGGTTTACTCCCATACTGGTAGAACTGTTAATCTCTAGTAGAAAAATGGGCCAAACTTAATCAGATGTTATAATTAAGAATAAAAATGTAAGCTCCTGTGAAATAATATAATGATACTTCTCTTAAGAGTAAAGAGTTCATAAACAATCATATTCATATTCTRTAGTGGAATTGGCAGAAGGGCAAAGCTCCATTGACTGTGATAAATGGCACAAAGTCTACTTGGAGGCCAGTAGCTAGTGGTGTCCCCCTGAGTCAATATTGGGTCCAGTCTTGTTCAACTTGTTCTGACCTGGATGAGGGGACAAAGAGCACTCTTAGCCAGTTTGCTTGATGATACAAGCCTGAGAGGAGTGGCTGAAACGCTGGAGTCTGTACTGCCATTCAGATAGATTTGTGCAGGCTGGAGAGATGGGTGGAGAGGAACCTCATGAAGTTCAACAAGGGACTTGTAATTGAATATGAGGGCAATAACCCTATGTACCAGTACAGACTGTGAGTTGACCTGCTGGAAAGCAGCTCTGAAGGGAAGGACCCACATGTCTTGGTGGACGAGCTGATTAAAAGCCAACAAAGTGCACTTGTATCCAAGAAGGCCAGTGGTATCTGGACCCAAGAAAGTCCCTTGACCTGCTGATCCTCCCCTCCTGCCCCTCTCTTTCCTCCACCCTTAGCCCTGGTGAGGTCTCATCTGGTGCCTTGTGTCCTTTGCTGGGATCCCTGGTTTAAGAGGGATATAGAGCTACTGGAGCAAGTCTAGTGAAAGGCTGCTAAGGTGGTCAGGGATTGGAGCATTTGTCCTGTGAGGAGAGGCTGAGAGCACTGGAGGTGATTGAAGGCTGGGGAGATCTTGTCAAAGTAGGTAAGTATATGAAAGGAAGATCTAAAGCAGAGGATGGAGTTGGAGTTATTTAGTCGGGAGGAGACTCAGGAGAGATTGTTTTGTTCTCTATAACTACCTGAAAGAAGGTTGTGGTGAGGCAGAGGTTGATTTCTTCTTCAGAATAACTACCGATAGGACAAGAGGAAATGGCCTCAAGTTGTACCAGGGGAGGTTCAGGTTAGACATTAGGAAGAATTCCTACATGGAAACAGTGATGAAGCCTTGCAAGAGGCTGCCCAGGAAAGTGGTGGAGTCACCGACCCTGGGAGTGTTGAAGAAATGTGTGGAGGAGGCCACTTAGGGGACATGATTTAACATCTGTGGTGGTGAAAGACTTAGAGTTGGACTACATGATTTCAAGATCTTTTCCAACCATTGTGATTCTATGGCACCAGAGTGTTTTCTCTGGAACTCGGAAATAGGAAGAGAGGCAATGGATGCAAGCTGGAACAGAGAAAGCTAGAAGACTAAACATAAAGACACACTTTTACTGTGGGAGTGACTGGACAGTAGAACAGATTGTCCAGAGAGATTTTGGAGTCTGCATCCTCAGATATTCAAAAGTAGTCTGGTCAGTATGCTGTAGGTGACCTTGTTTGATCAGGGTGGTGGACTAGATGATCTGTAAAGGTCCCTTCCAGCGTCTTCCATTTTGTTATTCTCTGAAATCTGACGATCCAAAAAATCACTTAAAGCTTAGTTCATGAGATTAGATTGTGCGGAAGTTGCACACTTTCAAAAAAACCACGTATCAGTAGAAAGTCTTCTTACTAGTCACATTAATGTTTGCTTTGTGTAGATTCTGAAAGGTGCTGAGTTATAGAGAATTGTGTTTGGCTTTTGGTAGAGTTTGCCTTTTTGTAGCAACTGGATGGCAGGGAGAGCTGGAGAGAACATGGAACTTCTCATTGTGGTGTGATGAGTGCAAAGAAACTGTGAAAGCGTGAATAGTGTGAGGAGATTTTGCTTTTATTAATGGAAATATTCTCAAGATGGCATGAGTTTTTTTCCTCACTAAGCCCCCTGCGATGGAGTTCTCACACAGCTACTGTTCTACTCAAAGGACTTGAGCAAGGAATCAGTTCTAATGCTATTCCCGTATATCATAATGGCTTTCTATGTATATAATGTATATATTCCAAGCTTATATATGTAATTCTTTGTGTAGACAACTATAATATCTTGCATATACTTACTCTTATTGCTTGTTCACTTCAGACTAAATCAACAATATATTAAAAATAGTATGACTTCGTCATTCTTAGCTGCTCTTAAGATAAGAATTTTTCAGAGTTTTTTTGTCATATTCTAAAATGAATTCAGTTCATTAGTGACAAGCATTTCCCTCCAGCTCCCTCTGGCTTGTGTTGATGCAGGTTCTGCTAGAGTTTGAATTTGGATTGCAAAGTTCCTTTTTAGGTAGGGGGATGACGTTTATCTAAACATTACTTGAATGCCTGAATAAGCATGTCAGTATAGGACTTAGAGCTTTTACTGTAAACACCAAAATGGTTTCCTGTTCCTTGTTTTGTACTCTTGCACTTTTCATTGCACGTAAGTGTTTTTCTTAACTGGTTTTTGGGAGCAAATATTGGTAAAATATTGGTAGAAATAGAAGTATAACATGGACTGAAGATCTACAGTTTTTAAACAAGAAAAAGACTTCTAAACGAGATTAAAGCATGGTACTGGAAATTTAAGTCTAATAAGGTTAAAACATATGCCCGTAGTTCTATTAGAAATGACCTATCATGGCTTGTTGTTTTGCCTAGAAACTCTAAAGTATTAAGAAAGAGAAGGAAATACAGTATGTGATGAGCAGAGCTGTTTTGTCAGAAGTATTGTGAAGTGTGTTTTTTTTGTATTAGGATTTTTATATTTTTTTCCGTTTTGGTACTTTTGTTCATAATAAACTTAGAATAGTTGATACACCCTCTCTATAATTTAGCACTTTACCTGTTTGTTACAGGTAACTGTTACTGCACAGCAGGTGTAAGGTTCTTGCTTACAATGTCTTATCTTGTGCATGATCTGTGTTTTCAGAGAAAAGATTTGCCAAGCTTGTGCTGTATGTGAGTAATGTTACTTTTCAAGCTAGTTGTGCCCGGCTTTGGCAGAGAATGTATGGAAAGCTGTTGATGGTAAAAATGCAGTTATAAGTAACAGAAACTTATTGGAGTAACTTAGAGGTGTTTTGCAGAGCAATAGATGCTGAACAATTGAGGTGACATGTGGAGCTGTACTTATTTATTGTGGTGGAGGGTGGAGATTTTCTGATACAGTGTTTAAACACTTTTTTGTTTTGTTTGTTTATTTTTGTGGGGAATGGGGGAGACAAGAGATGAGGAGGGGAAGTGGGCGAGAAGCAATAGCACATGCTCTTATAAACAGACTGCCTTTTAAAATGCTCTATTCAGCTTCATATTGGTTCTGTGTTAGGGAAGTACATGATCATTTATTTCATAGATCATAGATAGTAACTTATGTAAAAAATGACTTATGTAATAAATGCTAATTCTAGGAATTCCTTACAACTATGTTTTTTTCCTTAAGAAAATTTACTATTTCATCCATGGTAGCAGTACTTTCTTGAGATATAGGATTGGCTTACTGTAGGAATTAGGCTCTTCTGATGGCAATATCGTAGGAATCAAAGCAGAAATGTTCATGTGGTRCAATTACCAATCATATGATTTGCCCTAATGGATGATTTAATTATACCTTCTAATTTTGTGGTATAGAAGCTTTTATTTTTGCATGGTAATTGCCTTTAGGATGACTGAAATGCGTAAAATGCTTCTGTATTTTTTTTAAAAAGTGTCAAAAAGGTATAACTTCTGATTTATCAAATAATACAGTCCATTCAGTTGCTAACTACTGTCGAACCATCTGAAAAGAGGTTATTAGAAAGTGTCACATTTTTAAATTGCTTAACTGCATCAATATTAATTGGCACTTTCGATAGAGAAAGGTTACCTCTGCTGCTTTGTGTATTTGAACTTTGTGTATTTGAACCTTTGAAGATAGAACAAAGCAGATTGATCAAAGTTCAAAACTTCTGAAAATCTATTTTTCTTGTTTACGGTATCTGGAAAAAAGCAATCTATCAGTGATTGCTTTCTAGAGGCTATTCCTAGGACTGTTTTAATAGATTTAAATTCCCGTGCAAGCCTTGCAAAGGATTTCTACTTTACCTCAAACTGCTGCATAGCCATAGACTACTGTTTTGTTTATCTTGCTTTATGCTAATTGGAATAAATATTGAGCCTCTATAGTTACTTGTTCTTAAATCCCTGTCTCATTTTCAAAATACATCTGATATTATATTTAGACTTTTTTTTTTTTTTTTTTTTTTTTT
>PTEX01000065.1:811541-824934 GCA_003342815.1 Eudromia elegans
TGGTATTGATGGCTGCAAAGAGAGTAACTCTCAACTTTGAATCATTAGCTGTTACAGACAGTTCAGTAAAAAATAGATGCAGTTTAGTTAAATTCTAGAATTCTAGCAAGCTTGTTCTTAAGAGCAGCATTTTGGCATGCTTTCATTTGTGAACTTTTTGTGCAAATAAATGCTGATTTGAGGTTCCCACAGCTTTGAAACATTCTCTCAGGAATTTGCTTAATGCCTTGAAAGGGCCTAAGGAACTGGGCAACCTTCAGAGAACTCTTGCTTATTTGGTAGAAAATACCTTTTCCCTAGTTGACCTAGTATCTGGCCTGAGCCAGTGTTGTACTGCTTGTTTGTTTGTCTTTTTTTGCCATTTTGTCCTTTTGCTGTTCAGTAAGATTATCTAAATAGCCAGAAAGACACTTCATGTCCATGAGAAAGAGAGACCAACATCCTTTCAGAAAAAGGGCAGTTCAGACTTTAATTGATGCTCACGTAGTGCCTTTCCAGCTAAATGCTTACTGGAAGAAAGTACTGTCTCTTCTGCTCGTGTTTGTTTGGGTATTTGAATTGGACATTCCACAAAAGGAACACTGTATATACTCCGAATAATGGGATTTCTCAAGTTAAATGCCTAGCTTGTCTCACCATGATTGTTTGCAACTACTGTGTTTTCTGCCCAGAAAAAAATGTGTACAAAATCTCTGCTCCCTTTGGAAGTCCAAGGGCTCCAGTCCAAACCCTGCAAATCTAAGGGCTTATATTAATACCTATTAATCATTTAGGGCTTGGATTTAAAATGAGTTTGGGGCAAGGTGTTGCTGGTCAGCAGGCACTGCACACTGGAATCTAGACATAGCAGAAAAAAAAAATGCTGATTATGTTAATTTCTAAGTGCTTTTTTTGTTGTTGTTGTTTTTGCTTTTTGGCATCAACAACTTTGGTGTCAGCAATTCTGAGGTGAAAAGCTTCAGTGCTGGTAACCTTGACAATATAATTGGCACCTATCGCTGCCAAGGCTATAGTGTCAGTGGGCAACATTGAGATAAATGAGACTCCGAGGTTAGCAGAATCTGCTATGTGGCCATATTCCTTTGTTGTTCATTTTAACACAAAACTAAACTGAATCTGGTTCTTTTTTTCATACAAAATGTAGCAAAAATCCCCTAATTTTTTTCTGCAGACTGATGTTTTTGTTTTTAAATCAGTAGTGGGATTAAGCACAAATTTTGAATACTTCTTAAGTCCTTTAAAGGTCAAATTTTTAATTTTATTGGTATCAGTCTTTTTCCACCCTCTAAATTTGAGCAGGATCAGTGTATTTGTAATTTGTTCCCCAGTGTCCAAATTGTTTCAGCTACAAGCCCTTAATTGTATAGGACTCTAATTTTAACCAAGCTCAGTAGAATGACTCAAACTTCTGTAATATTCCAGTTTCCACAAGAGTAAGGAAAAACCCRCAGAATGGAGTTCCTGCACTTTGCTCTAGCATTTTACTGCATTTTGGATCCTCTTGTTATTTCAGTGAAAATCACAGGTCTAAATTTAAAAATGCAAGCTGAAAAAGGACATTAACTGATGTGATTTTTCTTTCCCTTGGTTCCTTTTTAATGTTCAATATGTTGATTTTGCTTGTAAGTTGAGATGCTGAAAAAGGGTAGTTATATTAAATATACATGTGTAGGTCTCTAAATGTGATTTAGAATGACCTCCAGATAGATTTAAGGTCTAGATTCAGCTGGGAGTCAATGAAACGGCATAATCAAATGTTCTTTGTCATTTATGAGGCTTTCAGTCTCGTAATGGCATCCAGAGTGCCAGGAAGCACGGGGTATGCTCATAAACAAATGKGGTTATTATATTTTTGTCTTGCTATTCACTTAGTGAGTACATGGTAAAGCCGTACACTGTTGTACATCTACATTTACTTCACTGTTGCATTAATGCTTGCCAGGGCAATCCAGTAGCCAGAATGTTATGAGTCTTATTAGTTAATATAAGACTAATAGCATGTTTAAATTGGTGTAGAATTAGGTCTCTGACAAAAGGTTTAGATGCCACTCCAAGTAATGGCTTCCTAATTAAATGTCTAAATGTCGTTTTTAAGACCTTGAGAACTAGACTTAATTTATAAAGTGTTTTCCAAAAAAAAATGTTTCAAGCGCGTGAAGCTGAAAAGAAATKAATTGAATGGGGAAAAGAAGTCCTTGTCTTCCTCTCAAACCAGTGAATTTGTGTATTGCTTTATTTGCATGAAAAAGTAGGTTTCTATACTTGCCTGTCTTTATCCTGTTCCAAATCTATCCCTCAGTCTTACTAGCAAGGCAAATCTGCACATCTTTTCTTTACAACTGAAATAGTGCTTAAAATGTTATAAGGACTGAAGATTTCATGTGACAGCCTAGTATGTGTGTAGAAATAAAGATTTGAAATGTGTTGCAACAATAGGTCCTGGTTGTAACTTGCTATGCTGTTTTATATTTTAGAAGTCTTGAATGTTTTAGAATGCTTTAACTTCTTCAAATAATGATCCAAAACCAACTTAGGTATGGTCGCCAGTATGTTCTACTAATATGTTAATCTTTGCCTTACAAATCATCTTCTCTAAATATAGGTAGTGTAAGAGTGTAAGAATTCATATGTTCTATCACCGTTTATATTGCCTGAAAATTTTATCACTTGTGACTCTTAGGGGATGGAGAGTTTATAGACTGTAACCATGACCATTTTGAGCAACCTGCTTCCTTCAATGTTTAAAGGAGAATTGTTCAATTTTATTCATAATTTTGTTTGTTGAACAGCTTGTAAACACTTATGAATAGTGCTGTGCTTCTCTACTGTGTTTCCTAAGTAATATATACAATTATATAGTTATATAATTGTATTGTGGGGTTCTAGACATTCATTAAGTATCAGATTCACTGTGTATTGGGCAAATCTGAAATCCATGGAAAGACACAGTTTGTGTACTGAAGCAATTACATTGCTCCCAGCCTATGGTGTAGGTTGTTACCCGACAGCTGAACTGGAGAATAAGCTTTTTGTGAAGCACACTTCTAGCATTCTCTAGCACTTACTTTTGGGAAGATGGAAGTTAATAAGCTGTAAGCTATAAGAACATGAGGAAGATATCGACCAGGTAAAAAGCAGAAAGCACATTCTTGTGCTTGTTTTTGTCTTTTAATGAAGTCATGTTACACAACTTCTTGTGGAAGTACTTGAACTCCATAGATGTGGTCGTGCTCTAGCATGTGTGTGCATCATAGATGATATTCGTAGTCAGTGCACATCTGAACAAACAGTTACAGTCAAGTCACTCATCTGGATACCTTTAGTGAGCTACCTGTCTGATCACGTGATGAGTAAATGCCAGAACATGACTTCACCTGAAAATTTCAGATTGTAAAATGTTTTGGTCACAAGATAGGACAAAAAAAAAAAAAAAAAAAGAGACAGTGAAAGTCATCAGAACTGAGGTTGAGAAACAGTTCATCCATACTCTTAAACTGAAAGAACATTTCCACTACTGCCASTTCTCCAGGAGGAGAACTTTGGCTTTCTGTTCATGTGACAAAAGGGATTTTGCCAATGTCATGCTATTTCTTTTATTGCTTCTTCCTTGCCAGAATATATAATATTCACCATGAAGATTTCTGTCATTGTCTTGATATCTGAGGTAGTTAACCTTCAAAATCGATCATTTCAGGCTTTKGGGAAACTTAAAATACTTGAGCTCAGCTTATCTTGATTTTCAGCCACTAAGTTTGTCTGCAGGATTACTTTATTTGGAATTTTTGTTTGTACAGAAACAATATGTTTTATGCTTGCCAGAGTTTACTCCAGATTGCTTAATACCAGGCAAGCTAAAACTTCAATGGTTTGAATTTTAAAATTAAAACAATACACATTATTTCTAGTATGGGTTTCAATACTTGATTAAAAATACAAAACAATTCTAAGAGTAATGAATCAATAAAATACAATTCATGCTGAGGAGGAGCTTATGAGTGTCAAATATAGTTGCTCCTAAATCTCAGCTGGTTAGAGCTGGCATTCAAGCTGAGTTGCGTTGGGGATATTTGAAAGTACATCTTTTCTTCGTTTAAGATTGAAGTATCGGGGTTCTGTACAGGACAAAAAAGATTAGAATGTTCTTTTAGAATGCTTAGCAATACAGAGAGCTTTTCTAAATATGGTTATGATGGATTACAATATTTCCTTCCTGTGTCCATAAGGTTTGGAATCAGAGATACAAAATTATAGCTTTAGTCAGGAGGACATCTTTCCTGTCAGTCATTTTAAATTGTACCTCTAGCCTGGGAAGCTTATATTTTCGAAGAGAGTTGCAACACTTTATCCACCTTAAAGAGTTGTGTCGTATGGGTCTAGGATTTAATAAGCACAGTATGAGTATTTCGATTCTTTTTTTTTTGCTTTCCCGAACTGCTGACCCTAAACTGAGTAAGGGAAGATGGTGTCTGCCAGAATGCCACTCAAATATTTTCATCTCCGACAAGGATTTTGAGAACTCTCCTGCCTTCCCTATTCAGACAGAGTTTTTTTGTTGTTTTTTTTTTTTTTTTTTTTTTCTCAACTGCTGACCCTAAACTGAGTAAGGGAAGATGGTGTCTGCCAGAATGCCACTCAAATATTTTCATCTCCGACAAGGATTTTGAGAACTCTCCTGNTTTTTTTTTTTTTTTTTTTCTCCCCGTACCTTCCTAAAGGAACTTGAACTGTGGGAAAATGTTTAGCAGCGGCTACCTCAGATGCTATTTTGTTGCTTCTAAGTTGCTTGTTGATTTCCACGGTTAGGAATGGGTCACGGGAAGGCCAGCTTTGTGTAAACTTCAGAAGTACTGATCCACATGGGAAGAGCTTATTGACAAAAGCAGCTGGCCTAGAGATGCAATGAATATTTGAATTGTGCATTCTCCTTCTAGTGAAAAGGCAGATCCATTTCAAAAAGTGTTCACAGTCACTAAATGCTGGACAGAGTAGACTCACAAACCCTTCCTGGCTGATATTTGAATATTTGTTTCTTACTGACTATCCCAGTAAGATGAAGCTTCATTATTATTAGTGAATGACCTAAGATACTCTAGAATGCTCAGGTCTTACAGAATCAAATTGCCTAAAAAAGGGAGAAGGAAGAAAATCTATTTTTTAAGTATTACCACCAGCACTGCTGAAATCAAGAAATGGGAGAGACCATTTACTCTAATACCTGAAACAAAAGCAGTAAAAATGCTAATACTCTCATACATACAATTAGGGGGAAAAAAATAGTTTTAAAACTGTGGATTTTAACTTTCAAATAATCCAGTAAACTGTGCTACGTGAGGAGGGGGAAAAGGATGGCATTTGTGCCTAAAGGCTTGTGTAGCAGTGAACTTGCTAGAGAGCTGAGACCCAGATCATCCAAGGAAGCATTTTGTAGTGAGAACATAAGCTGAAGAAAGCAAGAACCTTTCTGAAACAAACTAAATGAAAAACCTGCTGTGAATCATTGCGCTTGATTAATATATCTCTGAGCGGGAGAACTGCATGCTGGCTAGGTATCTGTGAGGCTTCCTTGCCCTACCTGAGAGTGCCAGTCTGCTGGGAGAGCGCTATCCTTGGCACCAGATCATCTCTGCCTTTGTAGAAGACAGATAATGGCAAAGCAGCTTCTGTGCTAGGCCTTGGGAAGAAGAGCTGGAGGACTTTATGTCCTGACCTTAACAAGCAATCAGCTGAATCTCTGTAGTGAAGGACTCAATTATAATCACTGCAGTGTGTCATGAGTATACGTAGACTACAAAGGACAGTTCTTAAAGGAGCAAATGAATTGTGAACTCTAATGCATTGCAAGTTCAGAATAAAGCCCTATGCTATGGCACCTATTGTATGACACCTATTTAAAAGGGGCAGAACATTCAAAATTGGATTTTCTTAGAATTTTGTCTTATCTTATGGACTGGGCTTTTGTGGTTCGGTTAGCCATAGTATAACAAGAAATATGATTCCACTTTGTCTAATTTCTAGCTACTGGATCTTGTTAATCTTCTTCAGAAGTCGGAAATACTTCCAATAGTTTAGTAAAAAAAATCAGGTCACATAATTGGTTCAGCATAAGTCTTAACCTCTGGTCCATTTTTGAAGTCCTTCTTTGAACTCATCAATACGCACTGTTATGCGCTGGAGCTTTGTTTTGTTTTTGAGGTTTTAATGGAAATGCAGGTATGCTCATATTCACATTAACAATTCATCTTGGAAAGGAGAATTTTCTAGATTGGTTTGATGTGAACGTCTTTCTCTAGATAAGAGTCTTAGGAACTGATTTAAAAGATTCTAGTGACAGTAATGAGATTCATGGCTGTGGTTGTGTTTCTAGACAATGCCATGGCCATTGCTGCAGTCAGTGTTAAGAAGCTATTATCAATGTGGTACAACAATATTGATAGCTATGTTTCTTCCTACCTTCTCCTCTCCCCTTCTTCTTAGCACAGTTGGAGGATGGTAGTGACTGGCATTCCCTATTGCGCGCTTTTTTTGTCTTTGTTTACAGGGTCCCACAGCAATTCACCCTCCCTTTTCAGTAATCCTAAGCCAAATGTACATGTTCTCCTCCAACTAAATAGATTAACTGATTTATCACCACTAAAATGTCAACATGCTTACAACAAATCAACTTTTTGATGGAGGACACCTGGTTCAACCTAAACAAAGGGAAGACTGAAAAGAAGATCGTCAAGCAAAAGGTAAATATTCCGCTAAAGTAATAGAGCTTCCATTTGTCAAAGTGTTGTTGAGTTTTGGGATTGGAACGCAGGATCACTATAAAACTCATGCAACCAGGTAGCCTGAGAAGTTACTGCTTATAGTGACTTTTTGACCTAAGCGTACCAAGAAGCTGAATCTGATCATCTGTTTGTGTGTGTAGTTATCCATTTGTTATGAACAGATGTGAGTGTTGTAACTTCTCATGTTTGCTAAATATTAAAAATAAGCAAAATATGACTTTGTAAGTCAGGCTATTGTAGATATTCTAGGCATGCACTCCATTTCTTCTGTTGGGTCTGGTCTGACTTCACTTTGATCTTTGAGCAACTGATAGATGTGCAACTCTGCATGAAAACCAAGAGCTGTGTTACAGCTAAGGATGAAAAGATTGGGTAACGAAAGGTAACTCGTGCAGCTCAGACAGTTCCAGAGCTTGGCAGGCTGAGAAAAACACTGGAAAGATCAAATCTTCAGTCTTTCTGTACGCATTCCACCTTCTGCTCTTCAGATAGAGAGGAGAAATGTCTATGAATAAGCAAATTACTGTAGGAGGAGCTTTTGCTGAAGACCGGGGGGGAAAAAAAGGCTTGGAATTGTTGAGGTACCCTGGACATAGTCTTTTCTAAGTGAAGGGTGTTCAGTGCTGTATGCTGCCTTCAGTAAAGTTAACTGATTACTGAAACCGAATTAGAGAGAGGATAGAATATATGATTATAGGCTTACAAATTGGCTGAATAAACTTTTATTTTGCTGGAGTTCAGGATTAAATGGGTGAGCAAATACACGAATTTGTGGAGTAAAATTAACTAAACTTGAAAGTCAATTCTCTGCTTAGCTGATCACTGTAGATTGTCTTTTGCTAGGCAATATAGATAGAAGAAAGTTTTCTAGCTCACATCTGTGGAAAAGTTTTTCAAATTTCTGTAAAAGTTCCCTATCTAGGAGTTTGAATGAGCACCATCCACTTCTATTTTCTTCTGTCTTTAATTTTTTTTCTTCTGTTTATATTGTTGCATCAGAGGTTTTTGAAAATTACTTTTTTCATTTAGAAGTTTTTTATGAAAATTAATGCAGAATGTTAGTATTGGGTAAGACAGAGACATCTGAAGTGAGTTTGAAAAGGGAAGGATTGATATATTTTTCTGTTGACTATTTTTCTGTTGCATTTCGTCAGAAGACCTTACAGAATAGCACAACACTGATCTGACTTACCACCTCCTGACATCTTACGGCCCAGGAGCAATTTAATTTTGATATTTGAACAGAAGTATTCCTAGGTAAAGAACTATGCTTTGAATAAGTACACTAGAGATGAGGCCTGGCAAATGTTGTCCTTTAGTAGTAAAAGGAGGGCTAGAAATGTAATAAAATATGCAGCTGTTGAGGAGGCAAAGAAGTCATAGTGTGTCTAGATTAAGAAGTAATTACAGCACAGCTATAGTAAACTGCTTATATGTGTGACAGAACTGTGGCAGAGGAAACAAAGCAATACAATGAAGGGATACTGTGATGCTCTTAATTAGAGGATGAGGAAGCCATAGTTAATGTAACACAAAGTGTGTCAGATAAGATTAAATATGCAGTGAAGGTGGAAGAATGGGTAAATGGATGGTGAAGAGTTCTGGATTACTAGCTTGTTACGAAAACTCCTTCCATTATTGCTATTGTATTGTTTTTAGAATATGTATGGCTAATATTACAAATTAGTCCATGATGTGTTCACACTAGTGGGAAGGGATGTGCTGCTCGTCTCTGCACAAAACCTTGACTTAAGCTGCAGCAAGAAACCTGCATGTAGATGAAAAAAAAAATAGAGGGAAGAAAGCATGAGGGGGGAGAAGTCCTTCCAGCCAAAATCTGAGGAACAGCAAACAACAGAGTACGTTACATAATAAATGATTTAAAGAGCAGGTGATAGAACTCTGCAAATCTGACTTATCTGTGCTGTTTAATTACACCATATCTCTGCATTTCTTCTTTAACTTCTGTTGTAGGACTTTCCTGTAGTTAACTGGCCCTCCAGAGGGACAAACTGTTTTCTGTTGTTAAAGTCTATTTATAGCACTTATTTTTCCTCTGTACCCTTTCTTCCAAGATGCAGCCTGATGTTAGTCGTTTTGTAAAATTTGCATTTTATAATGGTAAGTGAAGTTCTGAAGACAAGATCTTAAGTTGCCAATATTATGTGTCACATTTGTAAGTAATGCTAAGCATAGTGCCTGGCAACAGAGAGAATTTAACTCATTATCCAAACACTTGCTGTGCCCAGAGTCTCTGAGGTAGTTAGCACTGTGCATGCACAATGACTAGTAATGAAATATCAATCACTTTAAATATGGGAGTTGTTGAAAGGCCGTGAGGAAGAAGGGTGCTGCTGCAGAGGGCGAGGTGGTGATGGTGTAGAAAACTGTCCCATTTATGGTCAAGCTATCTTAAAAAACAAAAAAATCTAGCCTCCCAAAAATTCCTTCCATTTTCTGTTGTAATATTCATAATTTTATGAAGCAGGTAAATGTTGGGGGAACATCCTTTATGTTTTCAGGAACACAAGGACCTTAATTTCCTGAGAGCTTCTGCTTGCCACTTCTTTATGGATAAGGGAGACAAGTATGGGAGTTAAACAGGGTTATGATTGGATTTTAATAAATCAAGTAAAATCATTTTTAATCAATTTTAAAATAAAAAATAAAGATTCAGAGATGTTGCTGGACTTGCATCAAATATTCTATGGGAAGATTGTCAATTCTTCCACAGCAAAAAAAATCTCATTTAGCTGTTTAAGAGTGGTGTGCAAGGTAAACTACAGAGATTTGGGCTGAAATAATACAAACAGTTGAACTGTAAATACTGAAATGGAGGTGGTGTTTTCAGACTCTAAAATTCTGTGCACCTGCAAAAATTTTTGTTATTATGTGATACAGACATATAGTGAGCATCCCTAGACCTATCTTGGGTTTGGGCAGTGATATTTTTCAGATAAGGAAGAGACCAATTTGTTCTTTCTGCTAAATTAGAAAATAGAACCAAAAGTAAAAATAAATTTAAACAAGACTTTGTATTATCTCTGTAAAATCCCACTCTGTGCTCCTTTTTTTTCTCCTTTTTTTTTCCCCTCTCTAAAAGAGAGTTTTCATTTCATTTTTCAGTCAAATACTGTCTCATTAGCAGGCAGAGGTCGATCTCTTCTCCAGAGTAACTACTGAAAGTAAGACAAGAGGAAATGGCTTCAAGTTGCGCTGGGGCAAGATCAGGTTAGACATTAGGAAGAATTYGTGCATGGAAAGAGTGGTGAAGCCGTGGAACAGACTGCCCACTTCAATCACCATTCCTRGCTGTACTTAAGAAATGTGTAGATGGGGCAGTTAAGGACATGGTTCAGTAGGCAAGGTGGTGATGAGTTTACGGTTGAACTTGGTGATCTTGAACGTCTTCTCCAAACATAACGATTCTGTGATTCATATCAGTGTCAATGACTGCATGGAGCAAGCAGTTCTGAAAGAATTAAGTAGAGTTTATATCATAATACTGTTTGTCTATTTGTCTGTTTCACGGAACCACAGAATGGTTGAGGTTGGAAGGAACCTCTAGAAATCATCTAGTGCACCGCCCTCCCCGGTCCCCCCCGCTCCAGCACGGGGCATGAGGCACGGGGCAGCATTCAAGTGGATTGGGAAGATCTCCAGAGAAGGAGACTCCACAACCTCTCTGGGCAGCCTGTTCCAGAGCTCTGGCACTTTCATAGGAAAGAAGTTTTTCCTCACATGAGGATGGAACTGCCTGTGTTTCAGTTTGTACTTGATACCCCTAGACCTGTCACTGACCACAACCAAGAAGAGTTTGGTACCATGGTTACGTTCTCCCATCAAGTGTTTATACATGCTGATCCCATGTACTTGCTATCTTCTCCAGGCTAAACAGGCTAAACAGGCCCAGCTCACTTAGTTGGTAGATTCTCTAGGCCCTTAATCATTTTTGTTGCTTGACACTGGACCCTCTCTAGCAGCTCCACATCCCTCCTGTACTGGGGAGCCCAGAACTGCACCCAGTACTCCAGGTGTGGCCTCACCAGAGCTGAGCAGAGGGGCAGGATCTCCTCCCTCGACCTGCTGGCAACGCTCCTCCTGAGGCAGGCAGGATCCCATTGGCTTTCTTGGCCACCAGGGCACATTGCTGCCTCAGGGGTAACTTGACAACCAGGACTTCCAAATCCCTCTCCATGGAGCTGCTTTCCAGCAGGTCAACCCCTAATCTATATGCTTAGTGCTTTAACACGACTTCAGTAGGCAATATGAGAAAGGTCATCTCGTTACCAGTAACATGCTGTATATTAAAGTGAATTTCATTTAAAATTGAAATTTTCTTCCAAAGCAAGTGCATGTGACAGGCAACAAATATAGGCTGCCATTTTTATAGAAATCATAACAAATACATTACTGTGAGCAACGAAGGGAAAGCTTGTTGCCTCACGCTCAGCTGTCAAGATGGCAGGAGGTATTAGGAAGTCTGTGATGCTGCTTGTGCTGTGTCTGTTCTGGGATTAAATAAAGAACTTTAGGCTACAGAGCAGCAAATCTAACATCTTTCATCAGCACTGAATTTACCAAAACCTTTGCCAACTTGTGAGTACTAGGATTTTAAAGCAATAGTCAGGACTAACCAGAATCTTTTCGGACGCTGAAAACTATAGCTTATAGCTTTTCAGAATTACAGGAAGCGTGATGCAATGTGGATAAATGAGCAGAATACATTATAAAGCTTTTGATCTCCAGTATTCCCAGTTTGGATTCTAGAAYGAGATCTGAATGTAATTTAAAACCRTCCCAATTCTCAGTTCCACTGACCTGATTGGAATATAAGTCAGAACTTGTATTCCAGCAGCTTGCCAACTGATAATGTAAGTGTTGTGAGCTGTATGTGCATTTACTTGAGCTATATTGACTTCAGTTTCAGGAGAGAGAGAGAGGGAGAGAGAGAGAGAGAGAGAGAGAGATATGCACAACATCTAGGAGCAGTTAGTGCTGCCTTCTTTGTGAGGAGAAACAGTGGCATATTATCAGAGTGGGAAGGCCATAGATCTAATGCAAAATTAGATTCTAAACTTTAAAGACTGCTATAATATTTAATGATGTAGTACGATAGTCTCTTAAAGCTGAAGGATTATTAACTCATAGTACAGTCTGTGCAAGTCTGACCTTGAATTTATCAGAAATCACAAGGACACCAACTATGGCTGTAACTAATGGAAGCTGTATAGCAAACATGAAGTGCGAGACATTTCTGTCATTTTCACACCCAGCATTCCTTGAATCCTACCCCATTTCACTTTGTTTTGAATGGTTTATCCTTTGAAGATTGTGTGGGATACCCTGTTTAAAGTAACAGGCAGCATATGTTACCCCCTCCTTACAGCTTAAGGCCTTTAGTGAATGGTGAGCTGGCCCAGAGCATCGTTCCTGAGCCTGGAGTGTTTGTTGTTTTGTCCTGAGTGAAAAGAAGATTCATGCAAATGCAGCTGCAAAAGCAACTTGCTCTGTTAAGTATCTGTGGTGCAGTTGCTCATCTTGCCACATAGGCCCATATTGCCTTTAGTCTCACTAGGTCCCCATGAGGCATCATGAGGTATCATGAGTCTGCTAAGTCTGTGCAAATCAAAGAAATGATTATCAGAGAAATGAAACTTCCTCTAGCCTGAAGGGTAGATAGCTCATTAAAAACACATATATCCTTATGTCCACTTGCATGAGCAAATACAGCTATAAGTTGTGTAATAACATGACACAGGGAACGGCATTCCTTGGTTAGTTCATAAACCCCTGTGAATTTTTCAGTCTTGTATTTTGGCTAGACATTAGGCTGCACTGCTCATTGATTTACTGTATAACACTTCTTCCAAAGAATAAAGACTAATTCTGTGTCTTTTTTTCTTAAAGAATTTTATGTAATAACTGGATAAAAATAAATTCCCATTTATTAAGTGATATCCATAAAGCCTCTTTATAAGAGTAAATATATRCCACAAATTCAAGCAGCTGAAATATGGCAGACTTTTGGTGGTCAGTTGTATTCCGTAGTGTGCTGCTTTCTCTGGGGTCTCACATCTCTTCATTAAGAGCTTCTTGTGTCTTTATTCTCTGAGAGGGATCAGTTGTGGAAGGACAGCCTAAAGTAGGGTACTGAATTGATTTGTTTGTTCATCCATCTTTGGGGTTTTTCTGTACCTGTCATTACTGAACTTGCACTTCCCGTTACATTTGGTGTAGTTTTTGATGCAGGCATCTCTATTATAAAACTGCCGACTCATAAGAACAAAAAATTTTGTCTGAAAAGCACATGAAAAAGGCATTTGAACTGTAATTACATACATTATGGATAATTACAGTTGCCTTTTTAGTAAGGACTAACTGTATGTTTAGAAACCCTGCAGTGTGTATTAGCATGAGTCCTCGCATATGCAAAACCTTTTTTCTCTGGGAAAAAAAAAAGTCTCTGCTTCAGGCCTTGCATCCGTGCAAGAGCTTGCTTGTGGCCGCGCGGCGTCTGCTCCCTGTCCTGCTGTAGGTGAAGGGCGATAACAGATGAGCTCCCGAGGCCGGAGCTGCTTTCCCGCGGCAGAAGCTGCGCGAGGGCCCTGGGGAGCCCC
>PTEX01000065.1:825123-872064 GCA_003342815.1 Eudromia elegans
CCCGGGCGAGCGGCCCGCGCGCCTGGCAGCGGGGGGCGGCCGCGGGGCGCGGCGCGGGCGCGCGAGGCGGCGGCGGCGGCCGCGTAACAAAGCGCTGCGCGGCAGGTAGCGCGGGAGCCGCCGCTGCCGCAGCGCGTCCCCGCCGCGGGGCCCCGGGCCGCAGAAACGCGTTTAACATCACAAAGAGCGGCCGGGCCCGCGGGTTAACCCGAGTGCTCGCGGAAATCTTAATAAATTATGTATGAAGCGCCGCGTCCTTCCTCTCTCTTTGTCACATAGGCGCTTTTTATTCTAGTAATTAGGTCATTGCCGGCAAAACGCCCCGCTGCTGCCCGGGCGTAAGATAGGGCGTCTTTCCTCCTCCTCCTCCTCCAAAAAACCGTTCTGCCGAATGATCTGGTCATTTTTGTTATCCGAGTCAGTATCCGGAGTGCGCTGCATCCGCATCGGGCTCGTGCTCGAGCGCGAGCCCTGGGGAGGAAGCGTGCTTGGTTTGACAGGGTTCTCCTCAAGGCATCGCGCAAGGCGGGTCCGAGCAGCGCGGTGCGGATGGCGGCGCGCGGGGAGGCGCCGTCAAAGGGTGCAGCGCGGACCGGGCGCGGGAGCCTCTGCAGCAGATCACCCTCGTTATGTGAATAATACATAATACAGCGTGGATTGGCTGCAGGCATCACGGATGTCTGTGCCCGCTGCTTTTGCATGGGAAGTGCTCCTTAGTGTTTATTCTACTAAATATCAGTCATTTTTTTTTATTAGTTCTACTGCAGTTAATGGATGTCTGATTATTTTATCAAAATTACAGTTTTGGGAAAATACCTATAAATATAAGCACAGAAAGTAATTTCCTAGAAGCAAATTTTTTCTGAATTTTTAAGAGGACTACAAGAAACTGGTAAAATATTTTTCCTTCTCTTCAGTTCTGTTAAATACAATGATGTATGAAAAGGCTTTGATGAAGAAAGCTCTAAAATACAGGTACTGAAATTTTGTTTTACATTAAACATCTTCTCAAGACATTAATTGTGTTGGCCATATACTTGTTCTAGGATGGATGTTATAGATGTCTGTCAGTGAGATACACTCAGGACAACATTAAATTTTAGTGTGTTGGTTGAGGACTTAGCAGTTGGAGTGCCTGGGGTCAGAAAGCAAAACGGTGGCCCTGGATGTTTGGTCCTGTAATGTCTTGAATGTTTATTATGACTTCTTAATATTAGAATGTGCAAAAGATAGCAAAGGTGCTTTGGCTTCTTTTTCTCGAAAAGAAAGGGAATGACAAAGCATGATGGTGATTGTGATAATTATTCTAGTGATGCTTCTTCCTTTACTTTCTTAGACCTTCAAAAACTCTTGGTATTGTTTTATGTAATAGGCTAAGTAGTTGCTATGAGAAGCAGCAATCTCCCCCTGAAAAATGGCAGCATGAATAAAAGATAGTTTTTCAATTCTTTAAATAATTAATAATTGCAGACTTTCCCAAACATTGTTCCTGAAATTCATATAATCACATTTGCCACAATATCTGTGCGAACTGTTGGTTTTGATAAGTGCTCTGATACATACTATTGAGATACACTATAATTATTAGTATATTATCAGCATGATATAGCATTTACTGGAAATGACTGTCTAAAATTGGTCCCTTTGGCTTGCAAATTACTAAATAGGAATTATGGGTGTATTTCATTTCAGTTGGTAGAATGTTTGTGTTGATGAAATGTAATGTGATGAAACTGTTTTAAAATCGGACTATGATGATGATGATATGCTTTGACAATAGGTTATTGCCAGTAAAAACTTTCATCTCAGCTGGTTGTTTTCCAACATTTGAACGGGATCTGTGTGAACAGATGCTGATGTTTTTCCGGCAAGGCAAATGGTCTTCTGTTTGCTTCAGGTGCTGAAGATGACCCTGACAGATCACCCAATATGGAAAGATTTTCCATATTTTCTTACTTTAACATAATATCATTTTCTTTTTTTAATTTAAACCAATTTATTTCACATTAATGGTTTTACTTTGTATTGCTGGAATAAGAGCCCTTTCTTAGCATTTGAATAGCTTACATTTTCTGGAAATGGACAATTAGAAAATGAAGAGAAATAAAAAGTGAGTCGTATGTAGTGAGAGCATACACAGTTGTTTGTGAATAGAGAAGATGATCATTGCAAAGAATGAGTGTGCAGGTTGTGAATCATCCCCGGTCCGATATAAGTTATGATTCAAATGGTGTCTGAACGGCTTTGTGTTCAATATAGTATTTAAATGCAAATCGTTTTTTGTATTTTCCCAGTCGTATTCAGAATGCAGCATGACTAACAAGCTAGGAAACTTCCCAACCCAGAATTCTAAAGGAAGAAGTGTGGTTTTCTTTTTTTTTCTTTTTTTTTTTCCTAGCTCCTTGACAGTGTGATAAAAGCTCTGCTTGACTGTTCACAGCCTGGAATGTATGACTTACATATTTTTCTTTTCCTTTGGTGTTATTAATTTTTTGAGGGGAGGGATTGCTAATATTTTCTAGTAAAATATTAAATGTGGGATTGTTTCTAGTTAAAAATAAACAAACAAGCATTTGTACTTGATCTGTACAAAACAATTCAGAGCTCAGATGAGACTGCCCTCCTAACTGTCCTTCTCCTCCTGCTCTTACAGTATGCAGAGAACATGGATTGTTCATTATTTTGGCATCATTATGTGCCAAGTTACAGGCTGGGTAGGAAAAGCAGATGATGTGTCTGCTTACTGTGGGGATTGGTGAGTGCAGGGCAAGAATGTCCACTGTGAGGAGAGTCACTGCTAGGACAAGACGTATGAAATTTCTGCAGTATCTGTGTTCCAGGATATTGCTTATTGACCTGTGATTAACACAATTTTGGCTGTSTTTCAAAAGCTGGTGCACCATAGGTTTTGCATCATACTTCGTGTGTTACTGAACATGAGGAACAGTATCCCAGAAGCTACCCATGGCTCTCTAACTTGGTGAGAGCGTTAAACTCATTTAATGGGGGAAAGCATAACTCATACCCTTCCCACAGCTGAAAGSATTTAGGAGGGTCAGGTATATTAACAGCTAAATACTTTGTTCTCCTGTACAAAGCTAACCTTTGTGCAGAAGTAGATGCAAAAAAAGAGAAAATCCTCTCCGTACAGCTGTTAGGTTTAAGTAGGGAAGGCACGGCCTTCATTTCAAGGATTTGACATTGTCATACATTTTACTAGGAAACTGATAATAAGAGTGATTTTTAATCTGGACATTTTTTTTCCTACATGCCTCTTCTCTTTCTCCCCCCTACCCCTCAAAAAAAAAGTCCCGAAAGCAGAGAATTCAGAGGGCAGCTAATCTAGGGATTGTCTTTTGATAGCATTTCTTGAACAACTTCCAGTTTTCAGTGTTTTGGCCAATAAAAGGATACTATTATGCTATTGCATAAATTGCAAGCTGCTTTCTAATATCTAAGTCCCCATTGCTAAAACAAATTCATGAGAAAGTTTTTAGTGGTGATTGTTTTCCTGCATCCCTTTGGTTATTTCACATCATCACTGAAGGAATGAAAATGTGAACTGCAGGTACCAGGTCTGTAACCAGGTCTGTTTTTCCCTTCATGGGCATTTTGCTCACTGTTTGTCTACTCGCATATCCCAGATGTAAAACTAAATAACTTCTCTGCTGCTTAGAAGTCTGAGGCTTTACTCTTTGATGCAAAACGGGGTAAAGTTGGAGGATTAGCAACAGAAGCCATTTTAGTAAAGCGTAGGCTTGCCACCAAGTGGAAGTAGCAAAATTGTTCACTGAAATGATGGAAAAGGCAGAAATGCAACTTCTTGCACTCTCTGGAGGGGGCGATGATCATGGATTTTAATCACCTGCAGGGATAGAGTATTTGGCAGTGATTACTTAAGGAAAATATTAAACAATTCCTACAAAGGCTAAGCATTTGTAAGTTAGCAGGCCCCAGGCTGAAATGATAATTTTTTGATAAATTATTAAAATAGCAAAAAAGACTTAGGAGAGAGATGCTGATACTTCACTAGAATTAAAACAGGAGAAGCCCAAAAGACATCTATGTATAAACCATTGAACATTCAATCTGAACTCAAGCCCCAGTCAGCATCATGGATAAGCTGATAAAGGATTTGCTCAGTCAACAAAATGCATTAATGCAAACCAGTATGGTTTGCTGTGCTCAAAATAAGTATGGCCTAGTAAACCTCACTTCATGCACCCTGTTTGAGGTTCCTGTTGTATCAGTGACGATAACCGTATAAAGTTGTGCATTTGGAGCTAAAATTAGCAAGTGGGGCGGTTTTACCTTGGAGCAGCTGTGCTGCATTTTGCCCCTGCTTGTGAGCCCTGCCCCTCTTTTGGAGGTGCTCAAGTAACAGCTGCTGAACCACTGTGGTTAATGGCCCAGTGTATTAAGTTCAACGGATACCTCTTTCGGATTGCCTTAGTGTGACAAGTGCTGATCTGCAGTGGTTGGGCAGCTGCTGCCCGAGCAGCTGAGCTCTTCCCTGGCTAGGAGCTGGTGGATGTGGCGGGGATAGTGGGGGCTATGGCCAACACAGCCCTGGCATTTCCACAAGTCAGAAACCATAAGCTGGGGGCTTCAGAAGAACCTCCTTGAAATGTGCTAAATGTGCTAAAGGAATGAATTAGTAGCTGGTTGGGAAACATCAAAAACACGAGTAACAGCATGGTCTGTCACCGTGTGCATTTCTTTTTTGCTCCTGAATTCGATGTCATGTGCCCTTGGAGCATGTCACATTCCCCATCAGTCACCTGGGAGTGATGGCAAAATTAGCAGAATGGTAAAAAGTAACAAGGACAAGATATTTGGCTTAGCGTAGGGTGGCTGGATTCTCCCAAGTGGCTTCGTTAAACTTCCTCATTTATCTTTCCATTTTCTTCTGCAGTCTACGAATCATTCACAGAGTAGAATTGAAATACTTGTCTTGTTAGTGTTTGGATTCTTATTAGTATAAGACTAAGAACGCTGGTAGTTTTGCCTGCCTTTATTCGCATTTCAGACAAAAGACACCAATAAATTTCTTGATTCTTAGCTAGTTGTGCTTGTATGATTTTCTTAATGTAGAATGTATATCTAAATCTTAACAGTGCATTTGAATGAATTTAAGAAGCTGTCTATTTTTTATTTTAGTATTTGAAGGAGTATCTGCCTTGAATTTATCCTTTGATATGTGTATTTATGTAAGCTTCTTATTCAGTAGAGCATAGAGAATTATTTTTGTCGTGATTTCACCTCACTTTGATACGAAATTAAAGAGAAGAAATCTTTAATGATGTGAATACAGGCCAGGGAAGCAGGAGACCTAAATTCTGGATGTTTCCTATTGGGCAAGCCTGCATCCCAGGAAAGTTTTTTCTTGGAGTGAATCTGATAATAGAGGTACCTGTGTTCTTCTGAACAGTGTTTCTGAGACACTGCAAAACAAAGTGTGGAGTGTGAAAGGGGGCCTGATCCAGACACAGAATAACTATTTCCCAATGCTGTGCTGTTTAATTTCTCACACATTTTGCTTTGGGTAATGTACAGTATAAGATAGGTATAAGAACTCAGAATTTATCATCTTGCTTTCTCCCTCAGCTCTCCAGGGAAGCAGCATCATACCTGTAGAATTATGTATTTTCTCGAACTGATTTTGGCCCCAGGAATTTTGAGCATGCCTAGTGGTAATTTCAAAACAGAGGGCCAAATGTAAATTGTTTGTTGCCTGACAGCAAGGGAGGGAATATGGAGCGTGAACCTTCTCTGTCTGGAGAGGTTCATAGATTTGAGTCTTTCCTCATGGCAGGTGCTCTGACTGCTAAGAATTGACAAGAAATGGATAGGAAGATACTATTAATTTATCTTCTTTTGCTGCTTCTACCAATTCTGTGTTTAAAAATTCCAGGCCTTYTCTAGTTGGATACTGAGGTGAATGCTCCATATGTTTGTTGAAATAAATTTATTTCTTAGTAGTCTACCCAAAATAGGTGAAACAGCTAGTGGGGGTGTCTGCTTGAGCCTTGTGATTACAGTCTGCAAGCTAAGTGCTGAAAGTGTTCAGCAGCGGAAAGCCTAACCGGCTTTGTGGTCATGTGTTATCTATGGCTCACTTTCTCCATTTTTGAAGTATAAAAACTTTATCTTTTGTGAAATACTGTGATGTTTCATTATTATAAAGGACACTGAAAAATGGGGTGGAGAAAAAGATACAAATGCTTGTAGAGAATCAATTTAATTTTAATTGAATAGTGCTGATATAATGGATCGAAGGAATGAAAATAAATTATTTTGCTGTTTATGCTTAGGAATATAAGATTGGATTTCTGAGTTAAGTCTAGTTCCTTCCTGTGCAGTCAGCTTAGCCAGAATATTCCTGAATTTACACCCTCTAATGGAAGTCTACAGTGTACAGTTACAGTACCCACTTACAGTTCATACCCACTTGTTCCATGTCAGTACTGCATTTTAACATAAATATTTTTCTCCTTTTAAGGTATTATTTTTAAAATAATAGTATTTATAAGATGTAGTTATGTCTTTCCAGTCTTTGTTTTGCTGAAGCAGCAAAGTCTTGCTCAGCTAGTCACTTCTTGTATAAGAGTACCTCTGTTCTTCTGTTCATTTAACATCTCCCTGCGCCTCCACTTACATACTTTTTTCTTAGCATAGTTCACCAAAGATGTGCATAGTGTCCTTGTTTAGGTGTTACTTATATCTTGTAAAATAAGCTGGTAACTCCACGAGTTACGCTTGCTTTCCATTTGTTAATATCAGCTTTGTAGCRCCCTACCTTGTTGACTGACTGGTAAGATCCAAGTTAGTCTTATCTCTGCTTATTACTTCCTGTGACAAGGTACCAACTAATAGGCTTAGCTCTTGTCAGGGATTTCTAAATCAACAACCTTGCATTTCATGTTACTTAATTTCATTCTGTTTCTACTGTTTCCTTCTCTGGGTTGTCAAATTCGTTATAGACTGGATTCCAGGCCTCTGATCTCGTGATGTTTCCTGTATTTGTGGTGTCAACTTTGTTGCCATTTCTAATGCCAAGGTGCATAATGAAATATTGAGTAATATATGTCACAAACTAGTTCCTCAAGAACTTGACTGTCTTCATCCCAGTAAATGTACTTTCAGCACAACACAGTGGCATCTTGTTTCTAAATTACTACTTAATTATTTACATTTTTCCGCTAATCTCTGTCATAACCCTAGTGGATTTTACRATGACATCATTTCAAATATGGTGCTGTACTAGAGGTTGTAGGTTAGATCTGTCATTTCTGCAAAGTAGTTTGCCGTGTTGACCTGAGCATAGGGTAGCTTCTCCATCCTCTTCAGGGACAGGGAGCCATCAAGAACTTTCTTGGAGGGTTGAAAAGATCGATGTCCATTTACTGCTGAGGAGTGCTGTGCTGTGGTGGAGTGAATCCTGCAAACATCTAGCTGGAAGAGAGGTGTCATCCCTGAAAGCAAGGCGTACCTGCCTGGCCCTGCATCCAGAGTCAGACAGCTTCCCTTCAGGCCGCTCTTCAGTGCTCTTTAGCCCTGTTGATACCTGTAGTTGGGACATGCACAGCAAGTGCCAGAGCTGCTCGACATTGTGAATGACAAAGAATAAGTAGAAATAGAGCTCCTGGCCCTGTCTTTTCTGTGACCAGACTGGCTTCAGGTAAAAAGGGAATGCGTTGCAGTAGCTTTAAGTTTATGTCATCACCAAAAGGGCATGGAAGCCCTTTTTTAATACAGCGTTTTTATCTGTTACTAAAATTATTGTGTGCTTTTGGAAAAATGCTGACCATACTGAATCTATAAGGATTTCTCTTAAGGAATTTTTGCCCACATACAGAGTTCTGAAACACTTTGCTGAATTCTCCCAAATGGCTTCATTAATTTTCCTCATTTATCTTTCCTTCTGCTTCTGCAGCTTATGAGTGGCTTGAGGAGTAGAAATGAGATACTGTTAATGTTGGTATTCTGAATTCTAAATTCAGGATAAGACTTTCAAACTAGTCATATTTTTAAATTCGATGATAGATTACCAAAAGATTCATTATTAAACTTTTTGGGATATGCAGGTTATTTTGTAGTGTAAAATCTGCACTTTGTGATGTAGAGGTGTTGATCATAATGAGTGATTCTTAGGAACTAAGATCAAGAGGGAAAGATGATGAAATTGATAATTTTTTAATGTTTTTTCTTCAGATTTTTGAGATCCCGCTTCCAATTTTCATATGCTGAGTCATAGCAACAAATGGCATTGACTAAAGCCAGTCATCAATTCTACTGAGTCTTATTTGTCAAATGTGCCATTTATTTCGCTTATTTGCAACCATTCAATGTATAGTTCAATTATCTTCAAATAAGAGAAATTTGGTGGGTTTTGGGGGTGAGTGGAGGAGCACATTTCTCTAAGGAGAAGAACAGTGATTTTTTTATTACTAGATACGTAATGAGTAAAAGGGTTTTTTGGKGTTTTTTTTTGTTTTTTTCTTCTTTTTTTTAATACTGCTGTTAATTTGGTTTCATAAGGAGCTGTTAGACACTTTATGTAAGATGTACAACTTAAAACTTTCACCAGCACCCTGTCCATAACTAGAATTTTACTATTTAACATAACTATATTTAAGTTTGCTTTCGCTTAAAAAATGAAGCCAACAATTAGAAGCCACACAGTTGCTGCTGTCCTGTAGGTTTTCTCCTCGTTGATTTTTCTCCATTTTTTTCTTTGCGTGTATGAATTTTGTTAATTTGCTGTCCAAATTCATGAACAAGAATTTCTCAGATTAGACAGAAAATGAAAGTATCTGACAGATCAATCCTTACTTGTCCATTCATATTTGTCCCCTGGTAGCATAATGTAAGAAAAAGATAACCTGGTTGGAACTGACCTTCTTGTCGAACACACGATACACAGCAGCCTCTTTCAGTGTGATGCAAATGAGTAAGTGCAGGATATAATTGAGCTGTATTTCCAACAAGTTAGAGATGCAAGAAATGAACATTAGTTAATTACCTCCTCAGCAAAATCTCATAATCTCTTTTAAAACAACAGATGCTATCACTAATGCAGTATGATACTATTTACAGCAGTTTGCAGTAAAAACATTTTGCAATCCCAAACTTTGCTTGGGATTTTGCAGCATTGCCCATGTAGTCTATGCTGTAAAAAGAAATGTAAACTACAGCTGATTTTTTTTTTTTTTTCTTTAGAGTGGCAAATTAGTACTCAGCAAATGAATAGAACACAGTGTATGTTGACAATGATGGGTTGGAACTGGGTGGTGATAAAGGCACACAAACCATGAAATAGAATAGAATAGTTGTCCGAAATTGCCATCCTTTCTTTGAAATTGAGGTCTCTGGTCTATTATGGCTGTGTTACACCACATAAAAACTTAATCAGGATTTTTTTTCTCTAGCTCGATTTGTACTGTCATTGAAGTCACTATTCCACAAATGGCAGGTTCTTGCTCGTTCTTTAAAGATGAGAGATATTTAGGTTGTGAAGATCTGTGTCTTAAGAAAGTTGTGAACTCTTAGTGTCAAAAGCAGTATAGATTTTGTAATCATTCCCATTTTTTAACTCTTTATATTTTTGCTTTGATTGTCTTTAACATTTGAGCACAAATGAGATTTGAGTATAGTTGTCAAATTTTATGTAGGTGAACTAAGTCCAGCTGCTGGGCTGATGTTACTGGCTTTTTAATTAGCCTGATAATTCAATTAAGAGGGGTCATAGAGAGCAAAATTGATTGTTCAGGCACTTCTTGGCCTTGTAATTGCAGAGGTTGGAGGGATGTGGATGRGTGCACAGAGGCTGCCGCACTGTCAGCTCCTTCCCCAGGCAGCCTGTGCTTGCAGTATGTCCCAGGAGAACAAAATATGTTCTAGTGAGGGTCTAACTTCAGATTTTAGACCTTTTCCTAAGCAGTGAAGTGATAGTAAAAAGGAAATTTTGTCCTGAAAGCTGTTTGTATTTTTCTCCTGTGAGTTACAGATCCTGTACTCGCTCAGTAAATTCCTACTGTGAAATTTACTGGGCTTCCTCTTAGTCTCTTGAATGACTGATGAATAAGAAATTGAGGGCTTCAGCTGTAAATTGCTGCAAATATGATTAGCCAAGTTTTCATTATCTTGGATGTCATTTTTTAGATGACATTTAGATGACTCCAATGGTTTGTGGAATTGGAAAGCAGGAAATAATTTACATTTTATCATTTAAATTAGAATATCTGTTTCATGATATTTTGTAATGGCTGAATAATTGTGGTGGTGTTTTAGCACTGTTAAGTAGTAAGTATCACCAATAATGCAGGTTACTGACAACACCGCTATAAAAATATTCATTTTTTTTTTAATTCGTAGTTTATATAATATACCTTCCCTAGCTTTTTTTTGTATTTTCAATGTGGAGTATCTCTGATACTACAAAAAGCTTTTTATCTGTTTTTTTTTTTCCCCTACGATGCAGTATAACCCCTTTTTGTGTGTGTGTGTTTTGGAAATATATTGAGTGTTTATTTTAAGTCTTTTGCAAAACTCCTAGTCATAAAGATTGATTACTGCTACATTTGATGCTTTTATTCTTATAGAAATGCTCAGTTCTTACTGTTGCTCTGTTTTCACACAACATTTTTATTACTGTATGCCATTCTAAGGAGTGCTGGGCATCTGCGACAGTCTTCTATTTCACAAAAATACGTGGACAGTTGGTCAGCATCTTGTAATAAGGTTGCCAGTGCTTGTTGACTATTCAAAGATTTTTTCTTATGGTCTATCATTTCTTTAGTTTTTTTAGTATTAAAATTGAAGTGCTAATTCTGCCGATGCTTTTGTGTGATGGTATGATTTTTCCCGGATTGTAGCCTTCTCTAATACCTGAAGCAATTACTTTCAACTTCTTTGTTGGACCATGTGTACCAAGCGGAAAATCAGTGAAAAATACTTTGAAACTGCATTAGTTCTAGGTATTAATAGCTTAATTTAATCGATTTGAATTGAATGCTTAGAACCCTTAGTGTTTAAGGGCTAAGTTACTTGATTTTTTTCGATAAGTTTTTCTTAAAATGATTAATTTTTGTATTGTCTGCTAYTTTTCTAGGGTTGAGGGTAGCCCAGGATGGCTGCAGCTTCATATGATCAGTTGTTAAAGCAAGTTGAGGCATTAAAGATGGAGAATTCCAACCTTCGACAAGAGCTTGAGGATAACTCAAATCATCTAACAAAACTGGAAACTGAGGCATCTAATATGAAGGTATGACAAGCTAAATTTCTGTGGGCATCACATTATCTACTATTGCCAAAGATTTTTAATAGACTGATAGTTGCATAACAAGTTTTGTGTGCTTCAAGATATTTTTTTTTTCTCTAGGTTGCTAAAGGGAACACTATATTAATTAAATCTATCTAATAATGCACTTTTTTTAATTTGAAAATTGAAACTACACTTCAAATGGTTTTTAGAAACAGCTTCCCGTCATGGTAAGCTCTACCATTTTACCACTGCTGTACTTTTCAGCAGAAAGCTCAATTTGTGACAAAGCCAATATTGGTCAACTTTGGAAAATATGATAGATAGTGGAGATTTTCRTAGTGTTTTCAGGTAAGGTTAAAAGTTTTAGATTTTTGCTACCCTTGCAATGTTTAATTAATGTCTTCCCTCTTCCTTCCCTAAATAAATTAATTTTTCAGTAAAACCATATATCTCTCTCAAAGCCTAAACTCAGACTTTTTAGTTTCATCAAGATTTTCTATGTAGTGTTTATTGGCTAGTTACAAGACTTCAGAGACATCTATCCAAGAAGAACCACTAGCCTAGAATAAGGTTTAGATGAATTTTGATTAGTAAGAAGATATATGTACGGCTGTATGAGTGGTGTACATGGCACTGAACATGGCAGAATTTCACAAGCAGCATAGCTGAATGAAGGCAGCACTATTCCTGAGCTGACAAATCCTGCTTCTTGGTACTAGCAGCTGGCAAAACTGGACTGTTGCTGGTGCTTAATATAATGTGGCCCAGAAATAGTCAGAATCTCTGCATATATTCCTGTATGCTACATAGATTTGCTCTAAGCATTAAGTTACATTTATGCGTCTGTCCCCTTTTTCGTGTTTATCTGATAAATTTACAATTATTTTATAATTCTAATTTTTCAAAATATGCTAGTTTGATGAGTGTAGCAGTTAAAAAATGTTTTTACTTAAAATGTCTTTTCCTCCAGGAGAGCTATGTATTTTTGGGCTATACGTGGTTCTTTCATTTTGCTATAAAATGAAAATGGCTTGACTTCCTGGAATTAAAAGAAAATTATAGTCTTTATGCCAACTACTTGAAACTACATTTGGCATTAAGAGCTCTGATTTTTTTTTTTTTTTTTGTATCAGAAAGTTTCAGCTATGTCTTTCATTTTTGCAGATAACATTATCACAAAATCATCAATGATTTCGCCTTTTTCACTGTCATTTCAATCTAAAATAAAGGAGTGAAAAATAGGAGAGATGATATTTCCTGTGATTTGAAAAAGGGATAGAGAAAAAGTCTTTTTTTTTTTTTTTCCTTTTTTGTCCACATTTTTTTTCCTTTTGACTTCTGTGGACATAATTAAATTTCCAATGACCTAGAGAAAGACCAGCTGTGTAAGCTGGAGTCTAGGGCATTAATTTGAGATGCAGGACAGCTTTATATCCTTGCTTCAAATCTGGCAAAACACCAAGCTGAAAGTGATTCTATCACTCTCCACTGAAGAGTCTTTATTAGCATGTAGATACATGAGTAGATATCTTGTGTGTGTTCTCTCTGAAATACCATTCTGCAGTTTATCCTCCCAAACTCCCACCAAATTCAGTGTGGTTCTTTTCATTTGGAGGAGAGGATTATTTTGCTTAATCTGAAGTATTTAATTCACATTCTATCAAAACATAGCCTGTTCTATCTCTCTGAACTTGAAATGAGATGTAATTTTTTCCCTTTGTTTTCTTTAGATATATTTTCAAAGTGGCTGACCTTGAATTTGACTGACCTTGACTGACCTTGAATTTGACTGACCTTTAATTTGAAAGATGGTATGGGCATGATCTGGGCTAGAGAAGTTTGGTGGAAATCAGCACATGGCACATTTTGGTTAGGAGAAGATTTCAGTTTTATAAACTTCAGGAGAAAGTACATGCTAGCTTTGTTCCACGGAAGCGAACTGCTTGCTTCATAGTTCGTGTGATTACAATGCCATGATTAGGGATAATTACAAAGAAAGTAATTAAAAGTGGAGGCTTGGAAGTCCTGTAACTAAATATAAATAATTAAAACTCCAACTACTTTTAAAAACTCATCCTTTGGGATAGAACACTAGTATCTTCTTTGGAATGTAGTAGAGACCTAGCAGTCCCCACCACCAATAAAATCCTAAGTATGAATAGGAGGAAAGGAATGATGGATTGGGAAATGAGCTGTGTTTCTGTGGCATTTTATGACAGCATTGTCATTCTTGCACCATTTATTCAGATCTAAGCAGAAACATCTCATAGTCATTTTTTTTTTTTGGACTTTCTATATGTTTACTTTTATCTGTTTTACTGTCTTATTTAATTGGATGTTGAAGAAAGTACTTCAGGAGGACATTTAAAAGTATTGAATATTTTTAAAGACACATTTTGAAAGCAGTAGTGTTAAAATGTTGTGCAGATGTACCTCATTTTTGTAATCTATTTCAGAAATGTAAGATAATCGTACTAGAATTAAAAGCTTAACATGAGCTCATCTTGCAGACGCATTTTTTATAAACTACTGCTGACCTATATAGTAAAGTACAGTGTCTGTATGCTCCATGTTTAAAGCTAGATTTCATTTTTAAATGGGAAAACAATCCAGTTGCAGACCAGAAAAAAAAACTAGTAATAAATAAAGGTGAATATGATATCATGAGCACCAAATTGATTAATAAAACAATGTCCACTTTGTTTTTTAATTTGTGTTGTCTTAGGGATTAGCTGTTCAAACAAAAGAAATCCCTCAGAGTATTATGACTAACTTGGGAAATTCAGTTGTTACTCTTGGCTTACTGTCAGATGCAATACAGCAGTTCAGTATGGTAATAATATTCTCTCTAAAAAACAAATATGCTGTTTAATGGTCAGTGCAGTAATCCTGAAGTAGGTCCATGCGTACAGAAAAATTCTTAAAGTCTCTACAATCTGCATATGTAGAAAATAGGAGTGATTACTATAAAACAGAGACTGGAAAAAATAGGCAAAACCAGAAACTGCAGTTTTATTCTTGTTGAAAATCTGTGCTATTCATAAAAGAAATAGAAGAAGAAGAAAAAGAAAAAGCAATCCAGTATTACCTGTATCTACTTTCTGTCTGTACGTGGAGGATTCTGCATGTTAAAAAAAGGCCTCCGTTTTCTAAATACATGCTGTAAATGAACACTTTGTCTATTTAGCTTRCGTAAATGACAAGTTTGTTTGCCAAAGATTTTTTTTTCATTTTTTCCTTTTTTTCATATAATAGCTAATTCATATGAATATCCTTCCCTACATAAAATCTTCATGGAATTAAGTGCAAGTAATTCAAGCATTCAAGAAAAAGCAACGCAATAACTTCTGTATTCACAGATCTTCACAGTTTCCTTGTCTCTGTTTGTATTCTACACTGAGTGATGTGTGTTATTTTGTATAAGAAAGCTGTCTTTATTGTACAAAATGCTCTGTGTACAAAAATKTACATAATGCTCCCTCCTTTTTTTTTTATAGCACAGATAAAGTTACATCCTGTTTTCCAGCTCATTTCATTGCCAGTGTCTTGCGTCAATGTGGAGCAATAATAAAGCAGAAAGAATCTCAACAGAATGGATTTTGATTTCTTGCTGTTTTTGAGAAGTTTTTGAATGTATGTCCTATAGAGAATAAAATTACAAAGGCACAAGTTGCATTTTTCTGCCGAGTAGAGAGAGGTTTATGTATTTAATTCTCATATCAGTCATTTATTTTCCCTGTAATAGTTAAGATTAAGTTCAAGTTTTACTCTTAGACTGAAGTATATTTGGAATAACTTTCTTAGAAGAAAAAGTCTTGCTCACTGCATTTCTATGGCATATTTCTTGTAATCTAAACCTCAGTGATTATTTAGTTTAGTGTAGTCTTCAAGAGGATGTATTAAAGTACCTTATCACTATAACTGTTTGGACTATTTAAAACTAATACTTTGGAGAGTACTCCTGGAGAATATTTTTCTTTTCCATCAGAAGCAAATTAATTTCTTGTTTTATTCATGGTTAAACAAGAAGAGTTGAGACTAGAAACTTTTGGTAGCCTTAGTGTTAGATAACAGCAAAAATATTTACATTTGTGAAACCGTGCTGAATAAAATCTATTGTGAATTTTGTGCAACTATATAAATTTATGGAATTTTGTGAAAGCCAAACTAACCAGAAAAAAGGTTAAGCCATTTTTTCAGCATTAGAATAAAAATTTTGAAGAAAATTTACTCAAGAGCATGACTAATACAACAATTGTTGAATAAATATCAGTAATTAAAACAGAGGAACATASAGTATTTCTCCAGCAATTCTGCTTTGCTAGTCATGTTGGTTTATTTCCATTAAAGCAGAGTGATGTAAATAATGCCACCTTAATGTTAAATTATATAATTCTTAGCAGTCTAGAAGAACTTTTGCATATGTTATGGTAGTTGACAGAGAAAAAAAGTATATTTATAGATACTTATTACAAACTAGCATTTTAATCTCAAATTCAAAGGAAAATACTAGATTTTAATACAGTATACACCTTTTGTGGCAGATATGTTAAGGTAAATCTAGTTTTGTGAGACTTTAAAAGCTAATTTGCATTTTGCTTATCTTATCCATTTCTTTTTCAGAAGATGTTAGATAAAAAAACCCCAAAACTTTAGATTTTATTGCTAAGAAGACGACAGGTTTTCTCAAGGCTTTCTAGCCAGGAGAAGGAAGGCTTGGAGTAATATTTCGATGTTTATAGAAAACCTGAAGAGAGAGAGCATATAGGGCCAGACTCTTTCCAGGGCTGCTTGTCACCAGGCTGGTGACAAGACAAAAGACAACAGGAATCATCCAAGACACAGAAAATATCTTTTAATGAGAGAAAACCCTTCGTCATCGTGAAGGTGTTTGAACACAAGTAGAGGCTGCTCAAAGAGGTTGGGTTGTGCAGTCTCCGTCCTTGGGAGATGCTCAAAACCCAGCTGGGCCTGCGTAACCTGTTCCAGTTGAGCCCATCTTGAGCAGGGAGTTGAACTCGGCAACTTCTGGAGGCCCCTGATAACACCTACTGTTCTGTGGTTCTGTGGCACATTAGGTAACCTATAGCTTTAGATTCTAAAAACCTTTAGTGCAATGTTTCTTTAATTGGCTGTTGTATCCATATATCCTGGGGAAAAAAAAAAAATTAAATTTATGTTGGTCATAAGATATGTCAATTTTATATCTTTTTGGCCCAAGTGTTGTGAGAACCAGCAATTCAATTTATATTACATGTTTTATTTTTTCCTTTCAGATGCAATTTGTTACTATTTTGTACAGATCAAATAGCTGAAAATGTTGACAGAAAAGATGTAAAAATGGCAAAAATCTTCATATTAATGTGTACTGAAAAAGAACAAATCATTGGTTAAGCTTTTATTCTAAGGAAATCGTAAGCTGCGTTTTTGTGTGGTATTTTTTGTATGTAATTGGTTTATGGACTTTTTTAACAAATTCTTGTGTTTGTGTAAAGGTTTCAGTTTAATAATTTTCTGCAACCTTATTTTTAAGCAATTCAGATTTAAAAGAAACRGTTCTTCAGAGCTGTGTACTTTGATATCCAGTGCAGGTCAAAAAGTGATTTATTTTTGACATTGAGAGTGTTCGTGAGTTTTTGAGATTTTTTTTCTGCTAATTTGAAAGTAGCGTAGTAACATTGTGGTGCTTACTTTGCATAGGAATGGGTTTGGAGTACATGAAAAACAACTGCTAAGATACTTTGAAGAATTTCAGTGATTTTAAAAGTGTTAGTGCAAGTTTCAGCCAAGATATTTTGATATGATTGCAAAATTATTTTAAGCCCATTAGAATATAACATCCCAGATGTATTGTGATTCAATGTGTACTTCCATGCCTTGTAAGATGTGGTGGTGGAGCACAGACCTTATGRGGAGCGGCTGAGGGAGCTGGGTTATTTAGTCTGGAGAAGAGGAAGCCAAGGGGAGACATAATCGCTCTCTAAAACTACCTGAAAGGAGGTTGTCATGAGGCTGGGGTTAGTCTTTTCTTCAAAATAACTACCAATAGGACAAGAGGAAATGGCCTCAGATTGGGCTGGGGAGGTTCAGGTTAGACATTAGGAAGAATTGCTACACGGAAAGAATGGTGAAGTTCTGGAAGGTCTTCCCCAACCATCGTGATTCTGTGATTTTAAAAAGGGTAGCTTTCATCTGGTTCTGTAATGCTGAAATAAGAATATGGCAAAGCTTATTTCTTATTAGATCTGAGTCTGATGTTAGCATAAGATAGTATCTTCTTTTTTTTTCCCTCCCCATGGAACTTTAGCTTCCTTTTATATCTTTTTATTCCAATTTAAAGGGATGAATATTCAGATCACAGAGTTACAGAATGGTTGAGGTTGGAAGGCACCTCTAGAAGTCATCTAGCCCAACTCCCTGCTCAAGCAGAGATACTCAGAGCATGGGGCATAAGATCGCGTCCTTAGAGAAATAGCAGACTCACTAGAAACTTAGCAAAATTATGATAAGCTAGCTTGGTCCATTTATTAAAAAGAGAAGAAGAGACAATCTTAAAAAAAAATAATTTTAGCTTTGAGTATTTTGGCATAAACAGTATTTAATGATCACCATGCACATTGTAGTGCACGAATGACAGGAGATATTTTCGTTTTTACATCAGAGTACCAGAATCTTGAACAGTTTGCTCGGGATGCTTACTGTGTCGGATGGATAACAAGGCTTTCCCGTCTGTTTCCAGAAGGAGACTTCTGTTAGCATTGTCTTGTCTTTGCACTTTTTTATGTCTGGAGGAAACAATTTTGGACGATAGAACAGCAAGGCGTACAGAAATAAAATTTTTGAAGAACTCTGTAAAGTTTCTGGGGTAAAACAGCTAGAATAAAATGTCAAAAATAAATGGTATTTTAAGTTCTAAATGAACCAAAGTAAGAAATTGCTGAACTGTTAACTAATATATGTCCTGTTCTACCATCTGCTCTTAAGGAGTTGAGAAGATCTGTATATGTTTTCCTTGGCTTTAAGAGCAGATTAAAGCCTACAAAGGAGGATAATTTTACTAGAGCAATTCTGAGATCTGGGCAGTGAGAAATGTAGTCACTCAAATTATTTCCCTTCTGTCAACAGTCTCATCAGTCTGTCTCCCAGTCACCTCTTGTTTGATCATAGATCATGAAGTTCCCTCTGTGATAGATTACCTCCTTACAGCAATTTAAGTAAATATGACTTTCTGGCCAGTGCAGCTTTTCTGTGTAATCTTCACTTTGTCAGCCTTACTGCTTAAGCCTCTAACTGTTAGATACCTCTTTAGCCCCTGAGCTTCCTTCTCAACAAGTTCTCACTTGTTTGCATGGGTATTACTGTATTTGTTATTCTGTGTGTAGATTTGCCTCAGTACAAGAGTTATGCAAGGTAGCCAGCATGATGCCACTTTTTTAAGAAGACTATGTAGAAAAATTGGATAACTACAAACCAGCAAGCCTGATGACCGTAACAGGCGTGCCGTCAGAAAGCACGGTAAAGAACAGGCCTAGTCTATCAGTTGGCGAGGAGTTAGTATTGTTTTCTGAGAGAGATTCATGGCTCACAAATCTGTGATACTTCTTTAGCAGAGTCGTTGCATGGATGGAAAGCAGTATTGGCACTGATGAATCTGCTTGGATTTCTGAAAGGGTGTCAGTAATGTCTCTCATCAAAGACTCATAAAGAGTGGAATGATTGAATCTTGGGTTGTTACCTGATTAAAAGGTAGAAATGGGAGAGCAGCATATAAATGTATTTTTAAAAAAGAGATTTTCAGTATTACCAGTAGTGTCCTAGTGAGATCTATACTGCAACCTGTGTTTTTCAACATATTCATAAATTGTCTAAGAATAAAGTGAAAGATTTGACTCATGGGGTAATAATGAAGCCTGAGTGCGAAGAGCTGTAGAAAGATCTCATGATACTGCGTGACTGGATGGATATATGACAGATAAAACGCAGTGCTTTTCAGTGTAAAATAGGTCATGAGATGATATAGCACTAACTTCATGTCATGAGGGGTACTGAACGAGAATGGAAACAGTGTACCATAGGGAGAGGCCTTGCAGTATTTGGATGCTGGAAGAATTGATTGGATCCCAGGGGTGGGATGTCAGTCAGTTCAGCCAAGGACAGTGAGGAGTGAATAATGCATTCTGCTTTGTTCCTGCAGTTCCCTTGGTCCCTGCTGTTGAGGTAGGACACTGGTGTAGATGGAGGTTTGGTGCGTGCCAGCAAGGGGAGGGAGCTTCCCTTCCGCCGTCTCCTTGGCTCCCTCATCCAAGCGGTGGGACCAGTGCAGGGAATTCCGCTCCTTCCTTCTGGAACCACAGGGCGCCCGGCGCCCTCGGGGGCTCCGGGGAGCGCGGCCGTGGAGCGGCCACCCGCAGCTGGGAAGAGCCCGGTCCGCGCGGCTGCCTGCGGGCAGCAGCTCGGAGCGGGCGCCGCATGCCATGGAGTGAGCCTTCCTCAGCACCGGGAGCCCTCGGAGGAGCCCACTGATCCGCCCGGGCCTGCGGCTGTAGGTGCTGGAGGAGAGCTGCATGGAGAGCTGAGCCTTGAACACCAAGCACCTTTGCGAGCCACATCACGCTTTCTTCGTGTAAATGGTTGTTAGTCTTTCTGTTTAGGGCTACCTTAGCTTTGTTGGTTTAAAAGTTGTTTTTTCTTTGGGGGACACGGTGGTTGCCTGCATTTGCTAAAGCACTATCAGCGTTGTGATGGCAGCATGGTGCTGGCTGTGAGCCCGCCAGCAGTGGGAGCAGCTCTGCATTGGACAGGGAAGCAACTTCACCTCACCCCTTCCGTGGGTCGCTCTGACTTGCCTTGCAGGCCATTCGGCCGTGGGCGCCTGGCTCCATGCTGCGAGGTGAGGAGCCCCGTCGCCTCGGTGCAGGGCTGAGTGCATGCAGCTCCCTTGCTTGACACGAGCAGGAGCTGGACGGGCTTTTTACCACTTCACCAGCTTGGATACCCCCGGTTAGGTGAGCCATCTGGCCTGCTCAGCATCTGCTCATTGCCATGCGAGCATCGTCCTTTGGGAAGCAGTGCCTGCATCGAGTCTGCCCTCGTCCTGGCTTTGTTTCCACGCACCTTCCAGCCAACTCAAATGAATCAACTTTGCTTTCTCTCACTGACCTCTTTTCAGCGTCCTGGCTTATGTGACTAAAGCTAAGGGGGTTTTCTACTTTGTATTCCTGACTTTTTGGAGTTATTTATGTGGTACTGTGTGCTCTGCTGACTTAACAGAGCTTGTTTTTCTTCTCCCACCTCCCATTTTTAAAGGCTTGTTTTGATGCATTTTCCATCTGGCGCACAGTGGAGGCTTTGTCTTCATTTCTTTGATACTCCATTGAATTTTGATGTGGCCCAGCTTTAGGGGAGTTTTAATCAGAAACATAAATTACAGCAGACAATAAAGAGAAATGTAGAGGGGACTAAAAGTGTTTTGAAGACCAGCTCAAGGTGCAGTAGTGAGCAAGAGAAGTTTGTGTAATATGTGTCCTGCTTTTGAGAAGGCATTTGGGGGAGGGAATTGATGAATTGAAATGAAAAATAAAGGAAAAATTTCTGAAGCTTAACTTGTGTCAGATTTCAGTGATGAGGATGTTGCAAATTTCTTATTTAATTTCTTCAGGAATCTCTTTTCATGTTTATTTTTTGGCAGAAATATAGTCTGCAGGAGAAGAACTTAGAGAAAACATAAATTCTGACGAAAATAATCCATTGCTGAATTATTTGATTAAAATTAAACTCAAACTCCAGGCTGTTCTGTCAGCTGCGTTCTTAGCCAGGTGATACTTCTGAAGGGCTGTGGTCTCACTGTGAGTGGGTAGTACGCATCCCAGCAATTGAGTGACTCCAGAGCAGTGAGGGAGACAAATTGTGTGCCAAAAATTGAGCTGGAAGGAAAGAATCCAGTGAGAATCCCATAAGGCAGCTCCCACACGGTGCTATAGCATCCTAGACAAGGCAGTGTTGAAAATGAAATTACAATAGCGCACCAGAATCATAATGCCATGTTTTAGTTTCAGTGTGACTTATATTTGGTATTCTAAAATAATGTATATTTTGAATACACCACAAGTTTATTCACTTTGCTTTTGTGCACAGTAATGAATTAGCTGACAATAGCAACGGCAGCGAATGTTACAGCTGTTTAGTGAGACCTTTGTGAAGTATGAGTAGTACAGGATATGACACTTTGTAATTAGCCTTTTTTCCAAATGTTTTGCTATATGGACATTGGCACAGCATATATGTTTGTACCYTTCTATTAATAGAAGCCTTTCTTAGCCTTCCCTATAGCATGATGACTGCTTTAAAGTTCTTTGCATAATGATCCTAGCTTTACTTTTTTATTTATTTATTTTTGTTCCCGGAGCCTTGGTATTTAGTTTATTTAACTGCCTATGTGAACAGTCTTACTGTGCATGGTATTAGTTAGCTGGTCTATTTTGAAAGTGCAGTGAGCTAACTGAGTATAACCTTGTACGTAAAGGCTGTTCATGTGGGGAATTAATTCATAGGTGCAAGCCTGACAGAATGCTAGCTACAATTTTTTTCTGCCTAATGACAATACCTCAATTGCAGTGCCTAGTATCAGGATAAATTCCCCAAAGATTTTGACTCATAAAAGTATCACTGAAATTGTTAACACTTTGCCTGATGAACAGCTTGGGAATAAAACCCTAGCAGTTCGGCAGTAGCATTCTTTGCCGACATGAATATTTGTGGGATAGCTACTAAATTCTGAGCTTCTACATCTTGTGCTGTATATGCTTGCTTTCATTTTATTTTATTTCAGTTTGCACCTTGTAAACTTTGCGAACTTGTAAGCATTTGAACTTTTCTGAGGAAGAATCTAATCTTGGCTAGCATAGGAAACATTGTGTGGTATTTGGTGTAATGTGGGCTTCCTTCTCAAATTCTATTACCCTGCATTGGATATTTTTTCACATGTAGAGTGCTTTTGTTGAGTCTTATGCACCAGTGCTTTACAGGGGTAAAGAGGTTATGTTAGACTTAAAACACATAAAGGATACTATGAAAGTGAGACATGGGGAAGAAAAATTCTATTTGTGCAGTAGACATTCAAAGAATAGTACCTTATAGGCATCCTTTAAAAATTAGTTGGTTAACACTGAACTTGAATATATTAAGTCATGTGCATGGATCATTTCATAAATTATGTTGTGTCAGTGAAGGAAGCTACTTTGAATTGAGTGGAATTTAGAAACTGAATCAAATTCTGAGGAATATTTTTGTTCTGTGGCTGTATAAGCATTGCATTTGCAAATCAATTTTTAAGTTCCTGTGACGTAAAGAAAACACACTAATTGTTATGAAAAAATAGTAAGTAACAAAAATAACAAATATCTGTTACAAAGCAGACATTTTCAGTATCAGTGAATGTCTGTCTTTGGGCAGGAAAGAGTCAACAAAGACATCATATTGTACCTTTAAGCTTGTTGGCATGATTTCATGATGATTAGCATTTTTAGCTCAGTCTTTTTACTGAGAATTCTAATAGAATACAAATCGCTCAGAAAACTGAATCAAAGATCATTTTTAGAGGAATTTTAGGTAAAACTGAGATGGTGGTATTTATAGTTACTGGCATGACTTCAGACAGTATCCTTTCTGAGCATAAAACAAGATACTTAAGTTGATCTGACAGTGAACTTGTACTAAAAATGTAACCAACTACAATACATGATTACTCCAAGTGACAGCCTGGTGGCATAAAATGAATAATTTTCATATAAAAATGACATTGTTTAGAAACCTTGATGAAAATGAGTAACATCATTTCACACGACAAAGACTTTTTCCATGAGGTTAAAAGTTGAGTGTTTTGTTACTGCCACAGATAGTGTTATCACTGCTGTTGTCATTTGGACATGGTTATAGGGTTGAGCAACAAGGGCAATTGCCCTTGACACTTCAAGCAATCAAGGGGGCCTCCACTTGGTTAAGTCATAGTGTAAGTCACCAAAATGTATAGGAGTAAGGGGCTAGTCCCATAACCCTGTGAGTGTCATAGCTATCAGATGTGATAGTGTTACTGAATTCTCAAGTTAAGATAGCTAGGGAGGGTCACCTTGAACTTTAGCTTTATGCTTTCCATATGAACTTTAGTTTATGCTCTCCATAGTACCATAGAAAGCAATATTCTGTTTTTTTTCCTCCACATTTAAAGATGTTTTGGCATCCTCTAATGTTATTGAATTTGAAATATGGATGTGCTTTTAGTATCGCTTTTTCATTGCCCTTTTAAACAACTAGTAATTGAAACAATGTGTAAAGCTTTTGGTTGAACTTGCAAAGTCACATTCAGCTTAATATGCATCGGTGTGTTAATGTTTTCATCATATTAGGTTAAAATGGGAGTAAAAATCATGTCACTTAGAAGCGCTGTTGATTTGATTTAGCATAATGCTTTTCTGTCATTCAGTATGCATTATTTTTATCCTTTATGATGCTAGGACAAATGTTAAGATGCTATCTGAAATTATAAGCGCATGTTGACATTTTTGCAGCTAAACCTGTTTTTATGTACAAATATTCCAAGTGTAGTGGTAACCAAGATACGTGTAATATAAACCAAGGGGTAACTAAAACTTTGGCTTTGTTTACAAACATGAAAGGAACGGAATACCCCTACTCAGGACCAAGTATGGTAATTATGTAAGAGAAAAAAACAGGTGCTTATGTTACTGAAAATTTATTGATTGCAAAAAGTAGCTTTTGTGGCACATATTTTTAAGCATGTGTCTCTGCTTTAAAAGATTGAGCAAATTCAAAGCATCMTGCTTTCTTCCTGCTCCAGCTGATACTGAACTGTATCTGTCACACTGCGACTCTTGGTTGTGGTTCAATATAGCTGATAATTTCAAGTGTTTGATGTTCATCATGATTTTCATTTGGCTTTTTCTGAACAACCCTGGTCTCTGTCAAGGAGAGCTCCACTTCCAGCATAAGCATTCTTCTAGACCTCCAGTAGCAGGCGGACTAGACTGTATCAAATAAAACTAGGTTATATTTGCTGTCTTTAAAATGATAGAGGAAAACTTTTGTGGCTTTCTCTATAGATACTTTAGGTTTTGTACCTGTTTTATCAGTACGGCACTAGTAAGTCAGCAARGAACTTTTATGGAATAATGCTATAAACCATTACCAGTGTATGTACTTGAATTGGCTGAAGTGGTTAAAGCTTAAATGTAGAAAAGATCCTATTGCTAACAAGTTATCCAAAGAAATGCAAAATTACCATTTGCAGCAAAGTACTATTTCAAAATACTGCACCCCCACGCAGATCTTGGGGGCAGATGGCAGAACTGCTCAACTGCGCTAGTTATTGTAAGTAAATAAATATCACAGCAGTCAATAATATGTCATGCTTTCTTGGTGACCTGCAAGTTGGCTATTTCTATTGCTCCCTCAACTCAAATGAAATTCTGTATTCCTAATTTATCCTTTAGCACAGCCTCATTTTCCTCTATTTTCTGGCCGCAGGGCTGCATCTCCCTCTCTTTAACCTCTATCTACTTTGTCAGGTTAGACTTTAAAGTGTGCTGTGACTGAATTTATTAGGCTTTAACAGCAATTTCAAAGACATTGTAACCTAAGCAATGATTTTACTGAAAGAAATTAACAGGTAGCTTTTTCCTGCTAACTGAAAAAAGTATGCAATATCGCAGGAAGAAGTGAAAGAGTAGTTTAAAACCTAAATTAATGAATTAAGGCATAGAAAATTGAGAAATATGACACAGCATGCTAATGATAAGCAGTTGCCACTAGCTGATATTCAGAGATGACAGCAGTCCTTAGCTACCTGGACCATTCAGTCCTGTAATTTGGTAGCATGGTGTTAGTGTTTCCTATTAGCTGCTCATATTGGCTCTTGAAGCAAGAGGACTCGTAATTTAGCAAAGTGTCCTGAATATATGATCTCTGACATAGCAGAACTATTGTTTGGAGAGGTAAGAAAGAGACTTTTAAAGACGGGTGGAGGTTTGGGTTGTTAGCTGGTTTTTATTTCTTTTTTTTTTTAGCGTCCTGTACCAAATTGTTCTGAACAGAAGGAGGTTCATCAGCTATTTCTAAATTTATCTGAGCTAAGTCTCGGGAGAATGCCACTCTACATATCCGCGTTGYCCTTTGAGGGTTTTAAGCAAAGACTGCTGTCTGCAAATGTTATCTGCCCTTGTGTCGGATAATGTAGGAACCATTCTTTGAAAAAAAACAGATTACTTGTTTGCCTGACTTTGCTGACAGGGCACATGCTATGTATAGAGTTGACTGTACCATATGGCTAATAAGGATGCCCTTAAATATACTTAACAGCACAAGCACGGCTGAGGTTTTCTTTCTGAGAGTAGTAATTTTATCACATCAGACTTGATCCTGAAGGCTTGGTAAGTTATTAACGGGTAGTGTGGTAAGAGCAGATCTGTGGCCCCCTTTGATGTGAGTAAGAGCAGATCTTGGTTGATGCCAGGGACTGTATGTGTTTCAAGGGGCTAGAGTTTGGACGAGCTGTAGCCCAGTTCCCATAGGGTGAATGATGGCAACAGCTGATTAGTCTGAGGATGGCAACTGTTGGTTCAGTTGGATCTGAAAGGAGTTCAGTTCACATGTAGAGGTCACCAAATTCCCTTTATTGGGGCAGTTGGGAGTCTGACTTCAGACTGATCCAAACTAAAACACTAGTGTAGGCACATTCTTGGGGTGCTCTGTGGGTTAGGCAATATGACCATTTAGGAAATCTGGCCTGAACTGTGTCTCCAGAAATATTTCTGCAGAAGAGTATAAACACTTGATTACTTGTAGATGCTGTTTTTTTTCCCTGTCAAACAGAGCAAAATGCATTAATGTGCCTTCTGTACAAGTAGCTAGAATTGCTAACGTTGACGATGAGATGTGCTAGTTTCCTAAAATATTGAAAATAGTGATGTGGAGATTTTTATAACTTATTTAAAATTCATTAGATCTAAGGTAATGGACCAAAGCTCTATATAGGAAGTATGCATCACCTTCCATCATTCTGAGGTTTTTTCAGACTCTTGCTTCTTCTAAGAATTGACAGCATAATATGAAAAAATGTATTTTAATTTCCAATAAGAGCTTTTTGCCTTGTGGCCAGTCTTTTCAATTTATTTTTGCTATTGATGTATCCACTGTTAGGAGATAGAAGAGGCTTTTACTAACTTCCATTTAATTTTCCACCTGAATTTAGGCCACTGAGCATTAGAACCCTAGGGCACAATAGCGCCCCTTCTAATCTGGTAGGCATTGTTTACTATGAGTCTTTCTGTGCTTTAGAAATATTTTTCTTCTGCAGTGTAATTTGATGTAGTTTTGATAGTATGCTTTTGCTTTGAAGCATCAGCTGCACGGAGAAGTCTTAAATCTTTTCTGTGTAGGCATAGTGGTTGTAATAATAAAGAGAATAATGGGACTGTCTTTTCTATCCACAGCATTCAATATACTGTAGTAACTTTTAGTTATCTGTCCATATGTTGTATTTTTAGGTCGTACTTCATATACACATTGAGAAATTCAACTTTTAATTTCCCCGTGATTCTATTTCTCCATCTGTAAATTAGAGAGATGTGTACATTCATTTCGAGTAGAACTTTCTCTATTAGAATCTAGTAAGTGGTACTGTCAGTGAAGACAACTTATTTAGGATAGACTTTACAATGACAGTGTTTGGGAAAATAATGCAGAATTTATTTGGTGGCAATTAAAATTAAGACATTTTATCATTGGTCAGATAGAAGATAATTTACATTGRTGTTACAGTAGCTATTACTTAAATATATAATTGAGGGCAGGATAAGATGCATTTGCCTGATGGATATTAGTAAGAATTTCTTAATTATGCTAATTTCTTTCAGGAGGTGCTAAAACAACTGCAAGGAAGTATTGAAGACGAAGCAATGACATCTTCTGGGCAAATTGATTTACTGGAACGACTTAAAGGTAAGTTTAGAATTATTTTCTTGAGTAGGTTAATTTGTTTCTTAGTTCTAGTTGCTTTGGGATAAAATTTTACAGCCCAGCTGCATCTTTTTTCCATTGAACTTTGACAGTTATACATAACCTTAGTGCGTGATTGTTATTTTGCTAAGTATTTTAAGACACTTTACCCAAAATGAATGTGTTCCTGTGTTGCTTTTGTGCTTTTGCTGCTCTTAGTGTAGAGCTTCATATGAAGCATTTACATACTTATTTTAATTAAACTTACTTAATCTTACACTTTCATCTAATATAACTTGTGCTTTATTCTTTTTTTTTTTTTAATAATTTAATTGTTTAAATTAACTAGTGGTGTGTTAGTTCATCCTTTTCTTGAACTTGTTTGCATGCACACATTTTTCCTGTCACATTACTGGAACTGTATCTATGAGATGTGCAGAGCAAGGCCAGACCAGTAACTTTTTGCTGTACATCCTTCTCTCTGTCACAGCACCAGAAATGCAGTACAGAATGTTTGAATTTAGGCCCCTGTGGTGGACACTTAGCATTTATGTAGGATGGTGAAGCAGCTGCAAGATCCTTGAGAAAGACACTGTTAGGAAGTGAACCACAAGAACAATTCATGTGATATTTCTGCTGCACTCTGCTTGTTTTCAAGTTCTCTCATAAAGACATGAACAARCGGGGTGGGAGGTACTGTTTTGCCTGGCAGGACTGTAGCTTGGGCATCTTCTCCTTTAGAGGGTCAGCACACTCCAACTGTACTGGAATGGGTGGTTTTGTTCACATTATGTTATTGTGTGCAAAGCAAAATGTTTTACCAGTTTCAATTTTTAAAAAATTATAGATTTGTTTGTGCAGTATGATGTGAAGATAGGAACATTCTTTAAGATTTGTAATGTTGAATTTAAGCACTGAAATCATTGTTCTTTATTATGCAGAGCTGAACTTGGAAGGTAGTAACTTTCCTGGAGTGAAATTAAGGCCAAAGGTATCTGTGCGTTCATATGGGAGCCGGGAAGGTTCTGTGTCAAGCCGTTCAGGAGAGTGCAGTCCTGTTCCCATGGGATCATTTCCAAGAAGAGGCTTTATGAATGGAAGCAGAGAAAGCACTGGTTATTTAGAAGAGCTAGAAAAAGAGAGGTAAACTTCTTCATTTATTCCTTCGATGTATGTTGACGACTTTTCATTTTAACATGCAAGTATACTGAAACATTGAAGATCTCATACTTAATGTTAGCTATCTTGCATGTGATTTTGATTAGTGTTATAGTCAGAATTATCCTAACAGTTAAAGACATTAGGAATCTACATTAAGTACGTAAGCACACAAGACACTGTTTACTACTTCTTCATACGCCTATTTTATTGTTGCCGATTGTTTGTTTGATATTAATTTTGTTTCCATCGGTAGAGTTAGTGTGTGTAATTTTACAGTGAGAAACATGAAACATCCCAAGCACCTCTATATCTCCTCACCATTATTAATTAGTGCTGAAAATGTAGCACTGTGAAAATGCAGTCTCTCTGACTTGTTTAAATGCTAATAGCTATGACAGGTTGTTAATAAATTATTTTTTGTGAGATGCCTTTCCTATATGGTGTCAAGCCTATTGGCAAAATGGAAAAGTCTCTTTCTTGCACAGTAGTGCTATCAATTTTATCTGAAGAATATATATCTCAAAACTATRCCCTGAAAGTACCACATAACAAAGGAAATGCACTTACGGAGGAAGTGCAGTGGAAGAGGCAGGCACCTTCTTCTGAGTTGAGGGACTCTTGATATCATAAAATGAATTTGACTGAGCTCTCAGATGGTTTCGGAGGCCTCTGTTCAAGAGAGGGCTTTCTAAAGATTTGGTCGCTGAAAGCTACTTAATAGATAAGATGTTAGGCTTGGGGCCACAAAACCATGTAAATTGCGATCTGGTGTTTTTGTGCAAATGGTCTTCCTTCCTTGTTCCTATAGTTTGGTGAGATTGATGAAACGGAGGTTTCAGTGTGTGATATTTTATACAGAAAGCACTTCTTACTTAGAGTAAGAATCTTTGCTCATATTCTTGCCTGTATCTTCTGAWGTTGTATTCTACTGCACATGGTACTAAAATCTTGGGGCTTTTAGTGTTGGCTCACAAGAATTCAAGGTCACTCAAAACAGCATGTATTCATGCATAGCAGCTAGAGTTTTTTAAGGTGTTTATTACATCTATCTTATGATCTCTGGTTGGTTCCCACTGCTGTGGATTCTAGGGCAATAGTTCTTGGGAAATTTTTTTCAATGATAAAAACAGTTTAAGCAATGAACTAACTCAGCATTCCCATTGGCTAGTTCCAGGTGTATTTGACAAGATAGTATCTCAAAAMCAAAACTTTTTGAAGTCCTTTGAAGGTTACTTTAAATGTCACTTTGCCTTTTGCAGTCTAGTGAGCTTATTAATCTCATTTGTTAGTTCTTTAATTTACTCCTTAGGCTGATGAACTTTAAGGCTTGTTTAAAATAATTTCTGTAAGAAATTGTTTTCCAGCTTTATTTCTTCTCTTTTATTCCMCTGCTTTTTAATGTTCATTTTGAGCATATTCCTCTGTCTAGTGTCTTCTTCCTCCCTGCTCTTATCCTCTCTTTGCTCATTGGACTACTTTCTGGAAGTCTTTGTAGCATCTGTCAGCAGTGTTTGCTTTTATCAGATGTTGRTGTTCAGCCTATGGAAGAGGATGTTACAGTGTTTCTACAGTTTCACAAAAATGCTAACTTACTGAAGTGTGTAGCTAGAAACAGCTGATTTGTTGACTCAGTAGTTTTTGTTTGCAGATAATTGTTCCAGTTTCCATGTGTTATACATTATTTAATTGGGAGACATTTCTACCTGTTTTACCTTTGGTGTTTTCAGAGAAATCTTCAGGAATTTTTATCATTTTAAAGTTTTGTTGTTTTATKGCTTATGAATTGAAGTCTAAATGTTAATTATAATTGAAATAACATGATATACGTAGAACAGCATGAACTGGAATAAGATTGACATATTTATCTGCAGAAGATTTCTGTGATAAGAAACTGTTTTTGTCTGGTGCTGTGTTCTTTTCACTTGTTGCTGGGATCTTCAAAAACAAACAAAAAAAAAAAACGGAGAAGTCTTTCGAAGCACACATCCTTTATATAAACAATTCCAGTTGGAAATATTTTTTACTCATAGAACCACTATAAAGTTTCAGAACTTTACTTGATTTGCCTTGCTGCATTCTCACTGAACTTGAGATCATATGACTGGRAACAGAATATTCTCTGATACTGTGAAAGGGCAGATACAAACAATTTTGGTAAATAAAATTATGGAGTAACTGCATTGGGGTTTTTCCATCAGGTCTTTTTATTTGATCAGTAACAACTTTTCCAGCTTTAACTCACTCCTGACTTCAGAGAGTCCGAGAGAGCTGCAAAAGTATCTTTACTTCTGGATGATGTAATACCTAGTACAAATGTTGGTGCAAGAAGCACTCATTGGATATCTCTGCAGAGACTCTTTCTGCTGATTTTCAAGGAAACCTGTTATAGTTGTACCAAGATCCTTCAAACTGRTGGTTGGGAGATCCAAAGTCATTGCGAAATCTTCTCCCAGAGCAATAATACTGCACATGTCTCGGAAGCAAAATGACACCATTAAATGAAAAGAGTTCCCCCAGGTCATGTATTATGTTGTTTATGATGCACTTATGGTTCTTAAGTTCTTTTCTTGCTTCAAGCATCCTTTCTGCCTGTCAAAACAAATAGAATGGCACAATGTCTCACTCCCAAACTGAATACCCTACATTTTAAGAGAAACTTAATCAGTTATTCACTTACCCATTTCCTGAAGAGGACTTCTGTTGGTTAGCTGAAAATAATTCCTTCTCTTTTCACTATCAGTTCTTTTGACACCTAGAGACAAAACTAGTCAATCCTTCGATATTTGGAAGTCCTTGTAAAGTTTTGATTAGCAAMAGATGAGAATAATCTGCTTCATATGACTAGAAAAAGCTTTTTGCTTTTCACAAAAGAAAATGACTAGAAAAAGCTTTTTGCTTGCACTTCACAAGCTAGACATGTTCAGTGTGGTGACGTGCATGGGGGAAAAGGTGAAGCCTTGCAGAATACCCGCATGTGCAGAAATCTGCATGTGGGGCTTATGTTAGAGGATTGGCATGTGGGAGCTGAAAAGAGTAATCCTTTCCTGCAGGCTTTCCCCAAGCAAAATCAGTTAGCATTTTCCTCAGTCCAACCAAAGTGTCCCAAGAAGAGGACTAGAGTCCTTGGCATAGGAGGTTCCTGCCCAGGCCCATCCTTGTGACCAAGGAATTACTGTGTATTCTGTAATCCTGTTAAAGTTACTTGAGATAGTATCCTAATTATTTTTACTTCTTATTTTTTCAGTGATTTTAATTGTATGCTTATCTAGTATTGAAGTCCACCAAATAAATGGCTTAATGCTTGGTGAAATAAGAGTAGCGCAACAACTGAATAGCTAGTGTAATGGTATGGTTTTGTTTCAGAAAGAGTAAAACATTGCAATTCTTTTCTTTCRTGATTTTACTTCAGGTTATGCAACTCCAACTGCTGCTTTATGGTGTTTTATACATCTAATGATCAAGATTTTTTTCTCTTTCCAAGATCTACGGAATCTTCAGTATTATTCTCAGTTCTGCTGATGTGTAAATGAAAAGAAAATAGAGCTATAAGTTTAAACTAGTAACTAGATCCTGTACATCTTTCATTTTCCACTTTGAGTAGTGTTCAGATCACTTGCTTTGAGTATGGAATATTAACCTAAAGTCATCGTAAGYTTATTTACTTGATATGTTTTTTAAAGAGATACCTAAGTCAAGCAGGTACTGAAAGAGTGAAAACGCATGTTTTAATTTTACATGAAGTTTGCTTATTTGGAAGCTTCCTTATCTTCTTACAAATATATTCCAAAGATATACTAACAAAGAAATCAGAGGGATGATGATGATTATTATTATTATTATTATTATTATCATTATTATTATCATTATTATTATTATTATTATTGTTATTATTATTAGGTCTGTTTTTGTTACTTAACAAAATACTTGAGGTAGTTATACATAATGTGTGTAAATTTGTTAGAAATATTCATGTGTCAGAAAGATTATATCATCTGTTTAGAGAGAAGGAGAAAAAGATACAGAAGTTACGGGATATAAAATAATGCAAGTCAAACTTACGTGCAGCTTTCTGTGATATGCTGAGTATGCTGCTCAGTTCAGTCTTAAGTGTTTTCAATTGAATTTTGTTCAAGAATTCTATGCTTTTTTTAATGAAGTACCCCATCTTTATRTAACCTGTAATCTTATAAGATTTTAGCATTTCCTCTGGTGCTAATGGGTAATACTAAAGTGTCAGAACAGAGAAAACACTATAAGAAACTGAAAAACATTTATTTATTTGTGAAAATGACTTGTCTGTATACTCTACCAGTACAATTTTGGCCATAATATGTTTTTAAAACAAGTATAATATTACTAAGTAGCATGTAACTAACTATAATGACAAATTTTAGAAGTATGAGTGTAATTTTAAAGGAATGAGAAAGAACTGTTTCAATGGTTATATCTCAAAGTCTACATATAAATGTATTCCACTCCCTATACTGGTGTTCCAAGACCTTTAGCTCTATTATCCTGGTCTGCTGTATGCTTATGTATTTACAATGTATTATGCAGTTATAAACATGTATAAATGTATCCTATATAGACTATAACATTTCATGCAAGCTATTCTTAAACTATTGTCATTTAAATTACTTACTTGCCATATTCTTTTTTTTGTTGTATRTGACAAAGTTAGTAAGAAGGCACTGCGGAGGGAACAAAGGTAGCTGAATATAGCAGTTGTAATCTGAGATGTTTCTATCATGATATCCAAGCCTTTTCTTAAATACTAGTTGTAGCTGGTTGCAGTATGCAAAGCATATTGTCACACGGAAACAAGGTGCAAGTTAGCACAGGACTAATACCTGTACTTAGCTTTCACAAAATGCTCTCAGCTGGTAATTTCTAAGTGGTGTTATAATAAAGGATAGTTATTCTGTCTTTTATAGATGTGGACATGATAAGTAAGAAGCTACGCTGACTTGCTTAGCAGAGTGTAGTTGGTAGTTTGTTTATCTAGGGCCAAAACAAACTTCTTTTTTTACATGGCCTTTTGTATTGGTATCAATGCTTGTTGATGTTTTTATATTGGTGATGAAGACTGAAGACAGTGAGTCATCTCCTGCTTCTGTTTTTAATAGATCTCTGTTGCTTGCGGAGCTTGAGAAGGAAGAGAAAGAAAAGGACTGGTATTATGCTCAGCTTCAGAACCTTACTAAAAGGATTGATAGTCTCCCCCTTACTGAAAACGTAAGCAACGTCAGTATGCTTATTCATGTATCTGGTGCTGTGGTCTCTGTTGAGTTGCCATGTATATTTTACAAATTTGCGCAAGTTCTACGCTATCGTTTTAGATTAAAGCACTTCAGTTCTCTATGCAAAGTTAACTCAGTCAAAGTAAGGCATTTTTCTTTGCAGTTCCCTGCTTCTCAGATGTTATTTTACAAGTTAAATTTGTACGCGATACAGTATGAATGTCAGTGCTAGACAGGAGCACTTCAAAAGTTATTACGACAAATGCATTACATGTTAGTAGGTTTCTTCTTTACCAGTRTTCCCCAAAGACCTTTTTTCAATCAAATCTGTTATTTGTGTTTGTGAGCAATATTAGCCTAAGAGACATTTTTTTTAACGTATATGCTAAATCTCTTTTGTGGCAATTTATGTCCATTACTTSTTGTTCCGTCCGGTATGGACAGATAGATTATCTCTGCTTTTGGTAGCATTTTATGTATGTATATAGAGACTGTAATATCTCTTGTTGTCTCTCTATCTTGACCTTGGTGAAGTCTGCTGGGAGAATATGCTGTTGGAAAAGAGCTTATTTTCAAAGAGTTAGTTCCCCAAAAAGTAAAGACTTGACTTCTAGAAGTAATGAAACAATACATCAGTCGTAAATGAATTTTCTAAGAATAACTAAGGCTTTCTAACCTCATCGTAATTTCCCCATTGATTTAAATTTCTTTGTCTCGGTTCACCTCGTGCTTTTATCTCATACTTCAAAATGCATAGATGCCTTATTCCTGTGCATCTGCCATAAACCACTGTTAGATCTGGGGTTGGCTGCCGTGCCTTACCTGTCCTTTCATATGTACGTAGCTGAAGGCTTCTTTCTAGCCATCTATTAAGATCCTTACACAAAATAGAAAGGGGTTGTGAATTCTGTCTTCATAAGATATCTGCGTATTTCTGGTGATACAGATAACTAGTGTCATTGCCTTTGATATTTTTTTTCCATGCCTAGGGAAGTTCTAGAACAAAGAAGAAAAGATAATTTCTGTTTTCTGTCAGTGTCCATCAGTATCGTGGCCATTTGGTATAACCTCTGGTTACAGAAGAAGTTCTGCCATGTACCTATATACACAATATTTTTAACATGGCAATGYGGCAATGCAGTATAGCACTTTGGTGCTTTCTAAAACTTCTTCTTGAAAGATTTATAGTCTTAACAGTCTTCCTGTACTTTTGTGTTAATATTTCCCATAGGGAAGAAAAAATACGTCTTCTAGTTTTTATTTTCACACATTGGTTTTGGTTTGTATTCTCTTTAGTTGCTAATACCTTTTTGCTGGAGAACAGACTAGAGATGAATCTTTGTAAATTTAAGTACAGCTGCAGTGTTTGCTTGTCACCTCCAATTTTCTTCCATAAAGGCAGTTCTTACAGATCTTTAAAGGATGCATCTTCTGATTTTCCCATGATATTMATTTTATTTTACTTGCAGTCACATATAGCTACGTATTTGAAACCACTGACTTGATCAGAAATTGGATAGATAAAAGATATATTAATCTGGTAAGAACAGTTACTGGGAAAGGTAATCATGTATATCGGAAGAACTAGAGCTCTTTTTGAGCAAACATGTTTACTGGACATGGTACTATTTTCCACRTGCTTGAATAAATGAATTGTGTACATATGAGCGGAAGTTAAACTTTCACTTAAAAAAGTATTTAGCAAGCCTAGGAGGGATCTGATAGTCTTCCAGTGCTGAAAAGGCAGCTGTAGAGAAGATGGAGCTGCTCGTGGTGCAGGCCAAGAGGGAACCAGTTGTTTCAGAGAGAATTCTGTCCCAAAATAAGAAAAAAAATCTTCACCTTGAGGACAATCTGAACATTGGAATAGGTTACTTACAGAAATGGTAGAGTCTTTCATGTTAGACATAGCCAAACTTACCTTGAAAAGTCTATGGGTAACCTAAAGCCCAACTTTAGAAAGGATACAGAAGGAGGAATCAGGTGATGTCCAGGGATCGCTGCCAGCCTAGACATTTCTATGGTTCTGTGATCTTTTAAACAACTCTTGAGATAGCTGTGCTTAATCAACTTTTTTACTAATTTTCAGGTTTCTCCATTAATTGCAAAGACTTGTATATTTAAATCTAAGTTAATAGATGTAGTTTCAAGGCCTGCTGCCTTTAAAAGTATATTGATTGGAGTACCTTTTCCTGTTACGACTTGAACAGTTAACGCTTTTTTTTTTCTTTTTTTAAGTAGGATAGTTAAAAATAGAATCAATAGCAGGAGCATGAATATCATCAGTGCAGTAGTTTGACACCTATGAATGATGGCACCTATGTCTGATTTAGAGGGAAAATAGAACATTTTTGTTGATGGTGCTGGTGTACATTGGCATCCACATRTCCCATGCATGTAATGATACCATGTCAGTGTGTTTTTATGTTGTGTTTAGTCATYTGACAAGGCTTGCTGGTAAGGTTTGGGTTGAACAGTATTGTGTTTTATTTTTAATAATGTTTTTAAGAATATTTTTAAAGGTTTATTATTTGTGTTTGTCCGCTTAGGAAGTTTTGTGTGGAAAGATTATTGTTCTGCTTCTGTTCAGWGAAATTATAATTCACATCAGTTTTCTTTGCCAAAATGCTTTCTCTGTGCTTCAATTTCAGTTCTCCTTGCAAACAGATATGACCAGAAGGCAGTTAGAGTATGAGGCAAGACAAATCAGAGCTGCAATGGAAGAGCAACTAGGTACTTGTCAGGACATGGAGAAGCGAGCACAGGTATAGTTTTTCTTTCATTATTAAAGGAAATGGAAAAAAAGTTGTCCAGAGACATTGTTACATTACCCATATGTCTGTAAACTGTGTGCAAGCATAGTAATACCCTAGATTAATGAGATATTAAAAAAAAAGAAAATCCTGTATTCATAACATAGAAAAACATTACTCAGGCAAAAAAAAGACCTTTACTTACTGTTTAAAAGAAGAATTTTGAGTAATGACAGGTAAAAAAAATTTGACTGTAAGTTTTTACAGTTTTATCTTCAAACAAATCAGTATTTACAACCGTTTTATTTGATTTGTGTAATATTGTTTGTTTGGCTTTGTGCTTAAGTTTGCCATAAAATTCAGGTATTAATAAGTTTCTTTAGCCAGAAAGCCTGTGTTAAGGAATAAGCTTGAAGATATAAGGTATACTGGCAAAATATCATTTACGTCCACTCCTGTAAATTGTTTGCATGGTTTGCTGTATCCAAGGGTTGTTTTGCATTCATGATAAGTACATGTATAGTTTTGTATGGAAATCAGTCATACACATTTGAAAGTGAAACTYAGAAGGTAATTGGATGGAACTCAGTAAATTAAATTATCAGTTGCTGGCTAGTTTTAAAAACTGTTACCCRCAGGAACAGATTAACAATTTAAATTATTTATTGCCAGCTGTTACCATGGATGTTAAATAACCAGCTTGGTAAAATAACCTACTTTTTATTGGAGTGTAACAAAAATAAGCTATTTGAATACAGGTTGTCTGTTTAGACTTTCTCAGTGAATTTAGCAGAACACAAAATTWTGATACTTAGGTAATATTTCTACTTAATTCTGTATGCAATTAAACCTTAAAGCAGCTTTAAAGCAGGATAATTTACTTGTGTATTTTTGASGAAATTTTGAAAAATATGAGTTAGTCCATGTTTATACTTAGCAAAATACGTATCCTCTGTTTGTAGCAGTCACCTTACCAGGTATGCACAGAAAGGGCATGTGAGGGTCCATGCTTACATGAGCAGGTGAGACCCCAGTTCACTGTTCCTAGATTTAAGCTGGCCTGGACCTGGACTGCCCGTGGCCCTCACACTGCTCTGGCTCAACTGCTCTGCCCCAGTGCGGCCTTGCTGCCTGTGAGCAGCCCCTTCCCASCGGAGGCACAACAGAGTTGGGACCGCCCGGATGGATAAGCCAGACTTAGCCTGTTGTAAAGCAAAGCAGTACTGACCTTCTGCGCCCAGACTTCTAAAGAACTTTGTTAAAAAGCTTCAGATAGAAGGTGAAATAAGCTAAGGGATATCCTGTGCAGCTTGCCAAATTTTAAGTGTCTTCAAGCAGGAGAATAAGTGAAGTCTTTCTAAGAAGCAACTTGATTGTAGTTCCATGGCTGTGAAAGTGTTAAAGCAGCTACTTCCCTACATTCCTTTTTAAAAAAAATTGGGCTGGGGAAGGAGGCAACCTTAGGCATACCTTAACTCAGAAAACCGTGATCTTCCATCTTGTTGGTGGTTATCACAACTGCTRATGATGATGATATGTAAATATGTAAGAGCAAATTCTAGATTATTTATTCCTCTGTGGCATTCAAATATATAATCAGAATTGTTCGTATCTGTAAAGTATGGTGAACTTGCTTGTTTTTAGGATTTCCTTTTGCTCTGTATTTTCATTCTTCCATGACTGTTTATGTTACAGAACACCATATAAATGTAATTTGAAGGAAGACTTCATTGCAGACAACTTTACATTATAGATATATAGTATCTGTAATATTTATTCTGTGAGAGGAGATAATCTGCTATTGCCTGAGATCCTCTTGCTATAACAAGCATGTTCTTCTTCCAGTTTGTACAGCGTTTGGTATAAAMTATCCTTCTGGCCAACTGAACACCTTAGGTCCCCTGCAATGCAAGTAATAAGTAAACAGAAGRAATGGTCTGTTATTCATATCTCTGGACTAAAATTTAATATATGTTGATTGAATTCCTGGCCATTTTGAGGACTTCATTGTTGATACTGGGCAAATTATGTAATTTTTACATTTGTTTCTTCTACAAAAGAAAAATATCTCAATGTTTAGGTGTACATAAGACATGTACAAATTTTGTTTTTCTTGTTTCTTTATGAAGTAAATTGCTAGTTACATAGAAAGAAATGATAGTGAACAATTAAAGCAGACTTAATCACAAAGAAGTTGTGTTTTGTCAGTCGTGCATTATCTCACCAATTTACAGTTAATCCCAGTAATATATTTATATATATATATTCTATATGCTGATCTTACTTAAGAATTTCCTGATCCAAGAGAGAAAGAAGGTGAATTATTTGTCTGTCTCATGCTGTGGTGAGGCCATTGTTTGTGCTGTTAAAACATTACTGACCTTTTTTTCTGAATTGTTATTTTTCTGATATTTGAACTTTATTAGAAGTTCAGATCTAGTTTACTGGTTACTAATTGTGATTTTGCATACTGTAATTTTGCATCCACTAAATGCTAATGTTTAAGATGTTTTTCTGCATATTCTGCAATTTCTCTTTCTAAAACATCTAGATTCTGTTGTGTTTCTGTTTCAAGTGTTTGTATTGTCATTCATAAATTGTTTTTAAGTTTGATTCTTTCAACTTTCAGTTTACAAAGATGTTGAATAAGGACAGTCAGTGCCCACTGGATTTACATTTATGTTTGTTTTATTTGGTCTGGTTTTAATTATGCACCCCTTTTTAATCTACCTGCTATACAAGAAAAATTGTATTTAACAGTTCAGTGTTCAGTTTGTATGCTGCTATATTAAGGGACTGACCAGTTTTAAAGTCAACTAATGCCTGTTTATCTTCAAGCCGACATAGGAATGTGTCACTCTGTTCAGTTTTTTTCATAGAGTTAAAATGTGTCCTGTGCAAACTGTAACTTAAAGAGAGTGCATGTGTCCTGTAAAAGTTGGTGGAGTTTGTTTTTTGTTTGTTTGCTTTTCTTCTGCATTGCATTTACTAACCACAGAATGATTGCAGTGGGAAGTGATCAGATTGATTCAGATRCACCTATAAAGTCCCAAAAGCCATTAAAATAATATGCAGTTTTCTTTTTACCAAGACTTTGCATTCTTGGAGATAAAATTTTAAGATTAGAAAATATGCAGAGGCTGTGCTTAGGCAGATCTATCAAAGCATCATAATAACTGAAAAAAAACGTTAGCCAGCATTTAATGCCTTCAAAGCACTTGGCAATAGAAATTTCTGTCAAATCTGTGTAAGGCAAATGGAATTTTAACATTGAGGTGAAAGTGAAATAATTTATTAAAAAACTGGGCAGGACATGAATTTCAGAGATGAAAAAAAAATGTGAGAGTTTACTGAAGCATTTTTCTGTGTCTGAACTTGTATTGTGTATCAATCTAATGATATATCCACGTTAGTGTCAGTTATATTAAAATCCCAGCTACCCTTTYGAAGACGTTTACCATCGTAACTGTGTTTTATTCCCATTTCTCCAATTACCACAAGAATGAATTAATTCTGTTTTGCAGTCAGCTATATTTGCAATCAGCTCTTCATATAGTTGTTCTATAGTGGCTATAAGGAATTTTTAATTAAAATCAAACATGAAAATACATTAATTCCAGGTGAGAGTGGCGAGGATTCAGCAGATAGAGAAGGACATCGTTCGTATACGGCAGCTCCTGCAGTCGCAAGCAGCTGAAGCAGAGGTTAGTGAGCGATTTACCTTCTTTTGACAGAGGATGTATCGTTTTTAAAAAAAATTGCACTTAAATGAGTAAACTTTTGGACAACCTAATTTGCATCAGCAAATGATGTTACTGTTCATTAGTTAGTCAGTGTATGTAGGCGTGGTATAACTTGTCTTGGGAATAAAATTTGGCAGTATGTTGCTTTGTTACCAGAGTTCTCTGTGCTAACGTTGTATTTCCATCAATATTCCCATATCAATAATTCCAATAAAAAAGGTCAAAGTACAGTATATCATAGAGACTCACTCTTGCTTTTAGCAAATTATATAAATTAGTAGGACTTTTCTTTCCAAATATGAATTTTTTATAAGCAGCTTCATGGTTTACTTATCTTTTGAGAGAGGTTAGGGAAAAATGCTGAGCACAGTTTTTGTCACATTTCATTATAGAAGTCGTGCATATTTTTAGTGTTCAAGTATTGGGTACTGTATTAAGAAGTATAAGATAGTATTTCCTGTAAGTAAAGTTCCTGGTAGTGACCGTCATTAGCAAACACTACATTCATAGTGCAAATTAACTTGAAAACTCAAGTATATTGCTTATGCCGGTGACTTAACAGTAAATTATATGCTGAACCTGAATGTTTTACAGTTTGTCTTCATTCAAACTTACTACTGTGAAAGTTCAGGACAACTTTAAATTAGTAAGAGGATATGTATTTTTCTGCTGTCTTCAAGAAAATGATTGTGTAGTTCCAGAATTGTGTGTTTATATGTGGAAGAGATGGAATCAGGTGTACAAGGGAAACTGACAATTATAGTGCTTATAATTAAAGTTGTCTAGGGTTTTGACACTTTAGCTAATTCAGTTGCAATTTTGTTTGATTTGTGCCACAGTTTTCAGCTTTTAAAAGTCACTAAACATTTTAGAGAATGCAATTATCATAAAAAATTGATGGCATTTTCTCTCTGACCTTTTACCATCTTCCTTCAGTTTAATTCCTAACTTTTTCATTTACGTCTGTCAGCACAATGTGCTAAAAGAGGGATGGGATTTTTGGACAAGTCACTTCTGCTTTCATGGTAATAAATTTCCACGTTTGGCTTGTATAAGTCTCCTAGGATCTGATGATCAGACTTGCACAGCTGAATTAGACATTTAAGTAACTGAATTAAATGACAATAGCACTGGGCTTTGAGTCTCCTAATCAGACCTCCGTGTTTTGCAAGCAGATACTGTCACAGAGGAGAATAGCAACCACACGGAGGGTATAATCTGGCAGATATGAGGAAGAACCAATTATAAGTTTAGATCTCTACTTTTGTTATGAAGTTAAACTTTGAAATGCTTAATTTTGAGCGAAATTATATATCTTGCATTTCTTTCGCAAGTTACCATAATTGACCAGATACAGTAAGTCACTTTTTAGAGCTTGTTTTCAAACTAGCAAGCTCCCTTATTAACCATAAACTTTTTGAATTAATATACTTGATTCTGAAATCTGTAGTCTGGAGGCAACTTTGTTCTTCAGCCAGAAAAAGAGATAGGGGGTTCTAAGTCTCAGCATTCATTAACTATCTAATGTAGACTTTGTCAGCCTACTTTGCAAAAAGGTTTCGTATTTGTTGCGCTGTTTGCCCACAKGAAGTGTCATCTCACATAAGAGGCTCTTCTAGTTACCAAACGTTATTTTAAGGCTAATATCTGTGAATAGAGCTCTGGACCTGAAGGTATTTGGTGTAGACCTCACCTAGTGAGCATTGTGGGTTGGTTGGTCAGGTTCCCTGTGATGGTATTTCTGTTTTACTTGAATGGTATGTAAGATAGTCATTTTTATATATAACAAAAACATGTTAGAAATAATAAAATTGCTTAGTGCTGAAAAGTCAGAAGTATAAAGTATGGCTTCCTTTTGTGTAAATATGATACACTTCTCCATTACAATCAGTTTGTAGGACTTGGCTAACTTCAGGGCACGGAACAGACGACCAGCAGGCCAATGATAAGAAAAAGGGGATGCTCTTCTGTCTGAGATTCAGAACTATAGTCCTGGAAGCTTAGGTTCCTACCCATGTTTTGTCATAAACTTTTATTGTTTCATATTACCACAACATAATTTTATTTTCATATACTTTTACAAGAGGTTTCTTTACCTGATGCAGTAATTTTCTCTAAAAATTGGTGCTATTCTTATCATGTGAGGGGGTGCCCATTATTCCCTTTTATTTAAAGATGGAAATACATTTTGTTTTCGCTTCTTGCCTTCTCTCATTCAAGTACCAAATTTGATACCATTTTTCAGTAATGTGAGAGGACAGCACAGACTTTACCATATTAATGTTTTTTCTGGATAAATTGTCTCTGCATATATCTCTCCACACAATTGCAACTAGTATTATTTTTWAAATAATTTGAAGTTACTTTCAAAAAATGCATTATGAAAGATACCAAAATCCTTCTCAACAACAACAACAAAGGCAGTTCATTTTAAGTGATCCAATTTTTGTTTGTTTATTGTAAGTCTTGAGGAGAAGTTGGGCTTGAAATCAATGGGRTTACAGGGAGGAGGAAATTGACCATTGCCTATAGTGGCTGCTTTACCTCCTGTAAAGCCGTGTGCAGTTTTACCTCCTAATGAAGTGTTTCAGTAAATGTACAAGGAGGCCTGAGGAGACTAATAGGGCGCCTRTGGCTTTGGAGGTAGCCTTGTAAGGAGGGGCACACGGAGGCGGGAGCAGAGCCCTGTGGCGCCTTCTGCCAGCCTTCCACAGAGGCTCCCCACAGAGGGTTCCCACAGCCAACGCCACCTCGCTCCCGTCTTCTCCCTTGGCAGCCCCCGGCCGGAGGCGCGCAGTGTGGATGCGGTCCCACAAATACCATGCCGAGAAGAGCAGGTGTTGCAGGCACTTGGGGGCTGTAGGGTAGTGCTGGAATGGGAAGAGTGAACGGATCAGCAGATGAGGATGCACATAGTCCTTGGTAGAGGTCAAGGAGTGGGCAGAGAAGTAATACAAGATGTCATACTCATAATTTAAGGAGAAGAATTTCACTGATGTTCAGAATTAATGTAAAATGTGCAATACTATACAAGAGATGTGAGCTTATTCTGAACAGCCTTAAATAATTGAGTGCTTTGTCACTGCCTTCTCGTCTGTACTGACATTGCCTGGTGGCAATAAAAAAGGTAGTAGCAGTCAAATTTCAAAGTTTGTATAACTGAAAAATATAAATCTGAGGTGTTTACCATATTCTTATACTGCACCTGATATACTGTTCCAACTTGAATGTTCTCTTTATGGCTTTAGGGAATTGATAACAGCAGTAATAAATTCTGTAGCTTATCTGCTGAGTTCCTTGTCGCCTGTGGTGATGCCCATCCCTGTAGTATCTAAATGCAGCATATGTTGTAGTACGTGAGCAAATATAATCGTCAACCCAGAAAATAACTAGGGGAGATGAAGCAGCAGGGAAAGGAAAAAAAAAGTTAACCCCATCTTTTAGCACATTCTAATCCACTTTCAGGTTAGCCCTCAAAAAGTGGAATGTTGGCTGCCAGGTACAAATCTGAAATTGTATATAAAGGGAAGGGAAAAGAAAGGCAATTTCTTTCCAAGTATATCCCATGGGGTTTTCAATTCTTTATAGTGACACAAACTCTTCTGTCATAATATCTATCATTTGAAATATATGAAGTGTTTCCATTAAACAATGATGTTGTAGAAAGAAAGATGAAGGTTTTATTCTGTGCAGAGTTTATGCTCAGCAAACTCTAAAATATTGTGGTAATGCATTGTGATGGTTAGGAGTGCCATTAAGTATTCAACTGCTAGATTTTTTTTTCCTTTATGATTAAATTACATTAAAATAGTTTCAATCTTAGAGTTTCTTGGCTTTGTCAGTTGCATTTTTCTTGGTTTTTTACCATCTTATGTATGTAGGTTATGGATCTAATTTGTGGTTACAGTAAATTAATATTTTGATGTATGTAGAAAATAATAATGTATTTTTAATACACAAAAATTAATGTAGTAGATGTGTATTATGATGTAGATGCATCTTATGCCTAGAGAAGCCTTTATTACATAACTACACAAGGAATTACTTTTGCAATTCATTTTTTCAAAGCACTCAGGAAAATAATGTGTAATAGGTTATCTTAGCAACAAGAATCAAGTTTTACTGTTCTTGTGGACTTCACAAATTACCCAAAGATGTATCTTTTTTTTCTCTCTAGTAAGTAGAAAGAAAGTATTGATTGGCAAGTGATAATTGCTGTTCACTTTAGAAACCTGTATAGTATAGTAACAGGATGGAGGTTGCTTTTCAGTATTCCTATTTCGGGAACTTGCGATTTTTCACCATTTTGATACAAAAGTGAGCAGACATATCCAGTAACTTCAAAACTTAAAACTGCTTTCATAGTGTGCCTCAAAAATTCAGAAATGACAGAGGCCAATAGACCCAGCTAATTCCTCTTGAGAATGAACGCTCTTGCTGTTTAAATGAGCAACTGCAAAGAGGATTTCTTCAGGAGGCAGAAAGAAATGGAAAATTTATTAAAATTTGCTTTATTTCAGTTTTACCAAGGCCTTTACAGGTGGATCATGAGAAAGAGTTGTCCTGCTTGCATCTTCAAGCGGCAGATCTAGGAGGAAGAAGAAAAGAAATATACTAACGTATGAACTACRAAATGGCTTAGAGACTACAGGCTCCAGTGCAGGCTTTTCAAAAAAGTTTTAGTATTTCTTACGTGYTTTACAGTTATCACATGTTACATAAAGGAGATTTTATTACTTGTTCATTTTGTGGCCTCCTTAATGAAAATTTCACTAAGGTTACGAGAAACTGTCTGCTGAAATAGCAAAATTCACAGGGCTTCCCAATACTTCAGAAGCCACATCCCAAAGTAGGTAGTGCTGTTTAGCACAGTGGACCTGTGTACCAATCTCTAGCTGCTATGTCACGTGTAGAGATGATGGCATTTGCTGTCACTTACATGCCCTGGATCTGTAGATGATGTGGTTGGTAACTCACATATTTTCATCTAGAGGTCACAACTTACGTTGATGGTGCAAAGAAGGGGCAGGGGCACCCCTGTGGTGGTTACACTGCCTTTATAACCACTGACATGGTTGGTCTGTCATAGGAGAATGCTGATTTTTTTTTACAATGAAAATGTATTAATAATAAAAGTAAATCTATTTATACATACACGTATATATTAAAATATGCATATGTAATTTAATCATATGTGTATGTAAAAAATATAGAAAGTTTAATTGTGTGTGCATGTGAAAAACAGTCAGAAATTGCAGTTACCTTCTGGCTGGGTGTTACGGTGTTGTAGTTGGCTCCCCTGGACTGGTCTGCACAAAGCCAACAGCTCGCTCTTCTCACTCTCTGTGTTTCCTGCAGCTAAACCATAAAAACCTCTGCTGTGAACCTGAAGGTTTCACAGCGAAGCCCTGCCGAGGGCTCACGGGGTGGTAAAGTGTGTGTGTGTGTTTTGTACCTGGTGGGAGTGTGCACATGCACCTAAGGGACACTAAGCCCTGGCAGCTGCTAAGAATTGCTTTATAGTTATAAATGAATCTGAGTATTATGTTGACAGGTTTTTTGTACTGGTGTATTTGGGGAAGGGTTTGTGATTGAGAAGCTGCTTCTTTTGTAAACAGCACAATAATTTTGTGTAGTAAACACAAAATGGGTGTGAATGGGAAGAGAGGGAGTTTTGCTAATGATGTAGGGGAATTAACTCTTCATTTCTGTTCTCCCTTTTTGATATGAGTGATGGTGACAGCACTTCAGTTTTCGTGCGGTTGTATAGAAAACTGAATCTCCTTCAGGCTGCGGCATCTTTTTACTCCATTTTGATAATACAATTAGGTCAATCAATTGTTAAATWTTTATTCATGGTAAATTATTTACTTATTATTGGTTATCCCCACACTGTTTGCCATTAGAATTCTCACTGTATGTGTGTCCTTCTGTTCACCCATAAAGKGGTGTTGGCATTTGAATGTGGAGCTTAATTTACCCATGCTCGCCTTAGTCTCCAGTAAATGCATAGATCATGTGACATTGCAGAGAAGACAGTTGTTTGCTCCAATTCTGTTACATTTCTGTGAGCGATGTGAGCACAGCTGGTGGAGAAGGGTGTTGCTGTGTCTCCCTGCAAATCCTTTGTCTTGCAGGGCTATAATCCTCCGAGGACATGCTTCACTTTCATCTTGCAGTTTTGCTAAGGCACTCAGCCTCTGTAGTTAATTATTGGGACTAGGGTTATGAAATACAAAGCACTGTTCAAGGGCTTTGTTAAGATATAGCCTTGAGAGAGCTTTGAATGTTAACATGCACTTTCTTTCTGCATTTGATTTCGTAAATTCTTGTATTAACAGAGGGCACCTCAAACCAAGCATGATACAGGCTCACATGATACAGAGAGGCAGAATGAAGGTCAAGGAGCAGCAGAAATCAGCATGGCAACTACTGGTACTGGTCAGGTAAATCAATTATTTTGTTTATTGAAATAATGTAGTTAAGTCCAGTTACATGCCTGTAATGTACAGTGCTTTCATTTTGGCATATGCCTTATYGTGTTTGTATACCTGTTTGTTTTTAAAGGATTGACAGTTTTCATCATTACTTCTGGAAGTGAGAAATTTCTTATATTTAAAAAGAAATGTTTTAATTGGATGAAATGTCAACATTCCATAATGTAGGCAGAGGGGGTTTTTTGTTTAAATGAGTAAGGAGCCTAATACTAGCAAGGAGATAACAAGACTGACTGCATATATATATATATATATATATATATATATATATAT
>PTEX01000065.1:872099-901434 GCA_003342815.1 Eudromia elegans
TTAGGAGTATGATTTGTTTGGGGAAAAAAAATCAGAATTTAACTTTGATATTTAAGATAACATTTAGTATTTAAAAAGGAAGCAAATAGTACATTTTTGCATTAATATTTCTGTTATACTATCTTAGATACTAATTGAAATAATATCAAGGAAGTGGAGGTGTGCTTAAGGGTGATAAAAGATTATTAAATAATCTTTCATTGTTGTTGCTTTATTAGTGAAATACATGAGCAGTGGAGTACTCAGAGGGCTACATTTAATTCTTCTTTTCTTATTTCTTAAAATTGATATTTTTCCATCTTGAGACTTCTTTTTTGACTAAAAATACTTCAGTTTATTTACTGCAAAGTAATGTTCATTATTTTCAGAATCTCCAACTGTATTGAAGATACATTAGTAATTTAGTTTCTTAAAACTTCACACTATATTTTTGATAGCTGAATTCCTATGTAAAATATTTCAGTTACTTTAGGGAAGTGGAGTTATTTAAATCCTTCTGCACCTATTTCATATGGGAGTATTTTTCATAAAGGATAGAAATTGTGATTTGGCTGATTATTTCATTTCATTAAACATGAAGCCTATAATTTTGCTTTTGAAATATRTTTGATCACCATTTGGAATTAAGTTTTTTCTCTTATATCTGAGCAATTGCTTGAGGCTCTCACTCTAATTCTTATGATAGCTGTATTGTTTGGGAGAAAAATAATTAAGCATTGCTTCGGCATTGAAAGCATAATGTATTTAAATAATTAATGTATTGTGGCTGTATTTTCCATCTTCACTGTATCAGTCGGGAGATTTTTAGACAACCTTACATGGAGGAAGGGATTGCCTTATGCAGCTTGAGGATTCATTCACTCATTTATTCATTCATTCRTTCCTTCATTTCCAATTTTAAGTTTAGGATTTAAACAGTTTTGAATTTTGTGTCATAAAAATGTGTGTTTGTATTCTTTTCTCCTGGTGGTTGATAGATCCAGGGCTCCAAATCTGTGTTCTAGGAGACATCTGGAGATTACTCACTTTCAGTACAAGTCCAGAGAGAGTAGGCTTAATGGACTGGGAATAACATTTATTTCTGATAAACCAGCTCAGTACATTTTCTTTTCTTTTTTTTGAGCCATCAGTATTAAGCAGAGTGTGAAATGTTTTAACTGAATAATGAGAAGCTAATTGGTTTTGTAATAACATAAACAGTATTAATTGGAAATTTGAAAATTGAAGATGTGAATTTTCAGGATTCAATCATGCACTTTCCTAGATCATCTTAACAGTGAAAGACAGAAAAGTATAAAAGGATAAAATGAAGTAAGATAAAAGAAGGGTTGGAAAGAGAGAGTCCGTGTTGCATCTCCTTGTTATTTTTCAGTTTCTCAAATGAATGGTTACACAGCTCTGATGCTCTTCATTTAAGAACTGAAAAAAAAAAAAAGATTCACCCAACTGTAATTTGCTTTTTGTTATGGACAATTCAAACTAGAAGGTGCTTTTTTTTTTCTCTCAGTAAAAAAAAATCAGTGCCAACTCTGCTTTTTCTCACTGAAAATAACAATTAGAAAAGACTCACATTGAAAAATATTAACTCTTCTTATATTGAATTTAAGGAAAACGGACAGTAAAACCAGTTATTTTAGTCATAACATCTAAACTGTGTTAGGGGAGTAGTGGAGATTACCCATCTTAACCAAAATAGGTGTTGTTGGTTCATTATTAAAAATATGATTCTGTAACACAATGCTGAAATCGAATCAGGCAATAGTTGGTGTTCTGGTTGGACTGTCTTATACCAATTATTGTTTAATTTTGTAGGGTTCCGCTGCTCGAATGGACCATGAGACAGCCAGTGTTATGAGCTCTAGTAGCAGCTACTCTGTTCCTCGTAGACTGACAAGTCACCTGGGTACCAAGGTAACCGAAGATTACAAACCACAGGTCGCTAATGTTACATTTCTACTAATACAATAACCTCATTGTTTTGCCAGTAATACTAATATTAGCTGAATGCTCTATGTGYGGAATTAAAAACTCTAAATATTTCTTCAATTTCTAAAATATATGCACAGAAATCCTTTTAGTCTTTTGGTTGCTGATGATTAGCAGAATTGTTACAATAAGGAATATGACTGCAAGAATTACACATTATTTCTGATGTATAATCCTTCACTAGAACTATTTCTGTTAAGAGCGGTCCTTGAAATATTTTTCTAAAGTCTGAATCATCAAACATGCTATTGCTAAGAAAAAAACCAGCAAGTTCTTCATGGTGATAAATATCTGTTTATATCATGGTGATAAATATCTGTTTTATAATAATTGAGATAATACAACATTGGCTAATAGAGGAAAAATGCAAATTAATTATTGTAACCAAAAAAAAAAGAGAATTGTGTGTTCTTAGAAAAAAAGAAAAATGAAAGGACATTGAAAGAACATCTAGTAATCTTGACAGCACGTGACAGCAATCTAATGTTTTTGCAAAGACTACTGATAAGCAGTCTTTGTCATTTTTTATAAAACTTTTGTAATTTTTTTCATTAATTGCTATCYTAGCTCATCTTAGCTGCACTTTCCCTGTTTTCAGTGGAAATCACATACACTTTTTATCTTCTGAAGCAACCTTTTACATACTTGCAATATATTCCAAAATTATGGAAAAAAATAGAGATGAATACACAATAGGGAGTGTGCTAAAAATAYATGAGCAGCATGAAAAGAGGAAAAAAGTCAAATCTGTAATACAATTGAGTTCCTGAATCACTGCTTTTATACTTCCTCTAGCATCAGCAGCCAGACATATTATTGTGGGGCTGAGCCCAATCTCCTGGGAAGCAAGAGTTATTAGYTTGACATGCTTTAAAGCAGTGTTACCATGTTGTAATTTCTTCCCTGTACCCTGTGTCTGCACCACATGGAGGTAACACTAGCTGCAGTGTTCCTTCCATTACAAAAAGCAGAATTCCTAAAGGTGCAGGCAAGGAGAGAGTCCTGAATGTGGAGAAAAGGACTGTGTGGGGAAGGAAGGAAGCAAGTAAATAGGTTTATCTAATGGTGCCAAGTAGTGAAATTAATGCAAGAGAAGGAGGAAAGCAGTAGAGATTTTAAGTAGAAGAATTATATTTACAGATGCCGAAAGAGATACCTCTATGTATGTATACACACACACATACTTTTTTATCTTTATCTCTATAAAATATGTCATGTTCTGTACTGTATGTGCCACAAGTCTGGAGGCCAGCTTTTGATGTCTTGTGCAGCATTAGTCTCTGAGAAAAAATTTACCTTCCAAGTCTAAATTACTGTGGATTAAAGCTGGCACTTAAAACGTCTCTCAAGAGCCATGCATAAGGCAGATTAAATTCCCTTTCTTTTAAGAATCCGAGTGGATTGTCTTAATACAGTATTTGATTTTTCCAGTCTAGGACATCAGGATTTCCAGACGGGGAAGCTACACTTCATAAAATTGGTTCCAAGACTTATTTCAGTGGATTTTGCATGTTATCATACAATTTTATGAATTTTAAGTTTCAGTATAGTTTCAACAGTTCACAATGTTTAGAAAAAAATTTAGAAAAATGTTAATGGATATGCTTTTTAAGAATTTTAACAGTTGTGCTTCTTACTCTACCTGCTGCCATCCAACTTCTGCAATAACTCATGTTTAGAGACATAAATATTGTCTCAGAACAAGCAAAATCAAATCATTCATTGATCTAGTAACCTGTGCAAAAACATAGTTACTTTCAGGAATCTTTGCCCAAGAGTCCACAAGTGTCGTGTATTGCTGAGTTGGTGTATTCTAAGGAAACACACTCACTGCTCTTGGCAATTCCTTTTGATAGTTTCTGTATGTTTTGCTGTATGTTAGGACATTACTGGTTTTGTTAGCTTTTGCAGCTTTGGGGATCCAGCTAGTATCCAGCATTACCTTGTTCATCAGAGTGTTCCTATTAAAAGCTTGTTAAAAGAATCAAATACGTTTCTTAATCTAAAATTATTGAAGCAAATGGAAAGGGTTAGAAAAACCTGYGAGTGTATTGGCCACCACGTTATATAGCAGCTAAGATAACCGCTCAACTGAATTGAAATTTGGTTGCTCTGATGTGTAATGCTGGCTTTCCTAGTATCTTGGTATGGTTTGGCAAATGCGTAGTACTTTATGTTGTATGTATTAAATGAGCATTTGTTTTTTCAACTTCTTTTACCAGTGTAAACTTGAAGAAAGCCTAGTCAGTTTTGTATTATCTACAATTTATCTGCCCTGTGTGCATTTTTTTATCCTAACAAGGAATGATTGATTAATTGAAATGGTATTAAAGATTTTTTTTTCACATGTGTTTCTAACATTTTTTTAGTTACAGTAAATTTAAAATTAATGTAATCAGTCTTATCCTTTGTGTAGGATAACTATCCTAAGTCTGGATATCAAATAATTTTTCAACRAGGAACACATTTAACTGAAATGTGATTTTCTTTTTGAAATAAAATTCATTTATAATATAGCATTTCCAAACTAAAGTGATTTTTTCAGTATTTTTCTTTGGTCCTTCATACAGTGGTAAGTTAGAAGTCTTCATGATTAATATAGTTACAATTATTCTAGTTTAACCAGTAAGTGAGATTTAACATAAGTACTGAAGAACTTACAGTACTTATTTAATTATTTCCAAGTGGTACAAATTCTTGCAGCATTATATAAATACATTTCCTTTCCTCTTCACCTGTGCCATTCAGAGCTTCATTTTAATCTAATTAGCATGTATTTTTTAAAATAGTAACTGCATTTTTAAAATCATTTGACCTACAGGTGGAAATGGTGTATTCATTGTTGTCAATGCTTGGTACTCACGATAAGGATGACATGTCGCGAACTCTGCTAGCGATGTCTAGCTCCCAGGACAGCTGCATAGCCATGCGCCAGTCTGGGTGTCTTCCCCTCCTCATCCAGCTTTTACATGGCAACGATAAAGACTCAGTCTTGCTAGGAAACTCTCGTGGTAGTAAAGAGGCCCGTGCCAGGGCCAGTGCCGCCCTGCATAACATCATTCACTCCCAGCCTGATGATAARCGAGGCAGACGGGAAATCCGTGTGCTTCATCTTTTGGAGCAAATCCGTGCTTACTGTGAAACATGTTGGGAATGGCAAGAGGCACATGAACAAGGCATGGACCAGGACAAAAACCCAAGTAAGTTCTGTGACGTATATGGAAATGTTTGAGAGGTACTCTGAAAATACTGAGTTTATTAAAAAAAAAAAAATCTGATTTCTGGTTGAATATATGCTAGGTTTCTTTTTTAATAAATATATATACTTTAAGCTGAGGTAGTATTAGGAAATAGTACCTATTATAGACATGACATCACATTTAGAAATTCAGTCTTTGCATGTTAGGCTTTAGTATGGTTTTCAGACGTGTTTTTAGAATTTTGTATTTATAATCTACAAATTAATAATTTTATACATATTGCTGTTTTATATTTTAATGGATAATGATGTTTATCAAAATAATCCCAATTTTCTGTTCATTCAGAACATATGCATAATTTAAAAATTTTCACTCTGATTTGCATAAGTATAATGTAAACTTATTTAGAATGTTGTACATAAATATTTTGATATTAACTATCAGAGAAGTGACAATTTATGCAAACAGAAGTTTTCTCAAAAAGGAACTGGGGGAAAAAAGACTTCTGAATTGCTTACCTGCTCTTTCTGAATTTAAGGGATGTTTAGAGTTATTTTATATAAATATAGAGATACATGCTGTAGGCCCTTATGTCAGTAAAACTGCTGAAATCAGAGGGCTCTGGCGTTGATATTGGAATTGAAAGCAAAAATCATTTGTACTTTAGATGGTCTACTTAAAAAATTACAAACTTTAAAAGTTGTCAGTTAGGACACAGGGAATTTATGGAACCCCAGAAATATTGTTACTTCTTTCCATGTCAGTGCCAGCTCCAGTTGATCATCAAATCTGTCCTGCAGTGTGTGTTTTGATGAAACTTTCATTTGATGAAGAACACAGGCATGCAATGAATGAGCTTGGTAAGACCAAATGTGTTTCTCTGACTTCCTTTGAAAAGTTTGTTGGGAAGGCTGGTAGTCCTTTCTTGTAGTCTTTGTTGAATATGAAGCTTCATTTCTACTCATTTCTATCAGTAGTTGCCTTGTCAGCAATTGACGCAATTTAAATGAACTTGTAGCTAGACAGTTTCCTACCGTACAGGTTTATAGGCAAATTATGCTCTTTTTTGCCTGTGAATTTTGAAAGAGTATTTTTATTATGGAAACATTTGTGATTTCAGGTGTATTGGACTTAAAATGTGGCCTAATTCTCAGGGAGACTAATTTTCAGGAGATTAATGCGCAGGTTAAACATATTGATAGGTTCATATGTAACAGGCTGAACTTTGTGATCCATCCTCTGTCAATGGTATTATTTTTAATCATTAAAGAAAGTATTCTATGCATTTTTTTTCTGAGAAAATAGAACACAGTAATCATTATAAAATTAATAATTACCAGATTTTCTAAATAGGTTTTTATGTCATTGGGGTGAATTCATCTGCCAGATGTGTTTTTTCATTCATGTTCACACCAGTCTCCCACCATCTCTACATCATGATACCAAGTTATCATGATAAAAGATAAAACTTTAAAAAAGGTTTTCAGTTTGTGTTAAGCACAAAACACAAGATTCAGAGTCAGTACTTAACAGTATATTAAAGAAATTATTTATCTTTCTGAGTCTTCTGGATCTGACACACATTAAATTACACTTGTGTGCAAAGAAGCAGTTTGCTCCTAGAGGTGTATCCTTAGATTTGAAATGTTTTTTGTTTTTATTTTTAAAGGAGGGTTGCAGGCCATTGCAGAGCTGTTGCAAGTGGACTGTGAAATGTACGGGCTTACAAATGACCACTATAGTGTTACCTTAAGAAGGTATGCTGGAATGGCGCTAACTAACTTGACTTTTGGAGATGTGGCCAACAAGGTAAGAGTAGGATTTAAAACGTACAATAATTTCAGTTCATAACTGTGTTTGAGTGGCTTTTTTTTAATTATATGTGATTAAAATCTTAAGGATAGGGTATTTATTACTTACATTTGGGTTTGCAACAGAAGTTCCCTAAGAATTCTGTCCCTTTCTGGAGAACAAGTTCACAGCTATATCAGCTTTCATAGTAGAATGAATTTAATTTTGTCACTGAAACTCAGGATTTTTTCTATTGGTTTGATTTCTGTATAAAAAATAATTTATGTCTTTCCATAGTGTGTAGCATCTAATGATTATCGACCAGTGATTTTATGAATAATGATTGTTTTCTTCTGATAATTCGGTGTTAGTTGAGGCAAATTTTGTAGAGTTGTTAATGATACTACCACTGTCTGATGAATTTTTGCATCTGAATCTCCTTTTTGAGTCTGGATCATCTTAATTAAGTGTTTGAAATATGTCTGTCTTACAATATGAGCACTACTTCAAATAACCAGAGGAAAAAATAGATTTCCTGATTTTTAGTAAGGACCTTGCTTTCAAATGATAAAATAATAATAATTTCTTGTTTCAGACTTTCCAAGATAAGTCTTGTCTGAATGAACTTATTTTAAAATAGGTATCTTTCTACTCTAACAGAAGACATTTTAAGAGTGAATGGGAATATAACTGTGTTTCATACTACTCACTTTTTGCTTGAAGTTTAAACATGATCAAGCCTAAATTCCTGTAATAAATGAAGTCTTAACAAAATATGGTCTCTTAAGATCATCTGCTGGTTATTACAAGACTGAAGCTATTTGGTTTGTAGCACGGACAAAGCTATGCAGTGATAGCATTGTGTTGTGCAGCTAATGATGCCATTTAATTCTGTCCCATTATTTTTCTCTTGTTTCCTAACAGGCTACGTTATGTTCTATGAAGGGCTGCATGAGAGCTCTTGTAGCCCAATTAAAATCTGAAAGTGAAGATTTGCAACAGGTAACTTTCTTTTGAGATAAAATATTCCTTTACCTTATACATATCCATCCCTTCCATTTCATTGTGTTAGATGAAATTACTCCATCTCTACTTTCCTAATGTTTACTTTCACTCTACATATTTTACTGTTCCACATGTTATTTTTATATTTGAATTTTCATCTTCTTTCATGGAATAACTACTGTGCTGTAACTCCTCCCTTATTCCTTTTTTTTTTATGAAGCTCTTTTAAATATGCGTTATCTTTCCTAGTCTAATTGTGGTTTTGCTTGGGTTTTTTTCTTTAACTGCTGTCCTTTTATTGTCTTGACAGCACTAAGCTACAGTATCTTTAATGCAGAATTTCTATTTTGTCCCTATTCTGTAAATTACAAAGTACAATTCTGTTGCTGTAAAAATGCTTAACTGTGGGTCAAGTCCATAGGGGTTTTTTTGAGTTCTGATCACCTAATACTCAAAAAATGGCAGAAAAGATTTGATAAGTGAAATTACTGATTTTAAGTACTGAAAGATATTTATATTGAAAGAATATACTAAGTATTGAAAGACTGATGCAAGCATTGCTTGAGACAGTGTTTTGAGCATAAGCAAATGAGGATTGGAAACACAGAACAGAAGTGATATAACACAGGTAAGTTTTACCCATTGCTGTCAAGAATGAGAATTTAGTCCAAATGGCTATCCCTCTTATATGGATTGTGATGATCACAGTGTATTTTTAAATGACTTCAAAGAGCTTTAGAAGCATTAATAAAAGCAATAATAGCATACCTCTGAAAGAGAGGTAAATATCTTTGTCCTGTTTTACAATAGGAAAAGCTGTGAAAAACATAAATCTGTCTTGTGATTACACAAAAAGTCTCCACAGACTTCAGAGTTGACCACAAATCTGAAAGTTTGATCTCTTTCAGCCACTGTGGAAAGCAGTGAACCAGCTTTCAGGTCTTTGTTTTGCATATGCCTATACAAAAGTCAGTACCTTTCATTTAACTGCAAACTGAAATGTTGTGACTGTCTAGGAATAGAATGAAAAACAAATTTCAGCAAAAGGTTAGTTTAGTAGCTGAAAAATACCTTTGCTGATGGATTCCATATTGTTCCAGAAATCTAGGAGAATGTGCTGATCACCTTCTAAAGAAAGAAACAGCTATACTGAAATGCCTTTTTTTTCTCTTATTTTGCAGGTCATTGCAAGTGTGTTGAGGAACTTGTCCTGGCGAGCAGATGTAAACAGTAAAAAGACTCTACGTGAAGTTGGAAGTGTGAAAGCATTGATGGAGTGTGCTTTAGAAGTTAAGAAGGTACCATATAAATATGATTGTGTGATAAGTTTTGAAGAGATGGCATTAATTTTACACAAAATACAGATATTATCCTTTTGACATGAACAATTGCTCAAATATTTGAAGTGTTTCAGGTAGTTCACAGAATCACATAGAAACACAGGGTGTTTGAGGTTGGAAGGGACCTGTGGCCTCTATTGTCAAGCTCCTTGCTCAGCCAGAGATACCTGGAGCACAGGGCACAGAGGAGATTGAGTTTTAATTAACTGGGCGGCATCAGGATCACAAAGTACTAATGACAGCTGAGAACCAGTAATGTTTCTTGGATTTTATTTATGAGCATTGATACTGTTCAATTTCACTGTTCAGTTGCACAGGATGTGCTGTTCTAATGGCACATCCCAAAAACAATTTTTATGATTTGCCTTTTATTAAAACCATCTGTTAATTTTGTCAATAAGTAAACTTTGACTTCTGCCCCTCTCTAGATATATACTTGGTAATGAGATAGGATCATATTCTGCCTCAGAGTCTTTTGCTTGCTAATCTACAGATCCTTTCTACAGCTACGGCAATTGCCAAGTATTATGTCTCAAACATTCTGGCAAGCAATAACAAATTCATAGAGGAGGGAAGGAAAGATAAGCAAACAAAAGCAGTTCTGTATGTAGTGCTGCCTGCCTCTAATTCAGCAGCACAGAAAGCAGAAACTGAAACCTACTTAATTCATATGCATGAGGAAAGTCAGAGAAATAGAGTGGCATATGCAGAAGAACAGGAAGTAGAGTATTGGGCATCCACCTACAGTGTGTAGAGATTTCATGCCAAATAAAAATTAATTCTCTAATTAATTGGTAAGAAGCCAAATTGCTTGGTCAATGGATTTCATTGGTTGCAAGTCAGGGATGGAACCAGTGAAACAGTTTGTTTCTCCAAGCTGTATTTTCAGATTGTATGCAGATTTGGTAGGAATTACTGCTTTAGATTATTCTTAGTTCACATTTTTAAAGCTATCTTTACATCCAGGGGAGCTAGAAAAACAAGTTTGTTAAAATCTAACTGAAGTGACTTATATAGTGCCAAGGGCTTATGATTAATAGTTGAAAATTCTCTGTCATTTTATTATTTTCCTAGGAATCCACCTTAAAAAGTGTTTTGAGTGCCTTATGGAATTTGTCAGCACACTGCACTGAGAACAAAGCTGATATATGTGCTGTTGATGGGGCTCTCGCCTTTCTAGTTGGCACACTGACATACCGAAGCCAAACAAACACATTAGCCATCATTGAAAGTGGAGGAGGAATATTAAGAAATGTTTCTAGCTTAATTGCTACTAATGAGGACCACAGGTGAATATACTTTCTCATTTTCTGAAAATCTGTAGTGATACCAAAAGAATATTTACTGGACAGTTTGTGTAACTGAATTCTAAATGCATGTATTGAGTATAGTAATAAGGAATTAACTTTTTAAGTTAATCTAATTAAATGGCAGGTATTCTGTTTAGGTAACAGGACAATGTAAAAGGATTATTTTGTTTGCTTCTTGGTAAATGATTAATTGTGCTAAAAGCTTTTCATTTTTCCTTTTTTAGTTATATCGTTTGTAGGAAACTATCTAGAATGGAAAATTGCTTCATATGGAGGGTGTGGTTTGGAAGCAAATTGTTACATCCATAGCGTAATTTGATGAACATTCAGGTTTAAATTTAGGAAAAATAAGGTGTATATGCGTGTGAGAAAGCACGGTTTATCTTTACTAAACTTTCTTACAGCCTAATGGGGTTTGGGGTTTTTTTTGTCCTTTTTAAGTGCCACTTAATAATTCTTGTTTACAATTGCTCAACACCAGGCAAATCTTGAGAGAGAACAGCTGCTTACAAACCCTGTTGCAGCACCTGAAGTCGCACAGCTTGACGATAGTCAGTAATGCCTGTGGGACCCTGTGGAATCTTTCTGCCCGAAATGCAAAAGATCAGGAGGCACTGTGGGACATGGGAGCAGTAAGCATGCTCAAAAATCTCATTCACTCCAAACACAAAATGATAGCGATGGGCAGTGCTGCAGCTCTAAGAAACCTGATGGCAAATAGGCCAGCAAAATATAAGGATGCCAATATTATGTCTCCAGGATCAAGCTTACCATCTCTTCATGTTAGAAAACAAAAGGCACTGGAAGCAGAATTAGATGCTCAGCATTTATCAGAGACTTTTGACAACATTGATAATTTAAGCCCCAAAGCTTCTCACCGTAATAAGCAGAGACATAAGCAAAATATATATAGTGAGTATGTCCTGGACTCCAGTCGGCATGATGATGGGATTTGCAGAGCAGAGACCTTTAATACTGGTAATGTGACTGTACTTTCACCATATTTAAATACTACAGTGTTGCCTGGCTCTTCTTCCTCCAGTAGAGGAAATACAGAAAGTTCTCGATCTGAGAAAGATAGAAGCCTTGATAGGGATCGTGCCGTTGGTTTAAATAGTTACCATCCAGCTACAGAGAATACCGGGAACTCCTCTAAGAGAATAGGAATGCAGATTTCTACTGCTGCAGTTCAGATTGCCAAAGTTATGGAAGAAGTAACAAGCATGCATATGCCGCAAGAGGACAGAAGTTCTGGTTCCACTTCTGAAATGCACTGTTTGACAGAAGACAGAAATGCTCCAAGAAGAACAGCCACTGCCCATACTCACTCAAATACGTACTTTCCTAAATCTGAGAATTCCAGCAGGACATGTCCTGTGCCTTACACAAAAGTAGAATACAAGAGAGCTTCAAATGATAGTTTGAATAGTGTCAGCAGCAGTGATGGCTATGGTAAAAGAGGCCAAATGAAACCTTCCATTGAATCATACTCAGAAGATGATGAAAGTAAATTTTGTAGTTATGGTCAATACCCAGCTGACTTGGCACATAAGATACATAGTGCAAATCATATGGATGATAATGATGGAGAACTGGACACTCCTATTAATTACAGTCTTAAATATTCTGATGAACAGTTAAATTCTGGAAGGCAGAGTCCCTCTCAGAATGAAAGATGGGCAAGGCCTAAACATATAATAGATGACGAAATAAAACAAAATGAACAACGTCAGTCAAGGAGCCAAAATGCAACTTACTCCATATACCCCGAAAGCGGAGATGATAAACACGTGACATATCAGTCGCCTTTTGGACAACAGGAGTGTGTTTCTTCTTTTAGATCAAGAGGATCCAGTGGTTCAGATCAGAACAGAGTAGCCTCAACTCTCGGAATTAATCAGAAAGTGAGCCAGTCCTTGTGTCAGGTTGATGATTATGATGATGATAAGCCAACAAACTACAGTGAACGCTATTCTGAGGAGGAGCAACATGAAGAGGAAGAAGACAGACCAACCAATTATAGCATAAAGTACAGTGAAGAGGAACACCATGTAGATCAGCCTATTGATTATAGTCTAAAGTATTCGACAGATGTTCCTCCATCTTCTCAGAAGCCATCTTTTACTTTTTCAAAGAGTTCATCTGTGCAAAGCTCTAAAACTGATCATATTTCCTCAAGTAGTGGAAACACAACAGCCCCTTCAGCTAGTTCAAAGAGACAGAATCAGCTTCACCCAAGTTCTGCACAGAACAGAGGTGGTCATGCTCAAAAGACTGCTTCTTGCAAGACTCCCTCTATTAATCAGGAAACTATACAAACCTACTGTGTGGAAGACACACCAATATGTTTTTCAAGATGTAGCTCATTGTCATCTTTGTCATCAGCTGAAGATGAAATGGGGCGTGATCAAGGCACCCGTGTGACAGATGCTAATAACACACTACAGATAGCAGAACTAAAAGAGAACAGTGGGACTTTGTCTACTGAAGGTGCAGTAAATGAAGTTGCATCAACATCACAGCACATCAGAACAAAATCCAACAGACTTCAGACTTCTAGCTTATCTCCTTCTGATTCCTCTAGACATAAAGCTGTTGAATTTTCTTCAGGTGCCAAATCTCCTTCAAAGAGTGGTGCACAAACTCCTAAAAGTCCACCAGAACATTACGTGCAGGAGACTCCACTCATGTTCAGCAGGTGTACTTCCGTAAGTTCCCTGGATAGTTTTGAAAGCCGTTCAATTGCTAGCTCGGTTCAAAGTGAGCCTTGCAGTGGAATGGTAAGTGGTATTATAAGTCCCAGTGATCTTCCAGACAGTCCTGGGCAAACAATGCCTCCGAGCAGAAGTAAAACTCCACCCCCTGCTCAAGGAACTCAAGCAAAGAGAGAAACAACTAAAGGTAAGGCGCCTAACGTAGAAAAGAGAGAACCTGGTCCTAGACAGGCAGCTGTGAATGCAGCTGTTCAGAGAGTGCAGGTGTTGCCAGATGCTGACACGTTATTACATTTTGCCACAGAAAGTACACCAGATGGATTTTCTTGCTCTTCTAGCCTAAGTGCTCTGAGTCTTGATGAACCATTTATACAGAAAGACATAGAGTTAAGAATAATGCCTCCTGTACATGAAAATGACCATGGGAACGAAACAGAACCTGAACAGTCAGATGACACAAAAGATAACCAAGAGAAGAAAGCAGAGAAATCTGTTGATGCAGAAAAAGATATTCTGGATGATTCTGATGATGATGATATTGAAATACTGGAAGAATGTATTATTTCTGCAATGCCAACAAAATCATCACGTAAAGCCAAAAAGCCTTCTCAAGCATCTGCTTCAAAAATACCTCCTCCTGTAGCCAGGAAGCCAAGCCAGCTGCCAGTTTACAAACTTTTGCCTTCACAAAGCAGACTGCAGCCTCAGAAGCATGTTAGCTTTACCCCTGGAGATGATATGCCTCGAGTATATTGTGTTGAGGGCACACCAATAAATTTTTCAACAGCTACATCTCTCAGTGATCTCACGATAGAATCACCACCGAATGAGTTGGCCACTGTAGAGAATGTGGGTACTGGGATAGACTCAGTGGAATTTGAAAAGAGAGATACCATTCCCACAGAAGGCAGAAGTACAGATGACTCTCAGAGAGCAAAAAGCTCAACAGTCACTGCTGCAGGACTGGAAGATGACAAAACAGAAGAGGGTGATATTCTAGCTGAGTGTATTAACTCAGCTATGCCAAAAGGAAAAAGTCACAAGCCTTTCAGAGTGAAAAAGATAATGGATCAAATTCAGCAAGCATCTTCAGCTCTAAGTAACAAAAATCAATCAGGAGGGGAGAAAAAGAAGCCAACCTCACCAATAAAGCCTGCTCCCCAAAGTAATGAGTACAGAGCACGAATAAGAAAAAACACAGAGACTAAAGGCAACATTAATAATGAGAGGGGCTATTCAGAAAACAGAGACACAAAGAAACATCCTAAAAATAATTCAAGAGATTTTAATGACAAACTTCCAAATAATGAAGAGCGTGTGAGAGGAAGCTTTGCATTTGATTCCCCTCATCACTACACACCTATTGAGGGAACTCCCTACTGTTTTTCGCGGAATGATTCCCTAAGTTCTTTAGATTTTGATGATGATGATGTTGATCTTTCAAGGGAAAAAGCCGAATTAAGAAAAGGAAAAGAAGCAAAGGAAATGGAAACCAAAGACTGTACGAATCCTGAGCAGTCTTCAAATCAGCAACCAAGTAGTAGGACACAAGTCTGTCAAAAACACCCCACAGGCAGAAGCCAGCCTAAAACTTTCTCTCAGTCAGCTAAAGATATTCCAGACAGAGGAGCAGCTACAGATGAGAAAATGCAGAATTTTGCTATCGAAAACACACCTGTTTGTTTTTCTCGCAATTCATCTCTTAGTTCTCTCAGTGATATTGATCAGGAAAACAACAACAAAGAAAGCGAACCTGCAAAACGGAGTGAGGCTCCTGATTCTCAGATAGAATCAAGTAGACCTCAGACTTCTGGTTATGCACCAAAGTCATTTCATGTGGAAGATACACCTGTGTGTTTCTCTAGAAACAGCTCCCTGAGTTCTCTTAGTATTGACTCAGAAGATGATCTTTTGCAGGAATGCATTAGTTCTGCTATGCCTAAAAAGAAAAAGCCTTCAAGAGTAAAGAGTGACAGTGAAAAACATAATTCTAGAAATATGGGTGGTATACTAGCAGAAGATTTAACTCTGGATTTGAGAGATATACAGAGGCCAGAGTCGGAACATGGTTTCTCACCCGATTCAGAGAACTTTGATTGGAAAGCTATACAAGAAGGTGCGAATTCTATAGTTAGTAGCTTGCATCAAGCTGCAGCTGCTGCATCACTGTCTAGACAAGCTTCATCAGACTCTGATTCTATCCTTTCGTTAAAATCTGGTATTTCTCTAGGGTCACCATTTCATCTTACCCCGGACCAAGAGGAAAAGCCTTTCACTAGTAATAAAGGTCCAAGAATTCTTAAGCCAGGAGAGAAGAGCACATTGGAATCTAAAAAGGTAGAATCTGAAAATAAGGGGATTAAAGGAGGGAAGAAAGTATATAAAAGTATAATTACAGGAAAAGCTCGCTCCAATTCAGAAGTTTCGGGCCAGCTAAAGCAACCACAGCAAACAACAATGCCTTCAATTTCACGTGGCAGGACAATGATTCATATTCCAGGAGTTCGAAACAGTTCCTCAAGTACTAGTCCTGTTTCCAAGAAAGGTCCCCCGGTGAAAAACACAAGCTCCAAGAGTCCAAGTGAAAGCCAAAGTTGCACCAGTTCTCCAAGAGGAGTCAAGTCATCAGTGAAATCGGAGCCAGCTTCTGTAACGAGGCAACCCTCTCAGCAGGGCGGATCAAGTAAAGGACCTTCTCGATCAGGATCTAGAGACTCCACTCCTTCCAGACCTCAACAACAGCCATTAAGCAGACCTCTGCAGTCTCCAGGTCGAAACTCGATTTCTCCAGGAAGAAATGGTATAAGTCCTCCCAACAAACTGTCTCAGTTGCCAAGGACATCATCTCCCAGCACAGCTTCAACTAAATCTTCAAGTTCAGGAAGGATGTCTTACACTTCGCCGGGCAGGCAGATGAGCCAGCAAAACCTTACGAAGCAAACTGCCTTACCCAAGAGTAACAGTGGCATTCCCAGAAGTGAGTCTGCTTCAAAAGGATTAAACCAGATTCTCAGTAGTAGTGGATCCAACAAAAAGAGTGACCTGTCCAGAATGTCATCCGCAAAATCCAGCGGAAGCGAATCTGACAGATCTGAGAGACCTGTCCTGGTTCGTCAGTCAACTTTTATTAAAGAAGCTCCAAGTCCAACTCTAAGACGGAAATTAGAAGAGTCAGCTTCATTTGAATCTCTGTCTCCTTCCAGGCCAGATTCTCCCACTAGATCCCAAGTACAGACACCAGTTTTAAGTCCATCTCTTCCTGATATGTCTTTATCCAGTCATTCAACTGCACAGACTAGTGGTTGGCGAAAATTACCCCCCAATCTGAGCCCTTCAGTGGAATATGATGGGAGACCCGTGAAACGTCATGATATAGCTCGTTCGCATTCTGAGAGTCCATCTAGATTGCCCATCAATAGATCAGGAACCTGGAAGCGCGAGCATAGTAAGCACTCCTCATCACTTCCTCGTGTCAGCACTTGGCGAAGAACTGGGAGCTCTTCCTCAATTCTGTCAGCTTCTTCTGAATCCAGTGAAAAGGCAAAAAGTGAAGATGAGAAGCAACATGCAAGTTCTGTATCTGGACCTAAGCAAAACAAAGAAGGTCAAGCACCAACAAAAGGTACTTGGAGAAAAATAAAAGAAAACGAAATTTCTCAAATAATGAATGATCCTCAGCATTCTTCCTCAGGTGCAGCAAACATCTCTGATTCCAAAACCCTAATTTATCAGATGGCACCAGCTGTCTCTAAGACAGAGGATGTTTGGGTGAGAATAGAAGACTGCCCAATTAATAATCCTCGATCTGGAAGGTCTCCAACTGGAAATACTCCCCCTGTTATTGACAGTGTTCCAGAGAAAGGGGGTATGAATAGTAAAGATTCTAAAGACAGTCAAGAAAAACAAAATGCGGGGAATGGAAATGTTCCTGCTCGTACCACTGGCTTAGAAAGTCGTCTGAACTCATTTATTCAAATAGACAGTCCAGAGAAGAAAGGAACTGAAGCAAAACCTGTGCAGAATAATGCTGTACCAGCACCAGAAAATAATGAAAGTACTGTCAGTGAGCGCACGCCGTTCAGCTCCAGCAGCTCCAGCAAACACAGCTCCCCCAGCGGCGCGGTTGCGGCAAGGGTGACCCCCTTCAACTACAACCCAAGCCCCAGGAAAAGTAGCGCGGACAACAGTTCTGCCCGGCCCTCGCAAATACCCACGCCAGTGAATAACAGCACCAAGAAGCGTGACTCCAAGACCGAAAACACAGACTCCAGCGGAACTCAGAGCCCCAAACGCCACTCTGGCTCTTACCTGGTGACTTCTGTTTAAATATATATATAAAAAAAAGAAAAGTAAAACTGATGTATTATTTACAGCAGCTATGGAGAAAAAAAATTGTTTCACATGAAACTTTAAGACTGGGGATTGGTTTTATCTGTTGTTTTTATTTTTTGTAAATAGGTTTGATTCTTGTTAGAGGGTCCTTGTTCTGGAAGCCATATTTGATAGTATACTTTGTCTTCACTGGTAATATTTTGGAGGGATACTTGACTGACAGTTTGGAGTAAAATTGCTAACGCAATTATATTTGTACAGTATGTTTAACATGTATTTAATTAGAATCCCATCTCATAATTCTTTAAATATTGCTTGTGTTGAAGTCATAAACATTACAGTTAGAGATCATCTAGTCATACTGCTTATCAATCATTTCTAGATTACAGACTGACTAAACTACATCAGGGAAGAATTGGTATTATTTATGCAAAAAGAAAGTATACTCAGTTTTAGTATTTGTGAGTCCACCTAACCCAATAATTAATCATGTGGCTGTGAAATTCACAGTAATATGGTTTCTGCTGAACAAGCTTTCCCGGCCTGCTTTTCTGCATGAATGGAACTGATGGTTCATTTTTCTGAAGTAATGATTAACTATGTGGTCACATAATGTGCATAGATAGCTATGGTGTAACAATTTACACTTTTTGTGCTCTGCATCAAAATGAAAACTGTGTAACTGTAAAACCTTGAACAAAATTATTTTACCTGAACTAGACTTTATCTTAAAGTAGGTAGAATTTTTTTGCTATGCTGTAACTTGTTGTATATTCTGGTATTTGAGGTGAGATGGCTGCTCTTTTATTAACGAGACATGGGTGATGTCTCAACAGAGACTAAAATGAACATTTCAGAATAAATTATTACTATATGTAAAATGTGTGTGTTACTTCTGCATTACATAAAAAGATGCTATTTTATTTGGAGATGTCACCTTATAATGTGTTGTAATATGCACTTACACTTAAGGCCTGGTCCAGCAGAATCTTTCACCTCCATGATTCACCCTTGTTTATCACTGACATCAGCTCTTGTAGGTTGCTGTTAACAGTTGCAGGATCAGGCCCTAGGTCTTATGTACTATATTTGTAATTGAGACAGTTTCACACATCTCAGGTGCATAACAAGGCTAAAGGCAGGGTATTTCCAGAGATCAAGCAGTATAATTGTTTTCATGACTGCAAGTCTGAAACAATATTGTATGTACAAAAGTAATATTTATAAAACAATTTTTTTTAGAATTGGGAGAAATAATGTAGAATGTGACATGGTGATTATTAGATGAAATTTTAATTCTATTTGAAATCTTCATGTGTTTTTTAATTTTTTTTTTAAAACTGATTGAGCTGAAAATATTGCAAAAATCCCGATAAGAAATTTGTTACTACAGTAGAACAATTTTATACACAAACCAGGACATTTGCTGCCTCAAGCCTTTTTGATGTGAATATGGTTTGTGCTTCAAAGAGAAATCTGTGCTTAAAATATATATATGTGGTCTGAATTTAGATGAGATTTGTTTTAAAGTAGAAACACTTAAAAAAGAATATAATATTAACCCTTGTGTGTATGATTGAACAAACCATGATATAGCATTTCAATTTGTTATTTATCTCAACTTGACTATTCTAAAGTTAGTGTTCTAAATAACTGGTATTTAGGATTCAAAATGCCCTGATTTCAGGATTCCTTGAAACAGAGCAATTTAATTTTATGGTAGCATTAACACAGTTAAGAGTGTATCACATCTGTGGCTAGTGTACTTCATCTGACATTGGAATTAATCTCTTTTTATCGTAAATTCTGCATATGAAATGAGATACTATCACCAGAAGTCAACTAAGATTAAATTAAAAGATAACACCAAATATCATTTTGGAAGAAGTAGTATCTTATTTCCTCATTTATACTTTATCTCCCATCAAATTTGCTTATGGACATGCAAGAGTTTTTATAATCTAGTGAATCTCTTAGCAGGAAGCATTCCTTATTTAATATATTTGCATATATTAGTCATCACAGAATACTTCAATATGAATGTTACTGACCTTTTAAAGATGAAGAATTAGAGATGGAGAAAGATTGTGATTTGTTCAAAGTCAGACGTGCTACTCCATCTCTATGTTGCAAGATTATCTTTCATATAAATTGGTATTTTGTGTGTGTGTGTGTGTCTGTGTGTGTGTGTGTTAGGCTTTCGACTTTTATTATGTAGGTATAGTGTGTAATCCAGGATGGTCAGTTGTCATCAGCTTTGCATATACATCCTGCTAGATAGCTAAAGTTATACTGAATCCAAATAAAGAAATCCTGATTACATTTTTATAATTGAGCAAAGAAGAAAAAGGGGAGAAATAATACATAGCTGTATGTATTGTGCACTAAAATGTCTTTGGAAATTGTAGTGGCCTCTCTAGATAGTCTTGGTAATGTTGGGGATATTTCAAGATCATTATAATTGGGAAGTTTCTCTTAATATCTTTACAACTAGCTTATATTTGTAGCAAAAAAAATATGTAAGATAAACTTCTCAACTGTAAGGGTAGTAAAACACTGAAATATGCTTCCCATGGGAGTTGTTAACTTTCCATTATAGAAGTTTTAAGAAGAGGTTTAGCAAACATCTCTTAGGGATGGGATTTAGTGTATTTCATAATGCCTCTGTGCAGATAGGCTTAGATGACCTATAGAAATCCCTTCCTGACTTACATTTTTTCTGATTCTACATCTAAGATGTTCAATAACCATTAAAACATTATAGCTTATTTAAAGATATCCATAGTATGTGATTTATCTTAGCAATTAGGATACAAAGATATGTTTAACTACAAAAATGGATGCCAGAAATAAAATCCATCCCCCACGTATATGTTTTAAAGCCATTTTCAGTTTTCCTGATTTAGTTGCATTGTTTAGACGGATAGCCAGGTTTGGTTTACACTGCTGAAGACTTGTTTTTATGTCTGTGAAGTCACCACAATAAGTAACAGGACACTATTTATATCAAGCAAAAAGAAGAAAAATAAGGATGTATGGGAACCAAGTGTCATTTCAGTATTCTTTTACTATGCACTACCTTTCCTTCTCCGGACTGTTGTGTTTTTGTGATTTTGCTTGTAGACCTTCAGGTGTCTTTGAATTAGCTTACTATTTCTAGTGCATGTCAAACTAGTACCTGAAAATCAGTTTAAAAATATTCATAATACTGACTTACAGCTTTGTCCTCTTGATGTGAAAGTGGAAACACGACCACCTTGCAAGCGCAATGCACTTTCTTAAATATACATTAGTTTTAGTATCTAACTGAAAGGTACATGTGTGCCACAGGTAGGGTCACTGCTCAGTTTTTGTCAAAGTTCTGATTAAAGATTGCAAGCTTTAAAAGGGAACTAATTATTTGTATTTTTCATTTGAAATTCTCCATCGGAGTATTTTCCCCTTGAAGCTTAAAGATAATTCTCAAAACTCTTGATCAGAGGTGCCAGCTTTAGAATTAAAAGCCTCAACAGGCTTTCCTGAATATTCTTTCAAACAGGGCTGTCTTCAAAGTGTCCCCTTTGGTTTATGCTGAGATCTTCAGTGTGGCTAAGTATCTGCAACTGCTTTAGGGAAGCCAAATACTGTGTCTTGGGCAAAGGGGAGAAAAGGAAAGATTTCAGAGATTCTCAGACATCTTTCCACAGAGATGTACTTTATTTCCCAATAAACTGAAAAAACAGACAAACCAATAAATAAATAAATAAATAGAAAAACAATTGTCGACAAGTTAATGAGATTTTATTTTGAAACTATGCAAGTGGGCTATGAACACACCAAATTATTGTCTGCTAAGCTGACAGCAGAACTCTCTGGTTTTGGAGTTCTCCCCATCCCCATTAAAGGTAAGGGAAGTGGCCTTTGCCATGTGCCTGGCTATGCAAACCTCAGGAACAGGAGGTTGAAAACAGCCAGGGCTAGTGACAGGACAGCTGTGGTGGCCTCCTGTGGTGGATTGGAGATTGCACCATCAGATCAACCATTAAAATCAATTTCAGCCTGATACACATGGTTCAGAACTGCTCTTCACCCTAGGTTTTGATGCAGCAAAAGCAAATTTTGGCAAAACTTTTGCAAAGGCAAGATTTTGTGCTCTTTGGCTGTTGTTCACTCTGAACTTCTGCCTAATAGGGGGCCTAGTAGCCCCCTAGCCCCCCAACACTGCATTTAAATATATAAAGTTCCAGAAAACATCTTTTTCCTCGAAACATTAAAATGTTTCAATTAATCTGCAGTTTATATTTGTGGAAAAGATATTTTTATTCATAAACACTTTCCCCAAAAACTTTTTTTCTGTCATAAAAAAGTCAAGGTGACAATTTTAAAATGTTCAACGTTGATGTAGTAAATCCATCTATAGATGTATTTACTGCAGCTAGTTCTGTAGGAGAGACTTGAAGGAGAAGAAAATATAACCCTTGTTAATAAAAACCTTACTACCTACAGGTCTGGAAGATGTTTAGGTGGACTTCTACAAACTCTTGTATGCTCTTCTTGCTAGATGCCTTCCAAGCCATCTTTTTTCTCACCTTGCTCTCTTACTAAATACTCTGAATCTCTCTAAGTGTTTCTAATGATATTTCAGCTACACATAACCTAATTTATCTTCTGTAATGCCTTGCAAAATTTCATCCACCCATGAGACAGCATTGGTCTTGTTGAGATGTGTGCTCTGGATGAAGCTGTCAGTCAGTGGGAAGCATGACTTTCTCCACATGTTCAAAACCCTGAGGATTTTTTTTTTCCTAGATCACCCGAACGTGTTCAGCTTTTGGTCCCACAGCCATTTCTTCTACACTTTTAAGTAACAGTGTAAAAATGTTAAAACTCTTCTTTCATTTCAAATCACATAAAAAAAACCCCTCATTCCAGCGTCATAGTTTACTGTATGCAGAATAACAGATTGTATCTGTAAATGTGTGTATAGAGAAATGTTAATGTAGTTAAGGTTGAGTTTTTAGTCAGAACACTAAGTTGGCTGACTGCGTGTTGTGTTTACTTTAAGTGCAAGGGGATCCGGTGTGGGACTGAATGAGTTTAAGAGTTCACAACAGTATGAACTGTTACCAGTTCTCAACAGGTATTAGAAGGAACTGTTAACATCTAGATGAATACAAGGAGTGTAAATAATACCTCACTTTCAGTCTACCAGCTATGCCATTTGCTTACAGGAAGACTAGGCCATGCCTCACTAGGATAGATTTGCAAGTGATCTATTCCTCATGTCCTGGCTTTATGTATTCACAAAGGTCTGTCACTGTAAGATTTGAGAAAAGCCGCCTAATTTTGCTGTTTGTGGAAACATACTTTGCTTGRATGACTGTGGAACTGCAGTTAGGATATCATGGAGAGGGGGCTTGTTCACTCCGCAAAATACATTTATGTCCAGAGTATGAGCCCAAGGCTGATTTTCTCTTATGCCGTACTTTTTAGTGGGATTTAAMATGCATAAAGCTCATGCTGGTTCACTACAAAAGAATACTCATCCTTTGAGATCGGATGCAATTTCTCACCTGTAAATGTTGTTTCTTAACAAACTCAGCCCACAATTATCTTTCCTTCAATTTTGATGTTTGCTTCTGCCTGAGATGCATTACTGTTTATAACCTAATTGTAATTAATTCTTCCTTCAACTATTCCAATGTATTTTGTTTCACAGTATATTAATTCTGATTTTAGGCTTGCTATGCATAACTTGCTGCTTGCAGTGTTACATAAAATTTCCTCTTGATTGCACCTTGTCAGACTGGAATTCTTTTCTTGGCTGCTACAAGTTATTTGTTCGCTGTGTCACACATTTAATTTGAAAGGAAGTCACAGTTAAGGCACATAGACAATGACAGAGCTTATCAGAACTAATACCTTTAAAGCATTCAATTTGATTTTCTTGGTGGTCACATTTCATATAAATAAAAACGGGAAAATAGTTCAGAGTCATGGAATTTACCAGTAAAGCTCTACTTTTTGCACATTACATTTTAAAATAAATTCCACAGAACAAAATCTACAATGATTCCATATGACATACAGAATACATTCCAACATTCTCCAGTATGTTATATATTCTAGTAATGCAATTCCATAATTTTCCTCCTTTATTTACTAGAGGTTCACAAAATTTTTCATTTTGGCTTGTAGGGACTCAGTTAACTCCTAGTTTTTCCTTTTCCATAATGAAAGTAGTCTTCAGTCCCTGATTAGACTAGTAAAGAACGTGGATTAGTTGAATTTCCAGCATACAAGACTATGCACACAATACACATGTGTATTTTGCACCTCTCTGCTCACTTTGGGCTTTGACATACAGTTTGATCAGAAGCATTTAAACTAGAAAGGATGAACCATTGCTGTGTTTGCAATGCCTACTGTGTTTTCTAGTAATGCTAGTTCATAGTTTAAAAGATGAGTTTTGAGGAATAATTATTGGTTGGCTGGTTTGGAACTTTGGTACTTTATTTTTGAAGTGTGAAGAAAAAAGGGATAACCTATAAACAAAATTTCCTTACTAGTAATTTTTAAAAAAGACATAATATTTCATAGTTGGAATACAGGGGAGAAAAAGGGCATTATCCTATCACCTGCAGTTTAAGAATAAAAAAAAAAGGGGATATTTTGAGCTTTTACATGTAGTACCTACTATAGAAAGGTAGCAGGTGCCTAATTCTATCCCTTCTTCTAAAATCCTTAAAGTCCTCTGTATAGAATAGCATATGTGTAGAGAACATGGGATGGGGTGTGAATATACAATAAACAGAATTCAGATTGTGCATCTTAGATTGCTACTAAGGTCTGTGGTGGCAGATACATGGAAATAGCCATGGAAGAGCAGGAAAGCAAGCGTAAAGATTAAACCATAATATGAATGGCTAGAAACTTCCCATTTTTTTCCATTGGGTGAGGAAAGTTGTCTCCTTTATTCTTAAAATAATGGAATAGTTGATTCCTTGATAGCATTTAAGCATTTAAAGTCATTCTGAAGCCTTTCAGACAGAAATCTCCTGGTTATGAGTTTAGTGCAAAGAGTGTATTATTGTGTCACATCGGGGCATGGATGATTGATGGTTCCTATCGGTCTAAAAAGATCTGACTTTGCACGGTTGCAATTTCACACAGCTGTCAGCTGTTGCACAAGGGAAAAAAAAAGACAAAAAGCAATTGGATGTGCAACTGAGACATATGAGTTACAGTTACACATTCTTTGGAAATAGCAAAGAATTAGAGATGGGTAGAAATCCTTACTTGCTTTATTTGCATTTTGCCAGTTTTTCTGTTGCCAGCTAAATGGAGGCTGACTAGAGGCCAGTGGAAACGGTGTATGCTAGACTTGCCCCATATCCCAGAGAAATACTGTACGCAGTGCCTATCTGCAATATTTTCAGATGCTCCATGCAAGTGAAGGGTTCTCTGTAGGTAAGACATTCTAGGAGACTTTCAGTTCTTCCCCTTGAGTACTATTTCAAGGCAGTTATGGGACTGCTGTTACACTGCAACAGTTAATTAAATTGAAACAAGCAAGCCCAAAATAACTTTAGAAATCTTGTGGATGTTTATGTCTTTTTAAGGATGCATGTGTGATCATGATGATTTCAAGGATTCTACCATACTTACGAGCAGAGATGACTTTTCTGCTGAGTACTAAGGAGAGGAAGTGGTGCACTAGCCTCTTAAATTGTAGGCTAGCCATGATGGGTTCCAAGACCAACTAAGGTAAAAGACAGGATTTTGACTAAGATGGAAAGACCAGCATAGTTCATGGAACTGAAATAGGCACTTCTTTGAGGAAAGTGTTGTGCACAGCATTCTAAATGTACAATATACCAAGATGCTATGATTCATTCTGCATGAAGAATTTCCATTTAAATGGCGTATTTCCATTAATTTTCCCTATACATACATTTTTTTGAATCCTTGCTTACACAGACTTCTTATATAAAAATCCTTCTCTGTTCAAACCTTCCTTTCATTATCTGTCAAACCACAATTTTACCCTGCATCCGCTTTCATTTGTTCTGCACTGTACCAGCAGTCCACTACAGAGTTTTTGAGCTAATCTAGCTTAAAACATACCTCCTCCTGAATGCCACTGTTGTTTTTTTTTTTTAATGTAAAGATTTCCAGCATATTTATAAAGTGTCACCTGTTCAGAGTGAACTGAACACCCAAGCTAGATCTCAAAGAGCTGATTCCTGTACACGACACTTGCATTAATGTGCTCAAATATTGCTTTGGCTCAAGCCAGATGCATTTGCTCAGGCAGCTACTTTCATTTAGAGCATTATCCAAGGTGAAAAGAACCATCCTTGTCACAGTCACTGCTGAATTTCTTGAATATACTTTTTTCTTCATTTTGTTACCATAACAGTCATAGAGTTTGACTGAGTGCGCCTTACYCACTGCGGTGTCTCTCTGGGAGAACTCTGTCTGAAATGCGCATGCTCCAGTGTCGATTCCATGCCACTTCCATTTGTGCTGCCTAGTTAGGACAAACAGAATGATGTTATACACAGCTTTCAGAAAACAGTGTCTCTGGTAGTAAGCAAAGGCATTATTTGGAATTGTAAAATTTTGCTTCTGACACACATGGTTCCCAACTCAAGAGCAATTACAACACCTCATCTCCACATCGCTCTGAATGTTTGAGCTGTCAGCTCTGGCTTAATTACTGAATTTCTGTTGTCAGGGACAATAGATACTTGGAGATTGCGTGCTGCTTTCATATGCCTGAGTTAGTGTGTTTCGTGACCTACTTCTGTCTCTGAATTCTTCAGGCTGGAAAGACACAGAATTTAAGTTTAAAATAAATGTCTTGTGACATGACAACAAATGTAGTGACCAGGTGTCATATACTCAATGTGACTGTTTTATAAGGATGATGGAGATTAAATTGACGTGTTTGTACCTAATGCTTCAGTGTAGGCATGTTAGTTTCAAGATATTGTGAATTCTAGCACCAAGACACAATATTAATAACAGGATCTGCAGAAAAGAAGACATGCATCCCTTGTTGTGGTCCGCCTATGTACTTCAATTTGTAACTCCACAAACTCAATTCTCAACAAATGTTTATAATTTTTTCCATCTGAAATAAATGTGAAAAATGCTTTACATTATCAGCACAAATACTTATTTTGTCTATGCAGCTTTTTATTACATTAAAGTAAGTTTAAAATTATTTAAAAGATAAATCATTAAGAAACTTTATGAAGTCATACAAAGGAAAAAAAAACATACTTTCACTAAACAGAGCAGCATCAAACAAATACACAAAAGCTTTCTCAAGATCCTGAGCTAAGTGGGCAGGCTGCRAGAAAACTTAACATGCAGGAACAGTATCAGGCCAGATATTGTACTGCAGTATTTGCATGGGCCAAATACTGTACTGCAGTACTGCATCTGCCAAACTGCAGCTGTGTTTGCTGCCATTTTTTATGTAATGTCATAGCAGTGCTCCTCAGTCTGTTGTCCAAAAGTGGTCTGTTATACACCAGAAAATGGTCTACATACTAACTGAGACATTAAAAACATTGCAAAAATCTAAGGAAAAAATGGCAAATTGGAGAAATAATTTTTAGTATTGTCATAGTATTTTAGTATGTCATAGAATCACAGAATGGTTGAGGTTGGAAGAGACATCTAGAGATCATCTAGTCCAACCCCCTGCTCCAGCAGGGACCCCTAGAGCACAGGGCAGAGGGTGGTGTCCAGGCGGGTTTGGAAGATCTCCAGAGAAGGAGACTCCACAGCCTCTCTGGGCAGCCTGTGCCAGGGCTCCGTTACTCTCAAATTCAGTTATAGGCTACTTCACACCAGTTCAGTTTTAGGCTAATTTTTATTAATGGTATTTGAAACTGTGGCAATGCCTTATCTTTTTTTCCTAAAAGCATTAGGTAGTTCCTGTATTTAAACTCTGCTAGAACACTGTTTTTCAGGAAAGACATCTAGCTTTATTCAAGACTCTGTGTCCCAGGTTATGAATACAATAACATGGCTTAGTGATGAGGATGTAAAGACCAGACTAGAAGTATGCTGTCTATCAATATGGGTACGAGGACACTGTGACTGCAATGAAACTTAGTCTGTCAACAGCTTCTGTTGCATGTGGYGCCATGGCAAGAGATGCTGTGAACAAACTCCTATAAAATGACCCAGCCTCTCCGTGAGCACCAGCACAGTCCTGCAGGCTGACACGACAGGCTCCCAGAGCCCATGTGCGAGCAGCAAACGGTGCTGCCAGCCCGCTTGCCTCCCTGCTGCTGGTGCTGCCCAGGAGCTGCATGAGGGGCCTCCACCCTCACAGTCCCATCGCATGCACCTTGCGTGTATGGCACCAAGGCTATAAGGAAGGATATTGTGCTAAACAGCGCTGGTAATTCCTTATCAAGATGGATGGATCACAAGATGAGAATGCGTTGTGTTATAAATTAACCAAAAAGGTGGCCATTAATTATCACTCAATGAGGAATGTTTTTCTTCACAGCATCTGACAGCATCACTCAAAAAGCATGTGCCTGTCCATTCTTCAACTGTGCAAAATGCTCCACAACTTCACTAGGTTATTCTCCATCAATAGTACTGCTAAAGCATCCAGTTATTCTGTGCTTTTTGTGAGTCTCAAGTAGGTTTCCCACATATTTAAGTGTCAAAAAGAATTCTTTCAGTTCTGATGTCATCACAAATCTCAGGATTATAATTTAAAGGTTTTAATTTCACTGAGAAATTCTTCTGTATTTTTTCTAGAATAACATAATAGTGAATTATGTCATCTATGTGTCAATACAAAATATCAATAGCATGCTATTGTATAAAAAGGTTCCTTCATATTTTCACTCATCTCAGTTTATGTAACTTTTCATGTCATCAGCATATCTTTCTAAAGAGGTATCCAAGCACTGGCCTGCTCTCACCTAGCCACAGTCACATTTTTGAAAGCTGCTTCTGTAGCAGTTTGAACAATCTGTTCACGTCTGGCATAACGAGAGCAAAGAGGGAACACAAGAAGACAACAGAATTGCTCTCTGTTCAAAAGAATCAGTGACCCAAATAACTCATGTCTGGGTGCTAAATGCCACCTTGATTCTTCCTGAAACACTTCACAACCCTTCCAAATTTTCATGGACCGTCCTTACCGCTCTTTCCCGGAACTTCCATTGTGTTGTGCTGGGCCTCTGCATCCTCATATTCAGCACTTCATCTTGGACAGCTGTATGCTTTATTAGAGGAAAAAAAACCAACAACAAAAAAAAACAGAATACAGACCAAAAAAAGTGCCGAAGTCTTTTCAGTTGTGTGCCCTTGAGCATAGCAGCTGCATGAAACTGTTTAATTGGAGAATGTAGCAGTGCACAGAAAGTACCCTGTGAGTTCATCTTTCATTAGGGCTTGTGCTCCATTCAGTCTACGCATCGTCACTGCTGCACTGTCCTACAAGCAGCAAGTCTGTACACTTCGTGTTCATGAAGGGCAAAACTGATCACTGCTGCCAAACCTCCATGTGCTCYTCCCTACTGGGACTGCACAAAACATTCAACAGCAACATCACCCTCTAGCAGGCAGCAAAAGAGTGTTACTACCTGTGCTCAATTATCTTGCTGCCTTAGATTGATACATAGAATCATAGA
>PTEX01000065.1:902609-1062635 GCA_003342815.1 Eudromia elegans
TAGAAGGCTATCAGGTTAGTCAAGCATGATCTCCCCTTGGTGAACCCATGCTGGCTACTCCTGAAACATAAGCTTGATATTTTAATGGCACTCTCCTTCAATGGCACCAGACCAAGCAAAGTTTCTCTGAAAATGTTTTAAGTGCAGAATAGCTCATTTGGTATAACTGAGCTGTCCTGAAACGCTGGCGAGTTACTGTAATGATTTCTTAGCACAGGATCAACCTCACATGAGRGTTCTGGGATTGACCAAGAAGTTCCTGCCTTCATAGACCTGGGTCACTCGTTATGTCCTTGGATACCTGGGCTACACGAGCCACTGCCTTACCACTGAAGTGATCTTTGATAACGTGTCCTGTTCCTATCCATGATTCAGGTTTTCACACCCATGCGTGTGAACAGCATTGGTCTTACTAGGAAGCTGCGGTGAAAGGGCACTTTGGAGACGAGATGCTGAGCTCTTTGCGACCTCCAGGACCCTGTACCCTGGCCTGCTCCACAGCACCACCCCGAGCCCGCATGGAACAAGCCGCGGGCGCCATTTCCAAAGCGGCCAGAAGACGCTGCCGGCTGCTCCGCCGCGCCCCTCCTCTTCGCAAGGAAGCGGCCAAACCGAGCTCATCTGAGCCGCTCCCGGCTCACCCGCTCTCCAAATGGAACCGTCCCCTCGCGACCGTTTCTAACGGACGCAACGCCCCCGCAACGCCCCCGCAACGCCCCCGCAACGCCCAGAACTGCCTCCCGCCCCACACCTGAGGCGCCTGCGCAGTGCGAAGCGCACGCGCGTTCAGCCGCCGTATACGTACCGCTCTTCTATAGGCTGGTGTGCTTGAGGGACAGCAACGCCGCCCAATCGGAAGCCGCGATCCTTCCCCGGAAGGGAGGGGGCAGGATCTCTGGCGTGAGGAGGGCGCCGGCGTGACGCGGCCGGCAGCGGCGGTGCCCGGCAGGGCCGTTGTGTTGTGGTGATGGCTGCGGCCGCCGCCGCGTCCCCGGCCGACAAGGAGAGGTAGCGTGGCTTGCGTCCTGGCCCTGCCCTGCCCTGCCCTGCCCCAGTGTCAGGAGGGCGCCCTAGCGCCGAGGGTGGCGCGCCGGGGGCTTCCCTGCGCCATCGTGTTTGAGTTGGGGGCGGCGGGCTGCGTTTTTCTTCAGACTGCTCGTTTGAGGAGGGTTTTCATTGCCTCTGCCGGGTTTCTGTATGTGAAAAGGAACAGTGGGTCTCGGTGCTCCGTGCGAGGTGCTGGGATCTTGGAGCGCTGTGTTTTGTTGTTAGTATTTCTGTTATGTGTATCTTCGAAGTCCAGTTACAAATATAACATGGCTAATGGGCCCCTATTGAATTTAGTGTTTTTGAAATGCTTAGTCATCCCAAGTGCTTTCTGTCGTGGTTGAGCAGAGCTCGGTTTTCCCCAGCAGCTTTGAGATGTGCAGCCCTAAGCTCTGCTGCTGGCTGAGGCACACAGCCCCCTCCGTGAGGAYCTGGAGAGAAGGTTCGGCCTATGCTATAGTGACAGCGGGAAGATGATTATGAGTCCTTTATTCTGTGATAAAGGAAGTGAGAATTTAGCTTTTCCTGGTGCTGAAGTGCCTGATGTTGCACAAGCGTGTYGTTCTTTATTTTCCTTTAAATCTCAAAAAAAAAAGCAAAAGGAGGAGACATCAGTGCAGTGTGTTGGTGGTTATTAATTTCAGTAATGATATTTTCATATTTGTGCAGATCACTGCCACTTATGTAAAAGCAATAGCTGCATGTCGTTGGAAAGATGTTTGGGAGTAGAAGACTGTTGAMGGTTGAGATCACTGAGGGACTGAGGCTAATTTCAGCAAGAGATGTTTCCTCAAGGCACACCTGTTCCATGAGGCAGACTTTCAATGAAGCAGACTCTCTCCTCAGAGATGCCGCCTTTTAACCTCTATCCGTGACTCCTTGTCAATCTCCCGCTCGCTGAATACCAGTCTGCTTGAGATAATTTGGTCAATTTCTACTTCCTTAGTCTCTGCTGTGATAGTATATTTGCCTGATGAGAAGCAAGAGTGAGGTTCTGTCACTCTTGGCCTTACTCTTGGCTTGAAAAGGATTGAATCTCTTGACAAAATCTTAGCTCTAGCAAGTCTCTTAAGCGTGGTTTCTCAGAGGCTTATAAGTTGTAAGTTTTGGATAGTCTTTTTTTATGAGGAGAATAGGTAGCATGGGAAACAGAGAAAAATCCATGATAAAATTTGACTCTTTTAAGAAGTTGAAATTAATCAGCAGTGAGAGTATTAGAACCTTTCAAGCAAGGCTTCTTTAATTGAACTTCTGAATGAGATATGCATATTAGACTTTATTTTTTGAGATCTTATAGGTCAAGCATCCCATTTCAACCTTTTTTTTTTTTTTTTTTTCTAAAGAAAGCCAAGGAGGTAGCTCCTTCCTTAGTCTGTATGTTGCTTCTGAAACTCATATCTTGCTGCAAAGATTCTTTATTGGAAATGGTATTTTGCAATGTGTTTCAAATTAATCAAGGGAAAAATAACTGGCTGTTCTAAACTGCAGAAACTCCCATGTTATAGAAATGGGCTGTCTTTTGTTTTGTTTCCTTGTTTTGATCAAACAAGGAGTTTGTATTGCTTAATCTTGCAATTTTTTTGTCTTCTAGATTTATCTGCATTTATCCAGCCTATCTAAATAACAAGAAGACAATAGCAGAAGGAAGAAGGATACCTATAGACAAAGTAATTTGGGGGTGGCAGGGAAATACAATGTCTTGCTTTGCTGTGTGCATAGGGAATGGGAAAATAAAACTAAATCTCAGACAAAGCTGTTGATCTTCCATTTTGCCTCTCAGCAAACAGACTGGTAACTGGAAATTATAATGCATTTGAAGATAGTTTAGTGTCATGAGACCATGTCAGAAGAGCAGTGGCTTTATGTTTCTACGTTCATGTAAGCAACCTTTGGCAGGAGATGAAGTACTGAAAGATAGTACACTTGATAATCTGCTATAGAACTCAATGAATGATGCAGACAGCAGTAATAAGCTAAAGCTTGGACGATTGGTGACCTCACTTGTCAAGAAACTGATTACTTTTCTGATAGCCGTAAAATAAAATACATGAGCAGTGAAAGAAGCTTTTTATAGTCTAAAAATTCTTTGTTAAAAATATTGTAAAAGAATGAGATTATTATATCTATTTCTGGATGCATTAAAAACAACTGCTAAATATATGTACCACATACATTTTAAGTTCTGTCCTTGATAGTAAGAAAGGGACAAAGCACATAATATGAATATGTTACGTTCCAATAAACGTTGTATTTATGTGAGGGATCTGCTAACGGTTGTATTTATGGGAGAGTTCTGCTCTTCTGTGCCTGGAAGACTCCTGCTCTCAGTCTTCATTCCCCTCATTTATTTATTTATTATTTTTAGTAATATATAATAAATGTTGCTTCATTTCACTTAGTTTTTCCCTAGGCAATTCTGTTACTTTCTCCACTGTCCTGAATAGTTCCATTTAATCTCTTTCTTTTTTTCTTTATGACCTCTCTGCTTTTTTTCTTTTTGATGTTTTCTAGACCGTGGAAAGGCTCACAAATGGCTCTACAGCAAATTTGTCATGGTTTGTGCCCTGTCTTTCCCCATGCACTTATCGTTGTATAGATGTATATAGTTGTATAGATGGAAACCTTGACTCAAACTGAATAAAATTTATTTAAGGTAACTAAATATGTAAAAATTAATAACTAATATGTTTTTATAGGCTGTTGAAAATCCAACGTCTACGGAAATCCAGGATGTGTGTGCGGCGGTTGGATTTAATGTACTTGTGGAGGTAATAATAATAAAAAAATACTTGGGCTTTTTTTTTTTCTTTCATTGTCTTTTCTTGCAAGTTAGGTTAAATTGTAATTGAAAAGCTTTGATCATCAGCCAAAAGACGTGTTCTTTGAGCAGTAGCAAACATGGTGTTTAAGTAGATGTTGGTAAACTATATACAAGGCAAAAATCACATATCTCATAGATAATGATGCCTTAGCCTAGAAAAAATACATCTACAATATATGGATATACATACACATTCTGAGGATGCTGTACTAGATTCTCAAAAGTTACTAATGGAGAAAGACACAGTGAAAATGAATTCTGCAACCTAGAACTATACAAATTAAATTTTTAGAAGTAACTCACTTCTAATGAAAGATGATTAACTTTTGAAAATAATGCCTTATAGGAGTAGGATTCTGCTGTGTGTGTTTTTCACAGTCCTTTGAAACCTTCGTGGAAGTCCTGTATTAGCCTTTRAATTTTAGGCTTTCAGTACTGCAGTAAAAACTCAATGAACAATTGAACTTTCTCTTGGGGAAAGAGTCTGTATTTCTAGAGAGGGAGCTTGTTTCACAGTTTTTTTTTTTAGAATTAATTATTAATGTAAAACATTGCTAAATCTTTATTTCTCTTCATTAAAGTAATGAGGTGTTTGATAAAGAGTTTAATGGCTGATATTTAACCTAAGTGCTTTTGAACATACTTTTTTCAGAAGAAAATATGTTCTGGTGATGGCACACCAGCCTGTAAAATACTCAGTACAAACAAGCTGTAACATTGCTTTAACAAAAAATGAAGAATACAAGTGTCCAAAATCAGTGGGCCTCAGACTCTTAATGTATTGTCTCAAAGTGTTCCAGAAAGGTTCATGCTGTAGAGATGAAACAAAACCTGTGTCACCATGATCCAGGTTAGTGGAATAGTGCAGCAGGCTCTGTAGCAAGTTACTCAATAAATGTTCTTCTGGCAAAGCTGAGCCATTGCTTTGGATTCAGCTATGCTGCCTAGGTGATGGATGACACTGTTGCAGAGTTGGGGTTATGGGTTTGATACGCTCGGAAGAATTCCCTSCAGACTGCTGTGACTTGAAAATCTATGTGGAAAACTTGAGCAGAAGAATCATTCCAGTGCTTCATATTCTCCTTTCATATAACAGAAAAATAAGATGTATCCAAGAGAGTGGAATCGCGATGTGCAGTACAGGGGTAGAGTACGAATCCAGCTCAAACAGGATGATGGCAACCCATGTTTACCTCAGTTTCCAACACGTGAGTAAAGCATATGTATTAGATGCTTTAACTTTTAGTGAAACAGGAATTTTTGGTTATGTTTTTTTTGTCTTACCATCCTTGCTCAATGAGTTACAATGAAAAGTTTAGGAATTCAACATCAAAATACTAATCTCTTTAAATTAAATACAGTAAAAAAGTGGAATTTATGAAGTGCTGTGGTTTTTTTAATTTTACTTTTTATTCTCAGTGCTTGAAATAAAAGCTTTGGGGAAAGTCATATGCTGGCTGTAGTGAGCAAAGCAACCATTCATTTTGGAAGCAAGGGAGGATGTAATTTTTCAGAATGGGTGTTGGTACTAAAATGGCTAAATTCTACCTTTTTTTAGATTACATGCTTCAGCTGAACATCTTTAGAGGTGACTGATAAATTGCAGCATTGAATGTATGCTTATCTCCACAAATGAAAGTGGAGAGACCCTGAAAGATTCATAACTTATTATGCAAGATGAGTTATACTTATTAATTAGTAAACAAGCAAATATAGCAGCTGTAGCATTTTTTTCTGACAAGTACTCATAATGTAAAGGGGAAGCAAATATCTGAAGAAAGAAGTATATGAAAGGTGATGCAAGTAGATTTCTGAATTTAGAATCATTTAAGAATTCTGTTGGTAAGGTGAATATTTAAAGCTTTGTTCCTTGTGGGAGAAGACACTAGTCCTTCTAAAGATACTGCACTTCAAATGCTACTGCATTTGCCTAGTTATTTTGTGCCAAATACCTTGAAAAGYGAGGAGAGAGAGTTGTTGACAGTGTGTAGATGCTTTGGAGGCTGTGAGGTCACCTGCCACTTTGATACAGGTACCCAGGAGGGAATACCTCAGTCTTGATGGCTCTGCAAGACAGGTCTTAATGTAGTTTAAATAGTGACAGGCTTCTAGCGAGCTGTGATATTTACAGTGCTATGCTTAAGAAAATCCAACTAAGGCTTTACACAATCTTCCAGATGCACATGGAAAGTAAAAACATCATTTTGTATCCACTTTAACAAAAATATAATCTGGGGCTGAAGATTATAACTTTCAAAATGATGCGAATGTGCTTTATCTATGATGTATTCATTGCACGCTCTTTATTTTCAGGTAAATCGGTGATGCTGTATGCTGCAGAAACTATTCCTAAACTGAAAACAAGAACACAAAAAATGGGAGCTGGTGAACAAAGTCTCCAGCAGGGAGAGGGAGGCAAGAAAGGCAAAGGGAAGAAAAAGAAATGAGCCCACAACTGGAATAATCGTTACTTAGTACGGATATGGATGGACACATTACTGGCTGCAACTTTGAAGTGAAAGATATGGGGGGGAGGACAGGGGCAAGAACAGGTGAAACCAAATAGAACTTGCTGCTTTTTCCAGAACTGGGATGCATGTAACCACCTCTCTGCTGTAACACAGTAAATCTCTCTATCTTCACACCCACCCTGCAAGTCTAAAGCTAACATCCAGTTCTGGAAGTGGAAGAACATAAGCAAATAGAGTGGGTGGGAGAATTATTATTTCCAAAAGAAATATGCAGTGTTACTCAGCTTAAAAAAAAAAAAAATGCAGACTAGACACCAGAGAAATACTTGCCTTAGTACATCATTTCTCTGTGCTAGTTAAGTGATTATCTTAATTCTGGATGGTCTGTGCTGCAAGCAGAAAAATGACTCTGTAAGCTTTCTTTGCCAATTATCTTTCACAACTGTCAAGTGTATCAATAAAGGCAACAAGTTAATTTTGAAAAATCCAGTTGTAAAATACTTCTGTCAAAAGTGTTGATTTCTCTCCCCCACTTTCTTAAAGATGTCTCCTACGTACTGTGGAGATAATATTTTAATGTTTTAAGCTAGCTAGACACTTGTAGCTAGCGAGACGTCTTGTGATCTAGCAGGGTAAGATATTAACAACTTCTGTTGTTTCTGCACACTTAAGTTTACACGTGCTGTCTCTGGAGGATCTGCCCTTGAAAGTGCACCTAAGCCTGAGGAGCTGGTTATCAGAATAACTCCGCTCCAAAATACTAAATTGAGGTGGATGGACTCTGTTACAAGGTTATAATAGCAAGTCACAGCTATAGGCCACTGACATTAAAAATAATGGAAATTGCATCATTTGGTATCTGTTTGCAGTGGCCATAAGCAGAATATCCAAAAAATCTGCCTGCCYTAAAATGTGCAGATTAAGCAAGGAGCATAGTTGCATTGCTTGCTGAGTTAGCCAAATCAATAAATTAAACTAGTGATTTAAAAACATTATATAAAGGACCTTATAAGGAAACTAGTAGAGACTTCCCTTTCCAATTTCAAATATAGTATTATAAAATAGAACGGAATTCCCATAGGCACAGCTGATTTAAAGCATATTGATGCAATCTTGTTCCCTCTTTTTRCTGGTAATTATTTAGGTTTACATTATATACATAAAAGTTCTGAGAAATCCTTTAGGACTTAACTTTTTATGCTTTTTTWAATCTTTTTTTYCCCCCTTTGTTGAGAAAGATGACTTGGTTTGTTCAGTCTCTAATATCTACAGCATTATATTTGTGATGTCTTCAGATCAGTGCTAGTGCTGCCAGGAAAGTGTCTTCTGGCATTTTAATTTTAGTGTTAAAAATGAGCCTGTAGGATGGTTCACATTTTACATAGTCTGTTTGGGGACTGGCAGAAATGGAGGCAGGGAGAAGAGTGCTGCAAGAACACTGGAATTCTTAATACCATCAATAGAAAACCACATTTTTCAAAAAGTGTCTGGTAATGGACATCTTTTGAAGGAGTTTGGTACCTGGTGGTCTTGCTTTGTAGCCTGTCCWGCATTTACGGTCTCCTCTGGGAGTTTCTGATGAGGCTGAATAAGGAATCATACACCTTCAGTGACTGTGTTCTGCAGACAATTGCAGGAATGCAATTGAATTGGATTGATTCAGGCAGTTTGGAAAAATACCTTGGCCTGGGGATAGGCCCTCAGGTGGGTCTATCCAAACCTGGACTGCAGGAGACACGGGCCTGTGGGTGAGAGCCGCGGGGGGAGCCCGCTGGAGCTGCTCCGGGCGGCGGGCACCCTGAGGACGCGCGCAATCCCAGGCGGCTGCGCAGCGYGGATGGGCCGGGTCCGAGCGCCGCGCGCCTCCGGGCCTGGGCGCTTGTGGCCAGACCTGCAGTGAAGAGCTGGCTACGTCTGCCCTGAGCACGCGGACGTGCTCCCGTCTGCCAGCTGCAGGGACGGCAGTGTGGGATGTCCCCGCCAGCGAGCCGGGTCYGAGCATGCAGGCTCCACCATTGTTATGGATCGCCCAGTCGGGAGACGACGTCACTAGAGGCATCGTCCTCCAGGAGGGGATCCCAGAAGTGGAGGGGTTGTGGATCTCTGCGGGCGGGTGTCCTCGCAAGGCGCCATTGGTGACAGGGAACTCCCTAAGGTGGCCATTGAAGCTTTGTTGGTTGGTGATTCCTCATCCGAACAGGGAAGATCCGTACCTCGGACCATGTGTGCTACTCCCTGCAGGTAGAGGGAGAGAGAGATGGAAACTGRGGCCAGTCCTAAGACACAGGGTCGGTATTATAAATTTTGGAGACAATCCTTTAAGTAACAATTGACTAATTCATTATCAGGGCATCCCCCACCATAAACTAATAATGGCCGTGCAAATGTGGGCCCATGTTTATTCTACTTGGGAATTTCTGACCCGTGGATTGGGTGAGGATGCGCCAAGAGAGAGGGTGCAGGCATTTCCCTACAGGATGGGAATCTTGTTCACCCGTGTTGGGTACTGCCCTGCTGTCCAGAAGTGCAGGTTAAAGGGCACGACGACTTGTGTGGCTGGATGGTGGATGAAGCAAGGAGGCTGGGATGGGGGATTTTGACGGAATGCCATCTCGGGGATAACAACCATGACCTCTTCAACCCAGATTTTGATAATGGTGAAGGGAATCTGCCCAACAGTGGTGGACATTACTGTCTGCTATGAAGGTGGGTTAACAACTTCGCGTGACACAGTGGCAGAACAGGTGGGAAAATACCAACATTTGGAGGCAGAGATCCAAGCATTAGCGTTAGCTATGGGAGCTGAATTCCCGGCTTTCCCGGTTAGTGCACAAGGCAAATGGTACAATGGCAACAAGAAACTCCTCATGGACCTTGGGCTCTTGACAAGCCATTGCAAGAGGACAGCAAGCATTTTCACAGAGAGCTCTCCTAGCCCCCGTGGACAGTTTAACAAGTTTTGGTAAGCTAATGTAATAAGGTTTAGTAGCCTACTTACAACTGGGGGCAGTTTAGTTATCTGTTCCCTCGACATAAACATCACTCAGAATTATTTCTCATCTTACCTCATCCTGTTGACTCACTCATAACATCCAGTCCTTGGTGGCAAGAGCAAAACTCCTCACACACACTGCAGAGCAGAGCTCCCTCTCATCTGCTGATTCGCCTTTGCCATGGTAGGYGCATCCATTCAACACCGCCGACACGGGCCACCTTATCAAATCAGCCGGACAAGGCGCCCCGTGAGTTCACAGAACAGCTTGCCCCGCACTCACGGTCCTTCCTGGGGCACAGCCTGGGCCCAGCAGTGCTGCAGGGGCCGCGGGCTCCGGAGGCAGCAGCTCCAACAGGGCTCGCGCTGCTGCCGGGCCAGGATTCACCCCTCGCCCAAGAGCGGGCACCCCGTCATCGCCCCGGAGCAGCACGGGCTCCTGCCTGCTCCATCCACGGGGGTTTGTGTTTTTGACCAGGTAACAGCACTTGAAGCGTTCGACAGAGGTCTCTGGGCTGCCAGGAGCCTCCTGCAAGCACGCGGCTGCACGATACAAAGTGCTGGCCACCTAAGCTGTGCCTGCTTTGTGGACGTGCTGCCTGCAGGACACGCTTCTGCCCCAGCGGCTGCTAAAGGCAAGGGAGCTCCTCTTCACTTGTTCTTCACTTTGCTATTTCATGAGCTCAGAGTGACCTGAGTTTCTTGTTCAGGCACTTCTTAACTATTTTACACATCACAAAGAAACATAGAAGTATTTGTAGGACTTTTATGTCTGTGGTTGTGCAGCTTAGTGGTTTTCAGGTTGTTCCCCCTCAGCTACTGCTTTGTCACACGGGATGAAGAATTCCTCTGGATGTGAAAGGCTGAGGGCTGCTCTGCTCGCCCAACACACACTGCATGGGAGACACGTGTCTCTGAATAATCACAAATCTTAACGTAATTTTCCCACTAAGATTTGCTATAGGACTTTGCTAACGTACTTACTATATTCGTAGCAGTAGTGGCAACTTGTTTAGCACTGTTTTCCTTTATCTGTAGTCAGATGATTGTTGAGCCTAACTATACTACTTAACATAATTCTGTGTAGCAGCATGACCTACAATTTGTCATTTACTTTTAAAAATCCCATTCTTCCATATGTGCATAAGAATTATGGTTGGTTGAGTTCAAAATAGGACAAAGATTAAGGAATTTGTACTAATATTTTTACATTGATTCTCAGAATATTTAACAAAATACAAACTTACAAAATTATTTGTGCAATTGATTGTAAAAATTTGACCAGATCAAAATGCAAACCTAGGGAACTTCAGGTCTGTGATATTAAAAACTGTGAGGTTTCAATCTGGCAAGGATTAGTCCACTGTTTACAAAAAAGAAAAGGTACATTCCCCCTGAACTGCCTTGCTTTACGCTCCTCTCTATCATAGCATCTTAGCGGTATTTGTATCAGCACACCGAGTCCTTGCTGACTTTCTCCTCGCCAGGGGCACCTCTTCCCACCGCGCTGCTCCACGAGCTCCTACCGCTCCGCGGTAAGGAAGCTGGGGCAGAAACATGAGTATCTGTAAAGAGACCCCCTTTTTGAAACCAACCACGTTTCTCCATGTGTCGAGCTGTAAGATTCTGAAGAAATACTGAAGCAATTTACCAGTCCTGTCAGAATCTCTTTATTCGCATCCGTTTTCATTTAGCACATACAACTTCAGCACAGACATTGAGGAGAAGTGTCTACAAACATTGTCRTACAGATGTGGTGAAGACAACGTGGAGAGGAGCAGTGTTACAAGGGGCCAGCCCAGTGGAGCTCTCTGCACGAAACGGTGCCTTGCTGCAGAACATACTGCTTTACTTACGACAGCACAACTAGTACTGCATCTTTCCTTTTAACTGAAGTCTTCTCCAAAATTGCTCATTCTTTCAGAAAAGAATCACCCTTCTTTGAGTGACACGTTTAGTTCTCAGGATTAAATCACTGTAGAAGCCCACGATTGTTGTAGCCGGTCCTTTGTGATTGCAACAATGCAAACAAGATCAAGTTTTATCATCAACAACAACTTTTGAACAAGTGATAGTTGTACTCTCAAGAAGAGATCTGATAAGGAGCACAAATTTAGCTGTTGGATTAAGAAATGCAGGCTTTAAACATAGAAAGTTGATCCAAAGCCAAGCTATTAAGTTCTCTGAGAAATCTAAACGAATACACTCTAACACTTACTTGCCTCATGTGCTTTTTCTCACTGATAATAGTGAAATTTTAAAGAAATGATTTTTTTGGGGGGAATTAAGATTTCTTTCTGCTACAGGTCTGTGTAGTTTTGGAAAGTCTCAGATTTACCAACAACTTTTAGAAATGCAGTTTTTATTGCACTTTGTACCTAACCAAATAGAGCACTATGTACAAGTATCATTATTTAAGACTATTTATTTTATGAGGTGAAACTAAATTACACTGACCACATACAACTGCTATGCATGTAATTGTTTAAAATACAACATTAGGCTTTAACATGGTTTGTAAAGTTCAGTGGGCTAAAGGCAGAGGAAGCTAGGACAAGAAAACAGACTACTGACTGTGAGTCACTCAGAATTTCTACTTGCTCACACCTACAGCTTTGCTGTAAACTTTACTCTTTGCTGTACACCCATTTGTAACTAGGAAAGGTATCACTGAATAATCATTCCAACGTACTCCCGTGCATGCTCCAGTATTCTGCACTCTTCTCACGGAGGACAAACCGAACGTGCGGTTGGGCTGAAAACCCTGCACGGTGGATTTCCAGTGTCCCTGCTGCGGCTGCTCCCGGACCAACCCACGGCTGTGCTGGCCAGCTTGGTGCACAGAGCTTCCACCTACGACACCACCTCAGAACATCTCCTCTCAGAACAGGTATCTCCCAGGCTTCAGTCTCCCAAGTAATAGTGCATGCTTCATTCCTTTACAGTTCTAGTGCCCGAAAATTTAGGGTGAATGCCTATATCCCAACTTGTCGTGGAAAACCAAAAGTGACTATCTTATGGTTACAACCTAATCAATTTAGGTTAGTGAATACAGAAATCACTTTTTATCATATCAAAAATTTAAGCTTAAACTTCTCTGTATTCTGAATTCAATTCTATTCCACAAATTGCAAGACAACGCATTAAGAGCACCCGGGGCTGTGGTGCGAATCACTCATGTCCTTCTGGGGACAGACATCCAGGGCAGTAACTTCTTCAACGGGCCTTTGATAAAAAGTGCTTGCAATGGCATCACTGCCCAGTGAAAAGCAGTTTGTGCTATTCAGTGTTGTCTTACAAGGCACCCTTGTTCTCCATTTCAGATGCTAACTTTTAACAAGAAAAGGCCAAGGGTTTTACTTTAGCAATCTTGTGCTCTCAATTTAATGCATCAATTTCTGCGGAATTATTTCACATTTATGTAAACTGGATCACATTAATTTACTCTTTTCTATACTTAGTATTTATCCTGTTTAAGAATACACACAATATACCAAATATTTCAAGTTACAGTGAAACATGCAACAGTGAATGTTCTCTATTATCAGGCACCTAGAACAGTTTCATCATTTACAATTTCATTAATGGGGAACACATCCATTATGCCACCTCTCGGTCATTCCCGGCATACTCAAGAGAACCCTTTCAGGCTATATTTTCCTCATACAGAATTTTACGTTAGCAGACACACCACAGTTAAGAGTAATTACATGCACAAAGAGACAACTAAAGTGCATAACCTGTGGGATACATACTTTTTATTTATGTTACTGCAGAAGTGATTACTGAGAGATTTCTTCTGCGTGAAGATGAATGAAGTATTTTCAATAAGCTTCAGATGCTTACACCCACTGCATTTCTTTTAAATAAAAATGCTTACTTTCTATACAGACAAGAGCAAAGTAGTAAGCAAACTGACAACACATTCCTTTAATATCAAAATGTTTCCAAGGCAACATTATTAAAGTTATACCACAGTCCCCAGTAACGTCAAACTTTATAAAGGAGGTGGTAGGGAAACATTCTTTATCCAGTTAATAGCTTAAGTGCTCTTCTTCTCTTCACCCAGCAAATTCACAGTTGCCTTCTTGGCTGCAGGAGGAAAAAAAAAAAGAAAAAAAAAGTGTAATTTCAACGGCCTACAAACCAAGCGGCCTATATGCCATTCTTGAGCTGTGCAAAAATTTTATCATTCTCTCAAGTTACAAAACTTGTTTTAAAGGGAGTGTGCCTGGACACACACACACACACACACATATATATATATATAAATGACATGTGTATAATATATATATGTGTACAGAGAGATGATACCAATGATATAAAATATAAGGCTTTTCAAAAATAAATTGTGTACTGAATCTACACCTTACATGAGAAGCAGCACAATAAGCACCACAGACTGTCTTCCTACTGTTTTAAGGAGAAATTAAGTCTAACTCACTGTCTCTAGGACCTCTTTATAAGTCACAGCAAGAAGCTACCACCCTGATGCTGAAATAATGCTTGAATAATGCTAACACATGTGGCTGTGTGTGGATATGATTTCTTAAAAATATTTACACATATGTAAATTATTATCTAAAAATAAAAAAGGGAAATAAGTGATGGAGTGAAGACAGAGGAATCCAGTGTGTGAGATGAAAGAGTAGTCTTTAAGGAACCTCCCTAACAGGAATGATTCAGTGAGAGTTATATTGCAAAAATTCCAAAAATACCAGAGAAAGGCGGATCACTGCAATGCTGATAGGAAAAACGGCACGAGGTAAGGTAAAAGCTTAGCTAAGAGGAAATCACACTGCATGTGGTGTCTGGAGAAAGGAGATTTAAGGTGCTTTGATGTTTCTTCATTTAAAAAAAAAATCCTGATTTCAAATATACCTTTACTTCAGCTACTTAATACAGATCCCTTCCTTATTCGCAACATTATCATAAAACATTACAGAGCTTAAGTATCCAGTTCAAAATGACAGGAAATAAAAGTAGAAATGAAGTAAACTTCAGGTTGTGACACAATTAGGTGGTCACTCTAGAAAAAAAATATATTTTTAAAATTTATTTATTTAAAAGATGGCTCAGAATTCTTTGATTTCCAGAGGAGGGGAAAGTACAAATACTTATATAGACAGGAAAACTTGATTTTACATGCTGATGTTTATTTGGAATACAAGGTTTTGCACTACTATACCTTTGGCAGTTTTTTCATAGTACCAGGTATTCAAGATGACACTTTAATGAGATGCAAGAATGCACTGAAAGCGTAAATGTATTTACAGAAGCTATTTTGTGAGGATGTGCTGACCTGTTTATCTATATAGAGTATTTATCTGGATAACAGTGTTGGGAAGAGCTAGGTTCCCTTTTCATTTGGTTAACAGTTCTCTTTCATCAAGCATAACCACACTTTTGGGAGCTAAAACTGACAAGCATCCTTTTTTTCTTGGTACCTTCATCCAATCTAGTTTCTCCATTACAATTTATATTCTCTTCTTGTATGATTTTCTTCCAGAGAAAAAATAGGAACTTCAATACAGGAGTTGCAAGGCTGAATGCTTGCTAACAGACACAACCAGTGAATGGTCTTTTTCTCACCTTCTTTAGTGATGGTATCTGCAGTTTCTGCGGCCTTGTCTTTTAGGTCTTTCACAACGCTGTCCAGCTGAGCCTCATGCTTCAGGAAGAATGGGCGGATAACCCGGTGGTAGAGCAGCTCTGCCCCGTTGGAAGGACTTGGGGCCATGCACCACAGGAGGAAGCCACACTGCAGCGACAGGGGTACGTGTGAGCACGGCGGGGGAGGCAGCTATAACAGCTAGTTAGACAAAGCATCAGCCCCCCTAGCTAGGCATGAGGGAGGGTGTTGATCCCTCAACCACTTAAATGCAACCAGGACACATTCCTGCCCTTTCTAATCCACTGCCTTGAGAAAGCAACAAAGAAGGAGTGGTGTGCACCCAAATGTTAGAGCTGACACGAGGACAGGGCAGAGGAAAACTGTGCACAGAGCACAGACACGGAAGCACTTTCAGAGTGCACAATACTGGCATAGCTTTCATGCTACCATCTGCTGAGGGAGATGGGGAGAGAAAGGAAAGGAACCATTTTTGCATCTTAAAAAGGGCAGAACATAGTTGTTATGTGTATTGCAAAGGTCTCTCATCACACTGAAACACCTTTTATCTGGCTGCCATTCCTCTGTTACATAAAATACAAGGTTAGCTATGCACAGAATCAAAATATTCAAGGAACAGCTCTGCAAGGATATACTTGTGTACGTTCTGAGGCAATGGGCAGATTTTCCCAACAGTATTACAGTTACTTCAAGACACAAGATTAGACCATCACCAGAGGTCATCCAGGAATATAGGCAGAACAGCTTTGCAGAGAAGACCACCTGAGATTTTCTTAAAATACAGATCAGAATCATCAGAACCTCAGACAAAATAAGCTTTTCTTTAGGCATGATTTAGGCATTTGAGGATTTCCACATCTTTTGTGAGAGAAGAGAGAGACAGAAGGAAGGAAAAAAACATAAAATATGAACCTCTCCTCCTGAAAAAGCTCACATCTAAACACAGAGGGTACACACCAAAACCAGAAAGTATCAAACTAATCACTTAAGATACACTAAAACTGCAAGCAGCTTAAAATTAAGCGGAAGTTATAATACCACCTTTTAATAGCATTGGCAAATAGCATGTCTTTCAATAGGTAAGATTTCAGAAGTTTTTCACCATACATATCTTCACGTGGCTGTTTCTCTAGGGGCTGAATAAAAAGCTGCTTCACTGCATCAGAGGTTCTGAGAGAGTAATTTTAAAAATGTAAGCAAGGCTTTTTACTTATTTATGAAGTTTCCAGTTTACAGCACAACATAAGGGCATTTCTTAGAAGCAGATTTAATCACAGTATTCTTTTAGAAATCCACTGTGCACAGCCAGATATTTCTGTCTTCTTTCCTCTCATACTTTTGATTTTCCATTAGAAAACTGCACTCAAATATTACTTTAGTGCTGCATAAGAAACTCCTAAACAACAACTTCACTATTACTGTGAATGAGACAGTAGAGGTTATCTTAAAATGAAGGTTTTGACTAAATTTTAATAAAAAGAATAAAAAATATTTTGCTTTATGAAAACCACAGTTTTCTTCAGATAAGCCTTCCAAATAATTTGTATTATCTTCCCTCTGTCCTTCCCTAGAGAATCAGGTAAGGGATATGGATATTGAAGCCATACACATTTTGCCATTCAGACAGATGAAGTTTTGGCCTAGTTTTCACAGCAATCCACCTCAAGACAAAATTCTCTCTATTATGCCCATCTCTTCAAGTAAGTATCTTTAACCTAATACACCAGGAAGAAATTGCTACTTTTTTTTAAGGTTATTTTTCTCTCCCATGGACAAAACTATTTATGATATATTTGGAGCTGGAGAGGTATCTTGACAGGACATCTCTTCAAAAAGTACAGCTCTTTCCTGTGGTGAACAACTGCATTCTACGAAAGTTTTTGCTAAACCTATTTGACACCCTTTTAGGTAAGCTTTAAGCTTATTTCTTTCAAGTATGTGGCTGTGACTGCCTATCAAAATTGCTTAAAAGATGATGTCGTCCCAGAGGAGAGAGAAAAGTTTTTAAAATATTTTTCTTCACAGTAAAGTGCTTACCAATCGTAACACCTAGCAGGGACATTTCAGCTGATTGAAAGAAATAATGCAACAGAAAATAATATATGACATTAGTAAATACGCAATTAGTATTGTCATATATTATTTTCTGTTGCATTATAGTTTCAGGAAGCATGTTTAGAGAAAATCAAAACAAGAAATGATGGAATACTTATTTTCAAAAGCTTCTGTGCATTTGGGACATAGTATAGCATAGAACATAAAGAATAATATATCATGCTGTTATCCTTCATTAAAACCGGAGAAGTATATTGATTTTATTTCCTGTAAAGAATAACTGCTAAGCACTACATTTTAGTTTACCTGTTTCAATATACCACAGATTTTACTTAGCTCTCTTTTCTCTTAGGAAAAAAAGTTACCTTTACTTCTTTAGGAAAAAAAAAAATTTCATTTTACAATCTTGTCCGAGTCAAATAAAGAAGAAATTAAAACTATTCCAGTTAAATATTTGTTCTCAAATATCTACTACTTTTGAAATTTACTGAAACAGATGATTAAACATCTTCAAGAGGATATTATCAAAGCAACAAATCTCAAAACTCAAGTGTCAGACTGCGAAGCCTCTATTTTTCTTTTGTAGTCTGTACATTTTTTTTTAAAAAAAAGGCTTGGACAGCTCAAACTCTGGAAAACTTCTGCTGGGGGAGGTGAGAAGACAGGTATTATTCTCTTTGGGTGCCTACAGTTCAGCTGCAAGATGGAATGGTGTTCATGAACAGTCACTTCCATCATGCAGCTACCTCAGCTAGACTTAAAACGCTTGGATCTGGTGCTAAAGCCTGTTCTTCCCTGGCAGCATAGAGCAGTATTCATCTCCTTTCTGCCCTACAATAGATGAAGCAACTACAGATAGGAAATCTGTGTGAGCCCATGGTTAGTTCTGCGTTTCCACAGGTAGAATTCTGACAAAACATAAAACATGCCTTATGTGACTGCTGACATGAATTCAACTGACTGCTTTAGCCATTAAAAAAAAGGTTTATTTTCATAACAGCAGAAATAATCAAGAGACATACTGAAAAAGTGGGAAGTCTTTTTTTTTTTTWAAAAATTGTAAAAATTGCCAGTGCTTTAGAGAACAATGAAAATAAACAGAAATTAAACATGGTTAAAGAGAAATAAAACCCAAGGACATCCAAAATAGTTTTATTCTCTAGTGGAAAAGTATATGCAAACATTTTAACATATATTTTCAAATCAGTGTTTCAGTATGTCTTGTATTCATCTGTAAAAACTCCCAGTGCACTTTAAACTATATGTCACAGCACATAAGCTCTGAATTGCAAAAATATGGGAACACCTAAGAGTCTGAGTCCTGCATATCAAAGTACACAGAAACAGCAAGTAGCCAAGCCTCAGTCCAGAGTACAACCTACAAGCTGTACAAAATAAATACTGGTAGGGATACTTAGCATAGTTGAAAAATGGGAGACTTTGTGGTGTCTCTAGGTTTCCTGTCTGATCTTTGAAATGGAAACACAGGTAGGTCATACACACAGATTTCAAACTATACTACGAGAGGTTTTAGGCTCATCTGCACTGGACCTGCCAAGCTGTGGACTTCCCCCTTCTCCTCATGAGGAAGCTCTCCCATCCTTGCGCCCACCCAGCACTGCTTTCTGACAGCAAACTTCTCCACGTTTGCCCCCTCTGTGGCTACCCTAGAGAGCTGTGCATTTATCTTTCCGTGCTTCCTTCACTTGTTTGGCTTTCTGCTGAACTGAGAAAAAAAATACGTTTGTGTTCATACCACCACTGCATGTAAATGTTGCATTTCTGGTACTGGATTATCAGAGCCATCTGTGTTTGTTGTTTACTTGCTAGGTCAGCCTGAATTAGAATTGCATGCTCTTTAGAAAGCTGTTGTGCTGGCGTTTAGAAATCCTTGACACATTTTTTCCACCAAGACATTAGTAAAGATCTCAAAATGCACTGTATGATCTCAGAACTGTTAATGTGAATATACATCATATATATACATAAACACACTGGCTTTTAGCTCCTAAAACACTACAATTCTTAACTTGCCATCCACCCCAGCTTCCCCTCTTGCTATACAAAACCATCAGCCTTGGGAAGATCACTTTCACAGTACTAGAATAACAAATTACATGTAATGTCATCTAAAAATAAGGTGTGACCCAGTGATGATTCCAGGGCAATCTTTTGCCATCTATTTGTTATGCAAACATTATAGCAGTTACATAGAAAGTATTCTTTTAGGGGAGGCGGGGAATGAGCTAACCTACCTTTAGCATGTAGTAGAAAGGGAACCATGACAGAAAGATATCAGAGAAGAATTCTGCTATGCTAAAAACACCATACACGACCCAGTAAGTCAGCCACTGTGTGTCGTCATCTTTGTTGGGGCTTTCAATAGCCTTGATTCTGTGAAGAAAACGAAACAAGCCATCAGGTCAGCAGTAACAGTTTTACCCACTGTGAGGTTTTCATGTCTTAGAATTTTTGTTACACACAAATTCCAAGAATGTAATTTCTCTATATCCTGTGCAGAAGAGACCTACATACTATCATACAATGAGATCATGATCTTTGAAGAGCAAAGTCTTTTCCTAAATGTGAGGTTCAGAAAGGAAAAGATATTTGAACATCAATTTGTTGGATAGAGGACAAGATGGGAAAAGTATCTGGTCAGTTCTGCAGGCATTTACACTAGTATTTTAAATTTAGTTCAGGATTTTGAAGCAAGTCGTAAATATGTTAACATGTACATGATCTAGGTTACCTTTTGAAAAGGCAGACCAGAAGATGTGCTCTAATTACTGGCAAGCACTTCCACTTTGCTTCCACAGAAACAAAACAGAGCTTGTGCAAACTAACCTCCCTAAATACGTGCAGCATGGACTGCACATCTGCAGCAGCAACTGCTTTACTCACTTTTATGGGACTTGCAAATTATGAAAATAAAATAAATAACTTCTTGTTCTCTAGCTTCTAGGAGATTGTGTTTATGCAGTCCTAGCAAAAAAAAAAAAAAAAATAGTTTTGAGTAAAAATGCTTGAGTTTCCTACAGTAAAAGGAGAGATTCTAGACTTGCTAAGCCCTAGATTACCACCAAAGATCACACAATGGTTGTGGCTCAAGGAAACCTACAAACCATTTGCTCAAGTAGCGTCACCTGACAGTCTGTTACCCAAGCCCCCGTCCAGATAACTTGGGTATCTCTGAGGATGGATCTCTATCACCTCCCTGGACAGCCTGTTCCAGTGTTCAGACACCCTCATAGTAAAAAAGTTTTTCCCTATGTTCAGACACCGTTTCCTCTGTTTCAGCTTGTGCCCTTTGCCTCTTATCATATCACTGGGCCCACTGAGACGAGTCTGGCCCCATCTCCCTTAAGCTTTCCCTTAGGTGAATTGATAAGATTCTCCCCTGCCTGCAGTCTCCTCCAGGCTGACCAGGCCGAGCTCTCTCAGCCTCTTACAACAGGATAGATGCTCCAGTCCCCTGATCATTTCAGCAGCATTTCGCTGGACTCACTTCGGTTGCTCCATGTCCTTCCCGCACTGGGGTGCCCAGAAAATGACACGAGGCTCCAGACGTGACCTCACCAGGACTGAGTGTGTGTGTGTGTGGGGATCACTTCCTTGATCTGCTGTCTCTGCTCTTCCTGGTGCACGTCAGGATACCACTGGCCTTGGACACAAGGTCGCTCTGCTGGCTCATGGTCAGTTTGGTGTCCACCAAAATGCCCAGGTCCTTCTCTGCAGAGCTGCTCTCCAGCAGGTCACCACCAGCCTCTCCTGGTGGCTGATGTTTTAGAATGAAATACTAGCACGGGTGAGTTGGATAATGTGAAACTTGAGAGTATTAAAAAGTAACTAGCCTCTCCCTACTCATGCCAGCTGATTAAACTTTGTTTACTTAATTCAAATTCTCTCACACTTTTATTCACTTAACATGAAATACAGTGCTGCCAAAGCAACGTCTGTGAGATATGCCAAAAGTGTAAAATTTTCTTTTAAAATGTGTCATACAGATCAGGAGGTAGATTTACAGAAAACTAGAGAGATGGCTCTATACTGGTGAGCACCTTTCCTAGTTTTGTAAGTAAAGGAAAAAAAATCATCCATGTGACATGTTTTAGAAAAGGTACTGGTATCCCCATGGCACAAACATACCCTCTGAACTGACCGAGGTGCTGGATTGCTTTAGCTTGAAAGACAGCATGAGGATTTTTCACTTGCTCTGCACTCACATGCTGATTCAGTTAGAGCCAAGGCTGTGAGCAAGAGCCTTTGCACGGGACAGTAACAGTCCCAGCCCCACACTGCAGAGAACAACTAGGTGCAGTTGTTCAAGCACCATCAGCCCAACCGGAAAAACAGGTTTGCCCCAGGTGGAGGGCAGCAGGTGTGCTCTCTGCTGCTCTTGGAAAACTGCAGTTCAGGAGCTTTTCTCTATGGCAGCAGCGGACTTCGTCAGCTCCTGCCCTCCCAGCTCTGAACTCCTCCTGGCTCTGCACCTCTCTTTTAGCTAATATCACTGGACAAGATGCTCAGATGGCTGGGAGGAAGCGGGCCATGGATCTGAGCTGTTTTCAAAGTGTGTGCAAGGAAGGAAAAAAAGCACAGGTCAGGAATGTACAGTGTTGAGCAAGGGAACAAATAAAGGAGAGACCAGAACTAACTGCAAAGTTTCCCAGTGTTACAGAAAACTTGCTGCAGGTCTTAAGTGCATGAATCTTTGTGGTTATGCAAACAAGCTCTTCATTAGAGGTATTTATATTGAAGAAGGATATTTGAGATTTCAAAATCTGCACCTTAGTTTGCTATTTGTGAGAAGGCTCCGCAGTGAAACAGCTCATAGCCTTGCTAATTTCCATTGTTTGAAGCCACCCACAGATTAAGGAGACACTGTTAACCTTTGTTGGTATTATTAAAGCCATCTTAGAAACCACAAAAATCAGAAATTTTCATCATAAACTTAAAGGACAAGTGACATTGTAGTGGCAAGAGGAGATATTTTATTAATGTATTTTCTTTTATTAAAAAAAAATATTATTAACCCTTCATTTTAAGAGCTCCATGAGCGCAGTGCTATGGGTGTGCCCTAAATAAATTCTCCCCATCTGTCGCTGTAGTTTCTTAACCTCAGGGCCACCCTATGAAATCCGAGCACTGGATGTGACTGCCTCCATATAGATCTTAAACAAAGATCGCATAACAAAAAAATAATAATAAATAAAGTATCAGACTTCAGTTCAGCAGATAGGCATTTTTTCTTGACAGTTATTCATTGACTTTTAAATTACTACAGCTTCATAGGAATACCTGTTCCAACATATGTTTATGTCCATGACGTACTAACTCATCCAGAAATCTCAAGATGGGGCAGCCTTTTCTCCAAAGTACTACAGAACCACAGGATCACAGAAAGGTTGAGGTTGAAAGGGACCTCTAGAGATCACCTAGTCCAACCCCCCTGCTCCAGCAGGGACCCCTAGAGCACACGGCACAGGGTAACATCCAGGCAGGTCTGGAAGATCTCCAGAGAAGGAGACTCCACAGCCTCTCTGGGCAGCCTGTTACAGGGCTCTGTCACCCTCACAGGAAAGAAGTTCTTCCTCACATGGACATGGAACTGCCTGTGTTTCAATTTGAAACCATCACCCCTTGTCCTATCACTGACCGCTACTGAGAACAGTTTAGCCTCCTCCACCTCATTCCTCAGGTACTTATGTTGATCAGATCTCTTCTCAGTCTTCTCTTCTCCAGGCTAAACAGGCCTAGCTCTCTTAGTCTTTCCTCATCCAATAGATGCTCTAGTCCCTTAATTATCTTCACTGCTCTACCTTGGACCCTCTCTAGCAGCTCCACGTCCCTCTTGTCCTGGGGAGCCCAGAACTGCACCCAATACTCCAGGTGTGGCCTCACCAGAGCTGAGCAGAGGGGCAGGATCCCCTCCCTCCACCTGCTGGCAACGCTCCTCCTGATGCAGGCCAGGATCCCATTGGCCTTCTTGGCCACCAGGGCACATTACTCCCTCATGGGTAACTTATTGTCCACCAGGGCTCCCAAATCCCTCTCCTTGGAGCTGCTTTCCAGCAGGTCAGCCCCTAATCTGTCCTGGTGCCTGGGGCTACTCCTGCAGGACCCTGCACTTGCCCTTGTTGAACCTTATGAGGTTCTTGTCTGCCCAACTCTCCATCCTTCCCAGGTCCCTCTGGATGGCAGCACAGCCCTCCAGAGTGTCGGCCACTCCACCCACTTTGATATTGTCCACACTCATGATCTCTAAGTCCTGGTAGCACCTACTAGGCACTATCACAAATCTTGCATATTTCAGTCAAATAGAAATGCTGTGAATCCTCAAGCAGTGAAGCAATAAACGTGAATACAAGCTTTATTTTTTTCTAAAAACTATGAATTACTGGCCCCAATGTCACAAAAAAAACACCCCACTAACCTGCAAGGACATAGCACAAAACAAAACCCCACAACACTACCTAAGATATGAATCTTGGCAATGCAGGGAATGAGCCATCCCCAAAATCGTGTCCTTTAAACTCAGGAATCACTAACTTGAGTGAGATACAGGCGGTCCTGTAGGCACGACATGCAAAAGTCCAATTATTACTTGATCTTGAGAACTGTTGTTTTCACTGGAGCTCATATGCTTATACATGGCATCTTAGAGTATTCTCATTCTTCTTCCTGGAAGTGCTTAGCATTTTGAAGATTAGGGAATGCTCTGATCAGCTGTAAGAGAATTATGAACAGGAAACTTTTATGGTTGAATTTCCAAGTTCTACAAGTGGACATAAAGTTATTGGGTTTAACCACCTCGTGTATGGTATTAAATCCAACGCCACCCAGGCACCGTTTTCTTGTATGCATTTGAATTCATTGTACAATCCAGCCTGACCTAGATATTGCAAGATAAGTTTTCAGGGCGGATACCTAGCAAACCTGCTAAGGTATCAGCCAGCTATGTCACCAGAGGAAGGCAAAGCATATGGGGTGCAGGCAGCAGGGAACGGATGCAGCAGGGCCATCAGTGAAAAAAAAAACATTTTAACTGCAGTCAAGACGAGTCAAGAATTTGATGAGTATTCTGCTTCAGAACACGTCCCTCAGCGGGGAGGGCCAAAGTGAATTCATATTATAGCTCATCTCTATTTGCAAACAAAATGACAAAAGTTATCTCTATCCTCCCCTACCTACATAGAGGAAGAGGAAGTCAGAGAAAATTTTTCATATCTGAGAATCAGCAAGCACAACGTAGCTCTGTGAAACACTCAAAATAAATTTTTCTCCTTCAGAACTATTTTCTCCTAGATGAGGCACTTAGGGACACGGTGTAGCAGGCTTGGTGGTGATAGGGTTACAGTTAGGCTTAAATATCTTTTCCAACCATAATGAATCCACGATCTGTATCTCACTATATTTAGACTGAACTTTAGTAACTTATTCTAGAAGAAACTATTATACCTCTAATGTTCTTTGCAACTGTCATGCACACTACTTCAAGCCAGCAATATTTTTTTTTCCAATGTTAAATGATGAATCGATTGGTGTAGTATTCCAAATGCAACCTTCATTAGTAAGTGCAAGGATATAGATCAGAGGTGAATGCAGACTGTGAGACTCTAGCATTAGAGTCAATTTTAGAATAGCCTTCTTTTAGTGGCTATTTGTACATCATAAGAATGAGACAGTCCCACTAGCACATTATGAGCTCCCAGGAAAAAGAAGTATAGAAAGGAAATCCAAACTCTAGAGATTCTAATWTAAAAAGGAAAAGAAAAATTCACTATCTGCTTTTTATCACTGCAAAGGATTTTATAGGCTGTCTACTCACTGACCGTAGAGGACATTCAACGTCTCGAACAACTACGTACAGAGGCACATCAGTGGTTAAGAGAGTCACTGTGAACATTTCCCACTAGACTGGGTAGGGACTGTTCCAGCCGAGATGTTTTAGAAGCAGATGTTTGTCCAGTACAGAAAAGAGCCTGCCCCAAGGCACCACTACCACTGTGCAGGCAGAGGGGAACCCCACTGAAACTTCTTGGCTGGGCTCATTTGCAGCAAGATGCCTTCCCCGATAACCTGCAAACCAGTGAGGCCAAGGAGAAAGTGCTGAGGCTGCTGACAGTCCAGGCCGTTATGTAACTAAATTCATTTACATCCCTACAGTCTCAGAATACCAGCTCATTTTTGACTGTGTCTCAAAAAATAAAACAACAAAGATAACATATACTGGTCTAATCTTAGTGTTGCCAAGTTCTTTCACTTAAAGCATATGGGTCATTTTGACAAAGATCAGACCTTTTCCAGGAAGAGACCATTACACATTACCAAATTAGCTCCAACATAAGAAAATTATCATTAAATTCACACATACAGTATTCTTTGAAAAACAAACAAACAAAAAAGTCCCACCTACTGTCACTTCACTGGTTTGGAGGCTTTTTTCTTTTTTTTTTTTTTTTTTTTTTTGCGTTAGACTCATTAATAAGAAATGAAAGCCAGAAACCAGGAAAAACATGCCAAAATACCTTAGTCTGGTAGGATGGTAGAATGCAAAGTGATCACTCAAAACCTTGCAATCTGCAAAGCATGTCTCATGACTATTATAAAGGTAGATAATAAAAAAAGATACAAGATAACCCTCCAGATTAAGCCAAGAAATACCTGCAGTGTAGTAAGACACCCAGGCATCAATGTATGTATTTCAGACCACACTGCATGGCTAAACCAAAACCAGTGCTCATGCTATAGTTAAAAAAAAATATTTTGTTAAAGCTTCCTTCAGTTTTCTAACCAGTGATACACTGTAAGAGTAGGTAGGCATATTTTTGAACCCCTTAGCTGTGCTTGAAAAAAAAATGAAACTCCCTGTACTACTTACATTTACCAGTGTGTCTCAACTTTCTGCAGTAGTTTGCTAGTATTTAAAGTAATTTAATGCAGCTTTCCAGTGCTCCCTGCAGATCAACACTAAGCTGTAACACTGACCTCCTAATTTTCCTACCTCCCTGTTATCTTCATTTCAGACTTATCCTGGATGACAACTGGCACCGTTTCAATGAAGGAGGAATCTGATTATTTCTATTTGCTTTATTACTTCATTTTAACCCAGCTTTTAAAAGCCTTGTCTTCTATCTTTCTTCCTCTTTATGGTATCCATTAGCAGAGCTGTGTATTTCTAGATCCTGGAAACATCTTTCTGTCAAATACTCTGCAGTACTTGTACATGCGGAAGCCTGTCACCTTCCCACTCTCATAGTTGTGGTGTACTCAGGGGCTGGCAGCCCATGCAGGGACAGTAAGGGCTGTCCCCATGGGAAGATAGGTATGAAGAGGAGGCAATGCCAGAAAACACCAGAGAGGCAGAAAGTCCTCCAGGTTCATTTGTGCAGAGACACCAGGCTAAAGAGAGAAGCACAGGGCGCTCTTCTACAAACTATGCATTAAGTCAGCGTAAAGACAGACACCTGCAAAAAAACAGCGGTCCTGTCACCTCATCGCTCTGATTACTCTTATCCTCTCCCTTTAAGGGTTGTACGACAGATCAATTCTCCAATTTTAACTCAACAGTGCTATCTTCCTCTGCCCACCTCCATGTGCCTTCTCTGGAAGGTGAATTTGAGGTACCCGCATGCCCAGCTGGGGCGAGGAGAGTCTCTGCTGGCTTCCGCAGGGCTCCCTGTGCATGCAGTGTCCGCCGGGCTTCACCAGCTCCACGGCGGGATGCAGCGGTAACCACAGTATTGCAACACCCTCTGCCAGACCCCTTCTGGTAATACCCAATTCTGTCTGCATTACGAAAGGCTTTCAGGTTGTTCTCCCTCAAGGTGCTGGCAGGAGAGGTAAGCAGAATGCAGTCAGGGAATTTAGGGAAAGAAAAAACAAACATGATTTTTGTAGTACAGATAGGCTGTGTTCCTACAAGAGGATGCTACATGCTAACAGTTTGAAACACAATACTCCTCTATATTTGTGACAATTTTGCTGGAACAAAAAAAAAAATATTTCACATTTAGTGACTGCCTCTCCACAGCTGGGTGTAAGCCCAGAGATCAAACACAGTATTACTGCTTACTGAGTACAGAATGATTGGGCCTCTAATACACTCTTCTGATGATATGGGCAGAATAAAAGTTGTATTTTCCTGCCCACCTATGTTGCATAGTGGAGACTATGTTCAAGTGTTATTTTATTGCTAATTTTTGATACAGATCTCTCATACTGATTTTTATCTCTGTTCTAAGTTTTATCTAATGTTCACTGACCCTGACACATAAGATCTCATGTAATATTTGTTTTCCTAAAAGCAGAAGGCTCCTCAGTATCCTCATCATCAAAACACTTGATTTTGTGTTTTGTTCATTGTACGCACAATGACAGTAGGTACCCTTTCTTTTGCAACAGCAAGATGTTACCAGCTCTCCTAGGTTTAAGAGTCATAGCTACAGATAAATGCTGCTAAAATTTAATTAAAATACATGACAAAAACAAACAAAAAGTGAGAAATAGAGTTAACAGTAATCTGATTTTTTTAACCTCATTTTTGAGTCTAGCTCAGTTTTTCCAGCATTTAGAATTAGCAATGCTACATGGGAAATTTTAGAAATATCGTGATTCTCCATAAACAAAGGAGGCTTATAAATTTACTCCAGGGAACCCTAACTGTGCAAATCAAATCGTTCCATGGACACCTGCAGGCTTCCTGCATGTATCCAGATATCATTTCAGTAAGAGAACAGTCCACGCTAAGCACAATACTGCAGTGCACCTTGACTAAGAAGGTCCTGTAAGGTGCCTGCATGTATTATGTCTCAAGCAGATATTCATTTCCTAAGAAGAGTATCCAGATCAGTTAGAAACTAGTTGTGATTGTAGACTTCCGACATAAAGATTTTTTTAAGTTAAATGCAATATACAGGAAAGCAAATATTATTTTCCTACACTTAGTATTGTACTAGATTCCTCTCCAGTATGTGACTGCTTGCTTTTGGAAAAAATCACATGCTTCCCTTTTAACCAACAGACACAGAGCTTCTACTTTAAATACCTCATTCCTAAACCTAAAAGACAAAAACTAAACAGTTTTGGTGGAAGTGATTTGCAGAACATACACAGAAGTTAGAACATACTTTAGTGTTTGAAGCTTCATTAAAAGAGCATTGAATGAGAAGAGAATATAAAGGAAACCAACTTTGGAAATTATCTGCTTTTAAACTGAGCATTGTGAATATATTTACCTACATCATCTCACTCAAACCATCTTTATACAGCAGCAATGGAACGTTACTCAAAAATATGAAGACACCACGCCACATTTTTCATGTAGGAAGGGGGACTGAATATCACAAGAATACTTGATTAAAGACTTGAATTGTGTATTGCTGTCTCTTCAAACACAGTCTAGATTAAGTCTTATGTAGAACGGCAGCAGCAGCACTAACATAGTATATAAAAAAAAAAAAAGCTGAATTGAAGCAACAGTGTAGCATTAGCTAAAGCAGAGATATGATAGTGCTATATTGCTTCCACTCCTTAAGACATCAGTAGCAGGTTTAAGCATTTTTATGGTCCAAAGCCATTTTGAACTTGGCAATCTTTAACGTGACAGGACTTGTGAAACCCTAGCAAATCCTTTGCACACACATTTCTTAGTCATCACAGACTCCCTTCCTGCCTGTTCTTTTTCTTTTTTTCTCTTCTGGTGGTGGCTGCCACCACCACAGGCAAAGGGTGGAGCTACATTTAAACAGGCTAACTCCGGAAAGTTTATAGAAGCAATGAAAATACTGGCAGTTATTTAAAAACCGCCACCACTCATTTCTTCCATCCAGGCTGACTATTCCTTTGTGCAATTAGAGCTCAGTAAACATATAAAAAATTGCTCCTTTCATTTGTGGCAAAGCTTTAAATGCTGCTCTATTGCAGACAGAAATATAAAACAAATACAAAAACTCAGTTTAAGACAAGTTACTTTGTTTCTTCACAGAGAACAGAATTAGTGGGAATAGGACAGACTCTATGACAAGCTTTAATCTGATTGTCTTTCTGGAACATAGCTAGATAATCTCGTGGAAAAAAAAATCAATTCTGCCTATGTAAGAGCCTCATGGGTGGCCCTTGATGACGTGGCATAAAAGGCTTGGAGAACGTTACCTTTCCTGCTGCCTCACGAGTGCCTGCTCTTCGCAGGCACAGAAGCCTTGCCTGAGATTCAGTTATTCCTTGGAATAAACAATTCTGCCAACCACCATACAGAAGTGATACACCAATGTACTTCACAAAAAAAAGTGGGGAAAAAGCAATTTGTTCTTCCGTGCGACTTCCTGAGAGGTCTCACAGCCAGCCCAATTGTTGAAGCTTCAAATCAACCCTCTGCCTAACACCTTCAGCCTACACATCTGTCCCGGCCTCCTCTAGGAGCCACTGCGCTCAGTTCCTCTCCAGGCAGGGCTCTCTGTTGATGGGATATTCTGCCCAAAGCCGGGAAGCAAACCCCACTGTTGCTCTCCAACCGCGTGGGGGGCTCTCCAGATGTACTCTCCAGAGGGCCAGCCCGGAGGGAAGGGAGGCAAGCAAACCATGGCAAGCAGCACTCTGATTGGGGTGCATCAGCAGCACCCCAGCACGCCGGAGGGGGAAGTGGCCGCCTCCCCAGGAATTCCAGCTACGCTCATGGTGGCTCTGCGCAGTGCAAGAGCACCAAGATGGGTTCACGTGGGCTGAAGTCATCCTCGCTGCTGCCACACCGAGCCTGCAACGCTGCACGGGCGGGAACGGCAATACTCCTGGGCCGAGGCCAGGCACCCCTGCAAAGGGGAGCGGAGTGGTACCACGAAACACACGCCCTTCCTCCCGGTGTCTCCTCCATGTCTGTGCTGGGCTGACAGGAAACGCCATCATCCTTGGGAAGGGGGCAAGGAAAGGGATCGCACCTGCACCATCAGCAGGCGCCGCTGGAGGACCCTGCTCCAGCCACACTCAGTGCTGCAACTACCCACACAGACATAAGCATTTGTTAAATTACACACGAATGTAAGATCACAACGTATTTTCTCCCAAGAACTCTTTAGTGTTGAAAGGATACCTAAAGTGAGGGCATTAAATGACAGAGACAGAAATGGCACTGCGTTCATGTGCATGTTATTGGAACTTTTTTTAAGGATAATATGTAGTCCAGGACCATGCCATGTACACCCACCACTAAAGAAAACATCGTACTAGCATCAACGAGGCAACTTATTACAATAAGTTTTAGAACATCTTCCTACATGTAGGACAATAAATGTGTTACTTAGAGACAAATTTTTCAGATTTGGTAGCAGAAAGAAATAAAGAACAGAAAACTCAGTATCTGCATTTTATTTGATACTAGCTTGTCCTCCCAGCAATAAGAGCTTTTGCCAGTTCATTCAACAAAGCTGCCAGTATGCAACTGTTCTCAGTGCACATTTGTATATTCATATAATCAAATCACACAAGCAAAGTCACCCAGCATAAACACAGACTTAAGCATATAGTCCCAAATCCAAGTTTGAAGGCCGAATTAACAACTTAGATATAGTTTTAAAAAATATGCACATAAGAGACCACAACCATAAATGATTTCATAACTATAAGTCCTGTGCAACTCTTTTACAGCTGTGTAAATGGGTAAGCTACTTACACTCCCATGTTTTAATTAAGTTGAAAATATAAAATTTAAATATAAGTTGCTTTATAAAAAATAAAATCTAAGTTTCTCTGGAGTTGTTCTTGGYCTATGAGTTAGTGTTATGAGTTAGTGCCCACCAATGACAGCTTTAGGGGGAAAAAAAAGAAAACTCGTGTGTTTCTGAACACTGCAACTGTAAGATGTTTAGAGAACTAGTTTTAATCTTATCGGTTTCTAAAAATAAGTCAATCTTTGGTATATCTGATAAAAGAAATTGAGAGAAGGAACAAGCAAAGACTCTGCACTGCGCAGCAGCCAAATAAAACAATGTATTTTCAACGATGCTGACCGCATTTGCGCACCTTTACTTAAAAGCGCTGCGTTTTAACGGTCTGCAGGGGAGCTGCTAACGGCTCCCACTCCACGCGCGCATCTGGCCGCACGGGCGGCTCGGAACCGCGCGCCCTTTGCAGCGCCCCCGCCGCGCTTGCACGGCCGGCAACGGGCTCCGGCGGCCGGCGGGCCCCGCGAGCCGGCCCCGCGAGCCGCCCCCGGAGCCGCCCGGCGCCCCCGGCCTCCCGCCACCGCGGTCACTCACGAGATGTACGCGGGGTACACGAAGCCGATGAGGTTGCAGAGCAGCGAGGCGCCGTAGCCGATCACCAGGTAGACGGCGAGCGCGCCCACGGCGGCTGCGGGGAGGAGAGGGAGAAGCCGTTAGCGGGAGCGCGGCGCGGGCAGCGCCGCGCGGGCGGCCCGGCACCCACCGAGCGCGATGTAGGTGCGGCTCACGCCGCTCCGGCTCTCGAGCCGCTCCAGCAGCGCCGTGAGGCAGTTCTGCTCGTGCAGGAAGCGGTCGAAGCGCTGCCGCATCGACGCCGTCATGGCGAGGGGCCGCGGGCGCCGCTGCTGCCGCTGCTGCTACCGCTGCCGCTACCGCTACCGTTGCCGCCGCTCCTGCCGCTGCTGCTCCGGCTGCCCAGCCCCGCGCCCGCGGCGGCGCGCAGGGCCCGCGGGCACACGCGAGACAGGGGCGGGCTCGCGGCCGGCACCGCCCGGCACCGCCCGGCGGGGGGCGCCGCGCACGGCGCCATCTTGCTGCTCGGCCGCGGCGCCGCGGCCGTGAAATGGAGGCCGGGGCGGAGGCACGCGCGGCTGTGGGGAGAACGCGCCCCGGTCCCCCAGCCGCCGTCCAGCTTGTTCAGTTAGATCGCTTATGTGTCCGCACTGGCGCGGCGTTTGCTGCGCCGGGGAAGGGGCTCCTGCCTGGTCTCCATTTGCTGAGCCTCAAATAAGCCCCTCAGAATGTGGGCAGTGGTGCAGGGTGTGCTGCAGAAACATCTCTGCGTGCCTTTTAAACTGTGGGGGCCAAGTGATGAGAAAAGCAGCAATTAAACAATATACAAAGCAGCCAAAGCCCAAAGGTGTGTGACCGCACCGCGGGCTGCAGAGGGTGTTTGTGGCTGCAGCCTGCGTTCGTGCCCTGCGCGGYGTCCTTGCCAAGGAGCTGTAACTCGCCGGCCGTGACACAGTCTGGGAAGCATCCTTGGCTGGGCTGACCCTTCCCAGCAACTCCTCTGCAGTCTGACTCAGCTTTATGGCTTGTCAGGCACACTCTCGTGCCTCCTCCTAGTCTGCGTCACTTGTAAGCAAGCAGGAAAACCCTGATTTGTCTTAAAATGTTGCTCCTCCCTGCCCCTTATTTTCAACTAAGTAAAAATAAAGCCTGAGTGCCACGCCGTCTTCTTAAGCTCTCCTCGTCTTTACAAGGTGCTGAAGACAACCTTGCCTCAGTGTTGTAACCCCTCCCCTCCCCTCAGGTAGCTCTTAGTAAGGCAGTGGTGAGGAGAGCAAGCAAGCGACGCTTGCTCCCTGACATCAGGTCCAAGGTTCATCCTGTGACTTCAGCTTCATTGGGGTGATCTTATTTCATGGAACCATAAAACACTTTAATTGGGAAAGGATCTATGGAGGTCACGTAGTACAGTCCTCTGCTCCACGCAGGGCGAGGGTCAGAGCCCGGAACGCACAGGGCTTTGACCGATGGTGTGTGGCACCTTTGAGGGTGGAAAGCCCGGCTTCCCTGAGCTGCTGTGCCGGTGTCTAACCGGACACGCAGAGGAGGCGCCCTTAGGCTTGGAGCTGAAATTCCCCTCGATGTCACTTGTGACCTTTTCCTCTCGTCCTTCCTCTTGCCCAAGGCGTTGTTGGGGAGAATGTGGTTCTCTATAACCTCCGTGCAGGTAGCTGAAGATGGCAGTAAGATACCCATGTCCTCTCTCAGGAATCTTCAGAGAGTAAGCACCACATGCCTCAGCCTCTTCTCACACATCGTGTGCCCCAGACACGCTCATTTCCTTCCCGTTGTTTGCAGTATTCACCTGGTGGTTCTTGGTTTCTACAGAGAATGTAGGGGGCTGCTGGCAAGTGTATTAAATAGCAGGAAGAGGTGCTGCTGCATTTAAATCAGTAATGATGAATATCTCAGATACCCCGGGAAATGGTCATTAACAGGCTCTGTCAAGGGATTTCATTCTCAGCTTCAGACAACATAAACCCCCATACTTCAAAATATGTTAATGTTAGAAATCAGACGTGTTCTCAAAATAAAGCACAGTTTGTCCAGGGTACTGTGTCTTTAGCAGTAGATCACTCTGCGTGCCAAACTCTGACATGTGAATTTACGGGCTACTGGAGGCACCTGGGCTGGGAGAATTGCACCCTTAAGCCACAAAGCCATGTGCTTAAGAGGCTGTCTCCTCTGCCGGAAGGCTGCTTTTTAGGAGGAAATGAAAGAAAATGGCCCACAGCAGTGATTCCCCTTTCATCTTCCCTTCCTGTTGTTTCTGTTTCCCTTTTTACACCATTTTACACCATTTCTTTTCCTACTTTTATACAAATTAATGTCTCTCCCCTGCTTCTCCACTTCAGTGGTTTAAGCTTTTGGCTCTGATTTTATGAGAAGGGCTTGGAGATGTGCTTGCTTACTTCTTAATCTCGTGTCTTGTTTACGTCTTCACCCTGAGCTATGGTCCACTCCTATCATCCACCCTGCAAGAATTAATGTTTAGCCTCTGGCTTTCGCTCAGGTGCAGGCTTCCTCCAACAATCTGCTTAAGTGGGAGTCTGAGTGGATGATCCTGCCCAAAGGATGTGCAAATTGTTATGTGGATCAGCCAGCTAAGCCTCTGTGAGCTCGGTGTTGCCTTACCTAAATCATGTAGACATGACTTATAAGCATGCACCGTACTTTACTGCATGCTTTTTCCGCGCACAATTTGGGCAACCAGGAGTGCTGACCTCATGATGCTCCAATAACACTGTCCCTTTGTGGATACCCACTCTGAAAGCTGAATGGAATCAGTGTGTTTTTTAGTTTTGATTCTATTTAGATAATGGCCTGCAAAAGTAAGTTGGTGCTTCTTAGCCCCCTTACTACCTCTGCAAGGTATGGATATTAGTTTATTGGAGATTTTGGTGTAGGACCAGTTTACTGGAGTGTTGCTTGAGAAGTGTGGATTTTTCTGATAATCTGGGCAAGCCAAGTCCCTTGGGTGCAGACTCCAAGGGTACTACCATGGTTTTATGTCTAAGTAAGGTGAGCTGCTAATGCATATTGTTGAGATCCAGCTTTGGCGGTTTGTGGCTTCTGAGTTTCCTCTTGGTCACCACAATCCTATCCTCTACCTTGGCCAGTTTCTCCAAGCAAAACTGTATCAACCCTCAACTATTGCTGTTCTTGGGGAATCTAGTTCATGTTCTGAGTACAAACTGCTTGGCCCTTTTTGTCTGTGTTTTCTGCCATCTGCTTTCTCTGTGCCAATGCTAACAGCAAACAAACATTCATTTTTGATTGCAGCCTTCCTTTGGAATCAGGACAAACTGATAAGCAAAGATTAAAAACCTGTTTGACTGCAACAATAGGTTATTCTGCAGGTTGCCTAGTGCTGTGGGTCACTGTGGTGCCAAGGGAGAACTCCTAGCTTTGCACCAGGGCGTCCTGGTATCCAGCTGCTCTTGCAGCTTGGCAGGGTAACATTGACAGCAAGGTTGTAAGTAAGGACAAGAAATAACTCAAAACAAAACACAGTGATACACTGTTCCAAATTCTTCTTAACAACAGAAATTTTTTTTTTCTTAGATTTCTGCTCTAGCTGATCTTTTCAGTCATGTCTCAAAAATGCAGCAGGCACAAATGTTTTCAGTTCCCCTGTCCTGGGGGCCTGGCAGCACTATGTTTAAACTTTCATTAAACTTTCATTATGTTCTCCAGTTAGTATGGGGCTTTTGGGTTAAGCAGCTTATTACCCAGCAGTGTTTCATAAAGAAAATGTTTCTAATGTTAAAGAAGTTACCTGCCAAGTCTTTTTCCTTTTTTTTCCCCCTTGAAACCACAAATGGGCTAACAGGAGCATAGATGAAGGTAATGGTATCAAAGGGTCTTGTATTTTTTTTTCTCCTAAGAGTTGTAGGGTGTTTCTAGTACCATGTATGCACTTAAAAAAAAAAAAAGAGAGAAAGAGAGAGAGACAAAAAGACACAGAAAATGAAGTACTAGAGCAGGGAAAAGTGTTTTCAGAAAGAGCTGCTTTTTCTTGATCCCTCCTTCTGCATACGTTCCACTCTACTGGGGAAACAGAAGTTTTGAATTTCAATTTTTTTTTTCCCCCATATCAGTACTTGTAAGTGCAACAATTTTTGTAGGGAAAGCTTGAGATACATTTAATGTCTGTGTTCTAATGATGCCTGTCTGCAGCAATGACCAGTCCAGAAGTGGAAAATAGACATTCACGTGAAGAAAATGTGAAAAAAAAAACAGTACAAGAGTAATTTTTATGTTCTGCAACTGGGTTTGTACCTCCTTACAGACTTATCCTTTGTTTTATCCATTAGTAAGAGCAGTACCTTGAAAGTAACGCAGATCACCCATCTTTGATAGCCTGCATCTTACTGTGTTTATCCATCTGCTTCCTCTGGTAGGACTGTGCCCTTATGATACTGCTCCTTCCAGACCTAGCTGAATATCCTTCAGTTAGTTATAGCTGGGATGGTGTCATGGACTCTCAAATATTTACCTCCACTTTGGAAAGATATATATATATATAGTCTTTGTCTTCTGAAAAATACTGAAAATGGAACCAGGGATTTCCAGTGGCTGGTGGCACAAGGCCTGGTGGAAAGGTCCCCGCAGCAGCACAGCGAAGGAGAAAATGCGGCTCCCTGGCGGCTCTGTGGCCGGTGTCTCCTGCCGCCCCGCGCAACCCTGACGACGGCGGGCCCCGTGCCACGGCGGCAGGACATGGCGGCGCGGCCGACATGGCGGCGGCGGGCCCCGTGCCGCGGCACAGCCGACATGGCGGCACCTCCCCTTTCCGTAGCCGTCTTCCGTGGCGCGCCTCGCGATCGCGGTAATGCCCATTGGCTCCTATCCCTCACTGCCGTCCGATTGGCTCCTTGCCCCAATGTCCGCCCAGCTGATTGGCTCTGCTTCCGTGCCCGCGTTGCGCCCGCCCTCCACAGGCGGGCCCCGGCGCCGTGCGCGCGCGGATTGGCGCCGCGGGCTGTCGCTCTTGGCCGCAGCGCCCTGTCCCGGCTTCGCCGCCGCCGCCGCGCCGTGTGGGAGACGCGCCGCGCCGCGCCGGGATGAGCCGCGACTCCCCATGGAGACGAAACGGGTCGACATCCCCAGCAGCGTCCTGGACGACCTGTGCAGGTAGCGCCCGCGCCGCCGCGCTCCCTGGGCCGGCCGCGCCGCCCTCGCAGCTGAGCGGCGCGTCACGTCCCCTCCCCCTCGGGTGGGCACGGCACGGCGCGGCCGTTGGGCCCGGCTGTCGGGATGCCCCCCTTGGGGCCGGCCGTTGTGCGGCGGCGCGGCTGCTCGGCGTGGGGGCAGGGTGCCCTGGAGCGGCGCCGGAGGCGCCCGGGCCCAGTGCGCGGTGCCGCGCCAGGACCTCGGGCGGGAGGTGCCCCGCGATTGGGCTCTCCGAGAGCTGCTTCCTGGCACGGAACGTGCGAACAGCAGTATAGCAGGGCCGGGGGAGTCCTGTCTGCTGGCTGGCCCCTCTGGTGGGGAAGAGGGCCCTTGTGAGAGGGGAAGAGAGAGCTCAGGGAACACCTGTCAGGTCACAGCTGCTGTCTCCTGTTTGAGAAGAGGGGCCAGCTTTTGTCTTTTTTTTTTTTCTTTTTTTCCTTTTTCCTTTCCATGGTTTCAACGTCTAGTCATCACTTGTGGCATATTTTGGATGTTGAGATTCATCTGTGTTATTCCCAGAGTTTGTTGTGCAAAACTGGATGTGCTATATCACAGAAGATATTCTGTGTGTCTCCTTGAGTTGAAGGGACTTCCCTGAAGTGCTTGTGTGCAAATGGCAACTGGTGGTAAAGGATATTCAGCTTTCCAAGATTTGTTGGTTTTAGGTAATGAGAGTACCTAGCATCGAGAAAACGAGGTTTGAACAGCACACTACTATTCTATTTTTATTTAATTCCACAGTTGGAGTTTGCAGTACATAAGTATTAATTTTAGCTGAGTAAACTCATGGCCACTGAGTTGTGTTAATGTTTTAATTGTGTCTCTTCTGAGTACTCTGAAGAGATCTCCCCCACTGCCTACCCTCCCCAGAGTTTGGGCAATTCTTTTAGGTGCCAGCACCCCTCTGAAGAATGAATTAAGACTGCTCCAGACAGAATCAGGAGGGGCAACACCAGTAGTGTTAGCGCTGAAATAGCCGCCTGTCAGTGTGATTCTTAAGGGCACACGAGCAATCTGGATCTCAGATTGTTTCAGGCTTGGTCCCACTGTCTCTGTAGTTGTGTTCCTATAAGCAGTTGTCATACTCAACCTTTAAAATGCTGTTTCGTTTTGTGATTGCATGAGCTACTGCTGTGGCTTTTATTAAAGAGAAAAGGGTCACAAGGTGGTAGGTTAGGGGTTGGCTTTTGCTGGCACTGACAGTTCTGCCTTGTTTCCGATATATTACCTGGCTTTGGTCATGCAGAGAACAGCGGAAAGGAGCGGAGGATCTGGTCTTTGCTTTAGACAGAAAGTGGAGATGCGAGAGAACTTCATAGGCCTTGGTTCAAGGCAGATGAGTAATTAAGGAAGTGAAAGATCAGTGGATGTGCACTTGGGGTACTTAACTGTAAGTGGAGTGTCAGAAGATGTTACTTCTGCATTCCTTAGTCTGTATGAGCTGCAAGTTTTTGTTCTTAATTGTTGAGCTTGCTTTAGCTTTAATGTGATTTCTGACACACTTTTTTTTATGTTAATCCTGCTAGCAATGATTCTTCAGTATTTAAATATTACAGTGACTTCAGTATAATAAAAGCTATGGAAGAGTACAGGACTCTTAAAAAATCTCTGCTTTTTCTGTATGTATGATACTAGTGTGTCAACTAAAAGTCTAAATAATGGCAAAAATGTATATTTATAACAAAAGAGAGAAAGCTAAAAAGAAAATTTGACTCTCAGGTCAAGCTTGTGCAATAGCTTAGATTTGTGCATATTTGAATATAAAATATTTGTGAAGTATATGCACATGTAACTTGAAATCAAAGAAACTCTGTTTAAACACAGGTACTGTCCTTGTGTGTCTCAAGAGTGTTAGAGTATCTTTCAGACTTGTGCTGTCTTTGTGCGAGAATAGTTTCGTTTCCTCTGAGGTACTATACTTGGATTTTCTGTAGAAAGTGTTTGTTAAATGCAGAGCCCTTTCGTAGCAGGAGATGCCATCCTCTGAAGTATCCCTGCCTATGTTTGCTGTTTAACTTCATATTGACTTAAACATTTCCCTGTAACAGAAAGACCACTGTGTGGTTCCAGAGGTGGTGTATATAATGCGCTGTTGAATTAAAATGCATGCAGTTTTTCTTTTGAGCCAAATCGCTCTCCCCATGGAGAGGCCAGCCAAAAGGGTTCGAGTTTAGGTCCTTGGATCATCTGCAGCTGTGTTGCCTCATTCAGCCAGTTTAAGTAATAATTCTGCTTTTCAGGGCAGGGCAACTAGAGCTAGTTTAGTGCCTCAAGGTAATTCTCATGGCTCTTGCCAGCACCAAAGTGTCTTGGCCAATACCTTTATTTTGTATGACCTGAGGGGATGAGTGTGATCATTTTTATTATTTTTATAATTTTTGTCATTGTGGGTTATAGGCTGTTACCCATTTTGCTGGATGACTGTGAATTTGGCTGAAAGATGGCTAAGAGACTAGAGCACCTATCATATGAAGAAAGACTAAACGAGCTGGGCCTGTTTAGCCTACAGAAGAGAAGGCTGAGTGGGGATCTGATCAATATGTATAAGTACCTGAGGAGGAGGTGGAGGAGGAGGAGGAGGCCATACTCTCCTCAGTGGTGGCCAGTGACAGAACAAGGAGTAATGGGTATGAATTGAAACATAGAAAGTTCCATGTGCATGTGAGGAAGAGCTCCTTTCCTGTGAGGGTGACAGAGCACTGGAACAGGCTGCCCAGAGAGGCTCTTGAGTTCTCTTCTCTGGAGATCTTCTGAATCTGCTTGGATGCCGCCCTGTGCCCCGTGCTCTAGGGGTCCCTGCTGGAGCAGGGGGGGTTGAACTAGATGATCTCTAGAGGTCCCTTCCAACCTTAACCATTCTGTGATTCTATGAATTCATGTAATTTTTTTTTTAAAGGGCATTTTTAAAAAAAGTTTTATTTTTGTAATACAACCGTGTACATGGAGTGTCTTCACCTTCTTTTTCGCTTGTTTCTTGCAATCAAGTTTTGGATAAGAATGACCCAGTTTTCCTCCTAACTTTAAAAGCTATATCTCTCATGGGAAAGTTTTCTGCAAATCTTCACTGGGAAGATTTGTTGCTCTGCATTCCTAGATCAAGAAAACTACCCCTGTGTTTTCATTGTTAGGTATTTAAATCAATGGATTTTCTAATCTTATTTTTCTTTCTTTCCTGGCAGCCGATTTATTTTGCACATTCCAAGTGAAGAGAGAGACAATGCAATCAGAGTATGTTTTCAGATTGAACTCGCCCATTGGTTTTACTTGGATTTCTATATGCAAAACACACCAGGATTACCTCAGTGTGGGATAAGAGACTTTGCTAAAGCTGATATCCTTTTTATTGCTGTAAATGTTCTCAGACTCTTTGGATAAAAGTACAAACTGCATTGTTAGTGAGACTTTGTATCTTGTGCTGCAACATGAGAATGGCTGTTCTGGTTCTGCTGATTACCTGCTAGATGTGATTTTTAACTTTTCAGGGCTCTGGAAAGCACTCTGTAAGTCCTCTGAGTTTTTGGCTTCTGCAAATGAGGTGTTTCTCTTGCAGCTCAGGAAGTGTGGAAAGCATGGAAGGTTTTTTTTACTTTTTCCTTGTGGCTCCAGGTTGTCAGACTGGATGGGTTTCACAGGAGCTATTGAACTCCTAAGGGGATATATTCTCTTCTTATTTAAAGCTAATCACAGGAAAAGCTAATGTGAGTATAACTAAGGATGGCTTGAGTTCTCTGATGGGAAATGCTATGTATTTGTTTGAGTTCTGGCATTTGCTGCAGAATTCTTGCAGAAACTGCCCTGTTTATAGGAGACAGGATGTATTTTTACTGAACTCATGTGCCTTAGCTGTCTTCTGCCAGGCCTGATACTTAATGAAAAAAAAAAAAAAAACAAACCCAAAAAAACCAGAACTTGCATAATCTCTGCCTTGTTGAAGAAAAAGCAACATCCACCAAATGTTTTTTCTGTTTGTTTGTTTTGTTTGTTTTAACTTTTTCCCATACACTTTTGAAATGGGCTGTAGTATTGGTTCCAATCTTCATAATAATATCGTCTGTAGTTTCACCATTCAAAATAATACTCAACAGTATTTATTTCAGCAATAAACTATTTTCTTTTTTTTGGTCACTGGATACTGTGTACATTTTTTGAGTAATTTCAGGTAGACCTTTAATTTATAAGTATTTTTCAGACAAAACTAGTTCCTCTAGTACTCATAGACAACACATGAAGAATGAAGTAATAGAAAACTTGTTCATTATACCTTTTTCTTTTTGACTTGCGTTTGCCAGAAATGTTATTTCTGCTGTGGTGTTTGTTTTTAAATATCATACTAAAGAACAATTTTTATTGGCATTTCAGTACAATGTTTTTTGACTTGTAGATTTGCCTTCAAAGCTTTAGAGTTAGATGTTTTGCTTGTGGTGTGTTTTTTAAGAGGTTATGTCTGGAAAGCCTCCTTGGGGAGTGGTTACTGTGTATCTTTATAAGACTGCATGTGTTTGGAAACTGGATAAATAAATTTAGCATCCTTAACAAGCTGCTATACTCTTCAATCATTGTCCTTTTTTACTGCCTCAAGGTGAAGATGTACAAAAGGTTTTAGATGAGTGGAAGGAATATAAAATGGGAGTGCCAACCTATGGTGCAATTATTCTTGACGAGACACTTGAAAATGTAAGTATGGAAATAATGGTGAAGAACTAAAGGAACATTTGAAGTGTGTGCTGGCAAAGTGATTTTTTTGTAATCCACTTTTGACGTCTTGGCGTAGGGAAGGCAGTTCAGATTCACAGGAACCTTAAATATGACACTGTTCAGGTGTGTACAGGAATATGATTTGTGAGTGAAACATGGAACACAGGATACACTTTTGCTTTTTTTTCCTACTTTTTTTTTTTTCCTTCTCCATAGAACACGAAGCTTCATCAGAAAGCTGTAGTGTTAATAAATACTTAAAGACTAGTTCTTTCCTTCAGTGAAAAGTTCCTTTGTGGGAAGAGTTTATTTGGAAATTTTTGAAAATAGTGAGTGTTTAACACTTGTATTCTTTATGTGCTCCAGGTTCTTTTGGTCCAGGGTTATTTGGCAAAGTCTGGTTGGGGATTTCCAAAAGGGAAGGTGAATAAAGAAGAGGCTCCTCATGACTGTGCTGCTAGAGAGGTATGTCGTTTGAAATTCTGAGTTKTTTTTTTTTTTTCCTAGCTCAAAGTGTTCATTGATATGGTGTTGAAATCGTAAATCTTTGTGTAAACACTCATATCATCTGTATGCTTTCTAGGTGTTTGAAGAAACTGGGTTTGATATAAAGGATTATATCTGCAAAGAAGAATACATCGAGCTGAGAATTAATGATCAGTTAGCACGGCTCTACATCATTCCAGGAGTTCCAAAGAACACAAAATTCAACCCTAAAACTAGAAGGGAAATTCGGGTATGTACTGGCTTTTTAATTGTGAAGGTACTTTGCTATGGATTTTGGATGTGGTAGTGATGGTTGCTTTTTGTGTGCCAAATAACAAAACTACCAAATGTGATGAATGTCCAAATATGAATTACAGGTGCAAATTCATCACTCTAGTGTCTTAACAACTTCTGTCAACTCTGATTCTTGTCCACTTACCTGTGGTCCACTTATTCTTCTTATGTGGAAAATTCTGTTTTAGTCTGTTCAACCTTTTTTTACAGTTTTTATTTAAAGAAAATAATTGTGTATGGTTTGTACTTTTAAGTTATTCTAATGCTACAGCAGTGTGTTGTTGTTGTTTCTCTGTTTTTTAGAATATTGAATGGTTTTCCATTGACAAATTACCATGCCACAGGAATGACATGACTCCAAAGTCCAAGCTAGGTTTGGCACCTAACAAATTTTTTATGGCCATTCCCTTCGTCAGGTATGTTCAACATGAGCTGAATTCCAGGGCAATACCTTTCAGAAAATGTTAATTTAATAGTGTTTGTTTTAGTAAGTGAATGTTGTACTTCTGCTTGGTCACAGACCGTTGAGGGAATGGATTTCTCGAAGGAATGGAGATACCTCGGATAGTGACAATGGATTTTCATCTGCTGGGAGCACTCCCTCTAAGCTCAACTTGGAAAAAGTGAGGTAAGATCCAGGTCCATTTAACACCACGATCTATAACCATTCTATAAAACTTCAGTTATCCAAAACTCATCATCCTTTTTCTCCGAGTATTCCTGTTTGTGATAGGATGAGTTAATAAGATTACAGGAATATCTCAGAGAATTACGCGCTTATTGGCTTACATCAAGTTGGGCATGAATTCTCAGTCATAACAGAACTGAGAATTTATTGAGTTCTATATGAGCATAAAAAATATGAGTAGTTAACTTTTTGCTTTTTGCCCCTCTGTAAAACAGATAAGGCTCTCTAAAAGAGTACTGATATTAATTTTGGAAGTAACTAGTTAGAACATACCTTAAAATGAATTGACATTGAAAATTAGCCTAAAATCAATTAGAGTGAATCCCGTCAAGAATACGGGAAGGGGATCCAGGGGAGCAAGTGCTACTGTTTGCTTGTCTCAGCTAAGCTGAAAGTGCGGAGCATGTCTTCATACTATATCCTGTGAGGGAGGGCTGTGCTCCAGTAGTTTGGGTCAGTTGGCAAATGATGACTGATGCATTAAAGCTGTTAAGGCGGGCCAACCTGCTGTCTGCTTGGAGCACAGGCATCCTGCCAGAAGGCCCAGTAAAGCTGGGTGAATCAAGGGAGCATCCTCATAGTTTCAGCATTTCACCTTGTCTTTCACGTTGCTCTGGAGAGGCAGAAAGCTTCAGTGTATTTCTGTTCTTCTATAATAGCCTTTTTAATAGCCTTTAACTTGTCTTGTAAATTTTGTATTTTTCTTTTTCTTTGTTCGTTTATTATGTTTTTGTTTTCACTTTTTAATGTGCTAGATCCAAGCTTCGCTGTAGTCAGCAGACATTTACAGATAGTTTTTCAGGAGAGCAGGGGATAAAGCCAAAACAACCACAGAAGCCATATAATCATGCTGAGATGTCTGAAATTTTAAAAATAAAGGTATGTTACGTTTTCTAGGCAAGCATGTTATTTGGACCAGTTATGTGGACCTTTAAAATGAATATCTTGACCCATCATTCCAATGTGAAAGTAAAGAGTTTTGTCACCATAACTTGCAAAACAAACACATGCTCCTCTTCCCTACCACCTGAAGGGAGTTCTTGAAGTTACTTGCTTGGTGCTGACATCTGTGGGGGTGGATATCAGGCTGTAGTTGTGTTGTTTCACTGTTGGCACTCATCCTTTGGGTGTCCTTCACATGCATTTCAGAAGTGTTTTCATTTTGCTTGTGTCTGTATCAGTGTGTGGGAACTTACAGCTTTGCACTTGTTACATATCTGTGTCTGTAATAGTGCAAGAAACTGTGTAAAAGGTGACAACTTTCTGTAACTCAAGTGCTTGTTGCTTTGTTAGTTTCTGTGCACTTCAGTTTGTGTACAGAAAATATTGTTTTTTAAATGTTTTCAGGTATTGGGAGGAAAGTTTAGTTAATAAGCAGGAAGTGCCATACTGCAGTGATGTCCAGTGCTGCCATTTAAACTCTTGTCTTTGCTGCTTTTTGGATGTAATGGCAGAATCAGAACTTGAGGGCCAACGGCAGAAAGCAACATCAAGACGCTCCCAGCCAAAAGAAGCGAACAAATGGAGTACACAGTCAAGCAGCTAAGCAAAACCATGCCTTGGTAAGAAACATGCAGTGGCTACCTGCTCTATGAGGTTTCAGTAATGGCAAGAGTGCAAATCTATCAAAAGTGTATTTGGACAGAATATACAGTAGTTACAATGTAGGAATATGACATTTCTTAAGTTTTAAGCATATATGTCTATAGGTAGGCATATTAAACCTCATTATCATTTTGGAAGTAAGGCTTATTTTAGCAGATGATTTTTTCAGCCCTTTCGGTAGACAGTCTTCTTGCAACATTGACAATAAATCAATGTATACAATATATAATACACTGGCTGACATAGGTCAGATGTGTATTATTTTAAATACTGAGTTTTGATATGCAACATTTAGATTAAAAATATATATATGCGTATAAAGCATAAGCTTAGTTACTTCCCTCCTCACTGGCATGAATTTTGAGATACAAATTAGATTTGACTTGTATGCCAGGATCTCAAGTGACATTTTCAACAATTTGTAAGTTCCAGTACTACATTTTTTTTCTTACCTCTTTGTTGTTGTAACTGCCCTTGCACCCAAAGTTCTACTGACTGGGAGAACTCATGGTGTTTGTTTTATAGTATTTCTGATTTTTATTCTTTACTATTCTTTATAGTTGTCTAATTCTACTCAGTTGTGGGTTTTTTTCAGCAACTGAGACTCAAGTTGGAGTGTACAGAGAACTGCTTGTCCAGTCTTTAGGTATTCTTACTTATTGTCTGTAAGCTAGACTCTTCTTATTCCTACTTGTAATTCTTGATTTTTCTCATTTTTGTGTAAGGACGCAGAAATCATAAGCTCTTGTTAATGTGAAATCTTTTTTGTAGAAAGCAACAGTTAAATTGCTTTTGCGTCTGAGAGTAGAAGAGAGCTGGAGAATTGACTTTTCAGAAATGCTGTGTGTAGAAAAGGTTGTGTTTTATGATGCTTAAACTCTGTAGGACCTGTTATAGAAAGGAATGGAACTGTTAATACCTCTCACTTTCTGTGCAAGCTGTTTTAGGCTTGAGTTTGCCTAAGTCTGTTTCTGTGGTTTGTGTGATTGTTGATCTTTTAATTAACAACACATACTTTCCCAAACTTATAATGTAATTTGGAGGCCTTAATTTTGATGGAATGCTTGGGGTCATACTTTTATTGTAGCATACCTGGGATTAGCACATGTTTCTGCCTTGGAGATGTTTAAGTTTTTCTCTGTAATGTGTAGTTATTGAAGTGACAGAAGCTACCTATTTGGAAATAGTCTGCTCCCAGCCTTTTAGGCAGGCAGGTGGCAGAAGAGGTGTAAGCGTGTGCCACTTTGATTCCATACCATTGTATGGCTTAATTGTGTCACCATTTCTGGCTTAAAATGTTTAGAAGTGTTTGATAAAGGAGCATTGCGGAGTTCATGTTCTATATTAGAAATGGCATAATTCCCACATTGGGTGTTTTGGAAAAGCAGATGTAACCAACATGCCTCTTAGCTGACATTTCAGCAATACTTCCAAGAGTAAATATGTAATTTTCTTATGAAGTGTGTAATATGTGTTCGTTCTTTTATTTAGAAATGTGAAAAAAGGTTTAATCCAAGAAGACTTCAAGATAACTTTGAAACAGGCAAGTCTACTCTGAGTTTCCTTCCAAGGTCATGCATTTAGGGTTCAAGACTAGATGAATTTTTTTTTATCTTCCCTCTTGCAAGATGCTGCCAAATGTTATGAAACTTTATTTTTCTAAAGAAGTCTTTTTTTGTATGTTTTTGTTTTTATCTTTTGTCAACCTTGTGTGGTTTTGCAGTTCATTATTTGGGAAAACTGATTTCACCATATTGCTGCACAAAAAGAAGCAAGGGCTGATTCAGGAAAAAAAAAGCAGTAGACTTAACTGCCATTATTGATTCACTTATTGCTAACTAGCTGATTAAAGTTTGTTTCATGCCTCTTTTCCTTTCTTTTGTTTTTCTTTAATTTAGAAGATGCTGCGTATGAGATGTGTTGTTCCAGTGAAGACCCACTGCTAGAACATGGCGAGGGACACTCTGTGGCATGCAATGGCCATTACAAATTTGTGTTCTCATCAAGAGCTTTCTTGAGCTTCAAGTTTGACCACGATGCCATAATGAAAAGTTTTGACTTCTGACAGCAAACATGTTAAGAACAAAAATCAAACTTTGCTGTTGCAAGTGAGTGGGTTTTCTAATCCAGCCTTATTCTTTCTCAGGAGTTTTTTGTGGGGTGGAAAGGAGGAATGAATTTTTTGTCTGTCTTACTTTTGTTGTAAATGCAGTGCAGGGGCTGACTGATGATGTGGAAAGGTGTTTTCTTTGCAGTATGGGAGAGGCGCAGTGAAGTGTTGCACTTTAAATGCAGTATCGCCTTTGTCCATGGAAGTACCTTTCCAGTGTTCAGTTCACTAGTTCCTACCTGTGCATTAGAGGGCATTCTGTTACTTGTTTTTATTTTTAACTTGATTTAGATGTGTTTTTTAGTTTGTGGTTTTTTTTTCTTTTCCTTTTTTCAATGTTGGCATTATACCAGCTTGCTGAACTTTTAACTGGTCTATTGTAAAATTGTTGAAATTGTTAATTTTTCATTTTCTAGAACATTGCAATATTATGGCAGTGGCAATGAAACTGATTCTCAGAGGACTCCTGTGTCTGTCCTAGAAGTTTTCAGGTTGCACATTTCAAAGCTAGCTTCAACCTTTCATTTTTTTCCCTTTTCCAGGGAATTCTCCCTCATCTCCCTCCTAGATATTTTCCCTCCTTCACCCTGGAAGTTGCTTTTTGTTGGCTAGCTGTCAGTGAACCTTGGAATCAAATATATAGTGTTTTGCCGCCTTGTACTTAGTCTGCTTCTTTCTTAGTGAGGATGCACAAACTGATAGCACTTGGCCTTGAGAAATATCTGGCCTCAGTTCTAAGAGCTACAAAGGTTTTGTGTGTGTTTGTGTTATCCAAATGCAGCTGCTTTCAAAAAAAAGTTTGAACTTCAATTTTATAGTGAGAGCTTACTTGTGTAGTATTTGTGTTGAATGTAGATAAGCCCCTCTGGATGTTGCTGAGAGGAAGAAGGCAGGTGTATGGACAATAGAGCATTGTGTGATACTAAATGGCTTTTAATAAGGCTTGCAATAAGTATTCTAATAGTGCCAACTATTTTATTCTGTGCTGTTGCCCTTACTCTAGTGCAGCGTGTGTTCTGTGTATGTAGAGTATTGCTGAACTGCACTTGCAGGTAGCGTTCAAAGGGTGTAGCCTCAATCCTCCTCAGCTACAACACTTCCTTCATGCAATATCAAAGATGTGAAGAGAAAAAAGAGTAGGAGCTGAGGGGGCAATCTGTAAGTATTAGGTTTGTTTTTCATGATCCAAATTAAGGGGATATTTAATACATACTGTTCGTGTTTGTCACAGCAGTTTGCAACAAAAGCTTCTTGCCCTAGATCTTAAAATAGACTATTTTTTCTATAATAAGGGTGAGAGAGCAAATGATAATTTGACAAGTTGAATGAACCAGGCCCACTTCCCTCATCAGAGTGTATATGTTCATACACAGAGCTTTTACACAGCTTTATCTAAAAAAACCCTCACTATCTTGGTCTTCCTTCAAATACCCAGTGCCATTTTTTCTCTCCAAAATGGCTGCATAACTATCTTAGAGTTTATTTATCTGCTTGATGTCGGGCGATTTGGGACCTTTCATGCTGTAGCACTTACTGCTGTGGGAAGGCTGAACTCCTTTATCATTGATAGGAGAAACAGACTGCAGTGTCTCCTTCCCCTGGAGGAGAAGGGTCCCAAGGGCCTTGTTCAAGGCCCACTTGTGAAACAGCTCTGTTTCTAGCTTTGTTTTAGTTTGTGGAAAGAATAGTATCCAAAGGCTGTTCAAAACAGTAACTGGCAAGTACAGGGATTGAGAGGTGGGATATTGCTGTCAGATGTTATGTTATTCACCTCCAGGTGAAAACTAACCCGTATTTTCTTCTCTACTGCAAGTAGTTGATTTCCCAGCAGAAGTGCCTTTACTCATGGTGAGGCAGGAGTTCATGCTTGTGTCACTTGGCTGCTGCTGCCTGTGGAGCTCACAGACCTCTCTCCTCCAAGGCGTGATTAAATATCAAACTGTGGAAATCTTTAAGAAAGTTGACTTTTCAGATAAATTACTGTTATGCTGTGTAAAATAAGGAGACAGTTGGTGAAACTTTGAACTTGTACCTTCAGCCGAGCTATTGAGGTGTTAAATCATGTGGCAGACAGAAGAAGTCTCTAACCAGAGCAGGTGTCTCCTGTGACTGGGAGTTGCTGGCTCTGCTCTGGCTCTCCTCTCTATTCACTGACTTTTTTTTACTTTTTTTTCTTCTGAATGAAGGTTTGGATCAGTATAAAAGAAACTGGTTGTTGCATTAAAAAGCCCAAAATGGGAAATGTTTTTAGTAAATCCAGCCTTAACGTGAGTTGCAAATAAATGTGATTAAATATGCAATAACTTCTACTACTTTGTGTAAGGGTACCATTTCTTGTGTTAACATTGCTTCCTGCTGTTCCTGTAAGGTTTCTACAGGAATGCAAGTGTGGTGGCGCCATGTAATCCACTTGGGCTCCACGGTGAGCTGCACAGTGAATATGTTGCGTTGTTTATGCTTGTGACTTTGCTCTTATTTCACCATTTTGTAATTAAGTGCATCTCCAAGTTTAGGAGTACAGTTTACATGAGTTTCTGTAAAACAGTGGAAAAAAAACCCCAGTGGCTGATAGCTTTTATTTTTTAATTTCAGAGGCATAGGGGATATATACAGAGAAAAAAAAGTTACTATTTCCATGTTAGACTCCAGAACTGACCTCCAAATACTTTAAACATAAACACAGTTTATGATTAAGAGCTAGAACAACAGAGAGTGCTTGTCTGCAAGGCGGGGGAATCCTTCACACTGTAAATGTTCACAGCTGTCAGGCTCTTTGAATTAGAAAGTTAACAAAAGGACCAAATGTTCAATGAAGAAAGCTGTGTGGGTCCTGAGAGTCCTGACCATTAGTTTGCGGTGTCCCCGCCAGCAACCTGCCATGGCAGTGCGGGATTTCTCCCGTCTCTGTCCTCCGGAGGGCCGCAAGGAGCCGCCCGCCCCGTCGGGCTGGACGCTGCCCTCCCGGCAGCGCCCACTCCTGAGGGCTGCCGTCTGGTGCATCCTGGAGAATAGTACTGGGAGGAAGCAGGGAAATAGCTTTATTGCACAGGTAAAGTATTTTTTTAACATGATSTAATTTTCTTAGACCAAACTTACATAAATAGTTTTTATTAAAGCTTTGGGCCTCGTAGTTGTTCCAGGCTGCTCTGCTGTGCTCTGCAGTTCCTGTGATTTATTTTGCAGGGCTGAGAGCTCTGTGTTGACTCTGTTCTTGCTTTACCTGCTGGTGGCCAGTGGCCTTGTTATGTAACTGTTCCTTTTAAAAGCAAAGGGGCTTTGCGGCCTGGCTGCCCTTGGAGTTGCTCTCAGAATGTGACTGCATTAAGGAAATTATTTTTCCAGCTTTTAAATGTAACTGAACAAGCTCTTGGTGATGTGTAGTATAGAGCAGTACTCACAGATCACTCTGGTGCGAAGGGGAAAAGTTTGCATTTAGAATCCAACATCCTGTGGTGCAGAATGGCACTGCTGGTCCTGGGTGACTATTTTACCAGTTATCTTTTTACTTTTGAGCTACCTGATTTATTTTTATGAAGTCTGAACATTTTTTTTTCCAGAGGTTAATATCAGGTGCCTTCTTCTTGTAAATCAGGAGGTTACTCTGTACACATAGGAATCTCAAGACTATTGAGAATAGCCTGTCATTGATTTAAAAGTAGTTTCTCTGTTAAAGAAGTTAGGACTTGCGCTGTAAATGTTTTTTTTAAAAAAAAAAAGAGAAAATAAAATTGGTGCTTATCCGGGGCTCCATACTAATTTAAGTTTGCTTTTATTAGTGCAGTATTTCAGCTTTTGAAACAACCAACAGTTGTTTTTTACAAACTAACTGAAGGTGCTTCAGTAAGTTAGGCCTGGAAGTGTCACTGCTCTTGGGTAACATGTTTTTGTTCTAATGCATCTGTAGCAATAGGCTAGTTCAGGGGTGACAGTAACAGCCAACTGCCTGTATTTGCACTGTTCTTAATGCTGTACATAGGCCCTGGCAGGAGGTGCAGTAACATTTGTGCTCTGTGTGCATTTTCACTGTTCCAAGTAGGTTGTGAACTTAAAGCAAGTCATATATGTAGCAATTAAATGCTGGGATTTTAATGTCTTTTTCATTGGACTATACTAGACTGTTGTATATATGTGACTTAACAGAACCACGTATACCTGTGCTTGGAGTGCTCCCCTGTGGGCACTCCTGGGGGGGAACTGTGGTAAGTAAATTGCAGTAAACTGCCGTCTGCTCCTCAGTGCTAGCAGAGTAAAAGGAAGCGTGCTGACCTGCACTGCGTTAATTGTAAGAAGGCTTCATAGAGTACAGAGTATTTCCACCAGTGAACTATAACAGTTAAAAATTCATGGTGATCTATTCATGAAACATAGTTAAAAACAACAACCCTGTAGACCTCTTAAAGACCTAACAGAATGTGTGCTGTAGGATCTATGAGAAAAACTTACAATGTGTTTTAAGGATATTTAAGTTCATAAAGAGGAATATGCATTTATACCTCCCAGTTGGGTACGTATGTTTTGCAAAAAAGAATGTGGATTTCAGTCAACTTCAGTTATGTCATCTGGAAGCCCAGTTTGCCTTGGTTAGCTCTTCAATGTTTGTAGTTAACATCTGTGACCACCTGTAATATCTTGTACTAAAATCTGGGTGTTAGTGGTCATTCCCTGATGGAGGACTGAAGCACATCACTGTAGAGACTATGACTAAATTGATACTTTCTTTTCTACTGTAATTTCTTTGTGAAGTTGAATTATTTTGTAACTCACTGTAGTAATGAAATACAGATATGGACATTACTGTTTGCAGTGTGAAGTGTAAAGCCTGTGCTGCCCATACCGTGTTCCTTCCTGATAGTGTCTGAACTAATATTGCCTTAAGCCAGTTCGCAGCACTGATTTGGATGTAGGTGCCAGTAAAGAAAGTGTTTTTTAAAGCCAGCTGTAAAGGTGGACACAGACCCCTAAAAAAAATGGGAAGCAAAACTTATTTTAAAAGATTTGGTCTGGTGAAGAGAGAAAGTATGTCAAGCTTAATCAATGCTCTTAAAGTATTTATAAAATGGTGTTTTTTGGTCCATATAATATATCATTAAAAGGACTGAATGTGTGGAAAGAATTTTGTATGTGCTTTTCCCTTTCTGTAAAGCTGCTGTTGAAAGTGTTTGGTTGGCAGCAAGTGTAGATGTTCTGGAAAGTGTAAATGTCCTTACGGCCGGGCCTGGGTCTCGCCGAGCTCCGCATCTCCTTCCCCTCTGACCACCCCCCCCCCCCCCCCCCCCCCCCCCCCCCCCCGAGGTGGCTCCGCGCGGAGCGCCGGGCTGGGGCTCTGCGGCCCCTGGCAGAACCGCCGGGCAGCACCACGACAGGCAAAACACACACTCAGCATTAGAAATTTATTCAGAATATAAGAACATTTGTAAAATAAAAGTATTATAAATGTCTCTGTATAAATAAATGCAGTTTTTACAATTCTATATCAAATAAACACAAAACAGCTATATTACAGCAGCTAGAAAACTAAAAAGCAGCAACACCTTTAAAGCTAATTCGATAAGCTGAAACATTTCTAAACTTACAATGTCTGGTACAGTATTAAATGAGTTTTTAATTGAGAAACCCCTAATAAAATCTGTAGAACAATACTGACAGTAATGCAAACTTAATCACATGTGCTTTGTAATAGCTAACAGTACATTCAAGCTGGTGAAGATCTATACCCTTAATTAGAAAAAGTACTTGTTTTTTTGTGAACGCAATGCAAATACAAAGTCCCATGCACTCTGGCCATTTAGAAAGTCAACAAATAAAGTACAAACTAAGATTAATAAGTGAGCAATTTTTTTATTTCTGCTTTGCAAATGTATTATGTCTGAAACCAGTGTTAACTGAGCTAAGTTGCAAGGATCTTGCAGCAGCTGTAGAGTTAAACACACACTTGGTTATTGGCCGGTGTCTCCAACTTGCATAAGAGGAATTAGGTTTTTGGCCTTTGCCCCGGGGGGTGGTGCCCTTGTAGCTGCTCAGCAGCCCCTGCGCCCTCCCTCTCCTGCCTCCCGCTCTCCCAGGGTGCTGCAGTGGCTCCTGCTGTGGGCCCCGGCCGTCCCGCGGCAGCCCCTGGGATGGCRGGCGGCAGGGAGAGCCGGGCCCTGCAGGGAGCGCAGGCGCGGAGCGTCCCGATACGCGCGGCCGAGCAGAGCCGGGCACGGCGCCACGCAGCGAGCGGTGCGGCCGGAGACAGCAAGGGGCGCCTTGCCAAGGCCAACGACGGCGGCACTGCTGCTTTATGTTTCTAAACCCAGCTCCATTTCGTGCTTTCATAGTGTACAGTCTTGCCTGCAATTTAAGTGTTTCAAGCCTAATTCACTTAGTTTCTGTGAAAAAATGAAAAGCCAAAGAGGAAATCCAGTGCAACAACAGTTCATAGCTTCCTTACGTGAAAGGTATTTCACATTGAGAGTTTGAGACTACCTCCAGTTCCTTGTTTCAGGTAAGCACAGACAGAACTGTGACTGCATTTATACCAGAGCACCCAGGGCTTGTTTTCTTCATGTTTCTGAAGAAACAAGTGCAATCAGCTACTACTAAAGCAGATATAGGCAAAACGCACATTTCTTTTCTTGGTGCGTCAACAGTCTGGTTTACAAAAATTTCCATTTACATTTTAGCAGGAATTATAATTAAGTGGAAACTGTGCAATTATCTTAATAAAGAGGACAGACTAAACCCAACCCAAAGGCATCTCACCAGCTAGAGCCTAATTTGGAAACCAGCACTGTCGTAAGTAACAAGGGGGCAATCAACCCCCTTCACAATTGACTTCGCAGCTGGATGTGCTGGAGTCCAGAGCAGTATCAAGAAATCCCCCTGTAAGGAAAGCCCAGGGCAGCAGCTGCAGTAACGAGAGCAAGGGCACGAGCACCGAGCACTAGTGTCAGTTGTTACTGAGGCTTAACCACCTACCATGTTCTGAACACGAGTCCCAGAACTGCCTTCGCTGCCTGGCCTGACCCAAGACTAAACAAATCCAGTTCTAGTAAGTCCTATAAAATTTTTTTTTTTTTAGTATGGGGAATTGCAGTAATAAATGGAAGAATGTCTCACTGCTGTAAACCCACTAATCCTAGAAGTGAAGCCCAACATAATGATGCAAGTTGTATCTTGAATGGAAAGGATAGCTGGCTCCTGAAAGTGGATTTTCTGCAGAAAACGTAGCTTGGGAGAAGAAACATGGTAACAGCTGAACCACGTCAGTGAGCTGGGCAGTGAGTGTCTCARCACTGCCAATCTGGCCCCAGGAGGTCAGTGTGCACAGTCATAGTGACGTGGTTTAAGAAAATTCTGCATGAAACTGCTCTCATGCCAGACTACCATTTTCTGAACCCTTGAACCCATGTCAATGCTTTGCTCAGCCTTCATTACTATTATAGCTCAAGAATGCCAGGTCAGTTACCTGGGTAGGATATTAGGATAATGTGACTTATAAAAAAAAAAAAAATAATAAAAGTAAAAGGTTATCCTAAGAAGCCCTATGAAGATATAACCATTCACATTCTGTTTGTGGTTGTACATCCATCCATACACACTGATACAGGCTTGTGTATATGCATTTAATATTGAACAGGTACATTCCTAATAAATAAGTACCTTGCCTTATTTGGTCAAAAGCATATTAAGAAAAAAAAAAAAAAAAGGACATTCTACCTCTTGATCATAGAAAGCTGCAATAAAACTATACTCATAACAAAAATGGCCCAGCCTCCTAATTACCTTGGCTATAATGTATTAATAGGAAATATCCAGCTGTCTCATTGCATTCAGCATGCAGTATCAGGGGACTTCCTGCAATTCCTGACACGACCTGGCACAGAATGTCTGGCATGGTGGAACTCATAGCCCTGAGCCATCTTAACGAACTAAGAAATACATTAATATATCACAGTTTCCAGAGATGCCCAGGCTGCTTGTTTTTAGCCAAAGAACAGTTTTTCCCACTTGATCTGCTGCACAAGTTAGTGCTGGCATGGTGCAAGCGCCATCGCCAGCCACYCCTCAGGCCCCCCGTCCCCCCAGGCCGCTGCTACAGAGCCCCGAGGCTCGAGCGCAGCACAGGGAGGGGCAGGAGGCCAGGGGTGCTCTCGAGACAACCGGAATGCTCTCCCCATCCCCAATTGCCCCAGGGAGGTAAAGCCTCTTAACACGTATTACTTAGCTATGTGACACGGCTGTCCTGCCCTGGGGCATAAGCTGGAAGAGCTCCGGTGTGCGTGCAAACCTAACGAGACAGGCAATGTGCATGTTCATGGCATGGTAATTCAGGCACTGTCCATTTACATTATTAAAGAGTCTTTGCTTAATGCTTAAGTTTTCCCCATAACTCCTGACTGCAAAGCCGCGATCCTAAGAAGTGATGCTGTGAACTACGTCTGTGTCAGGATCGAGCTTTTAGAGTTTGCGGCTACTTCAAGAAGAGCCCCCAAAAGACACAGACGTGTGATGGCACCAGCCCTGCTGGGACGGGCCGCTCAAAGTGAAGTCTCGTTGGTGTGCGGTCGAGAGTTCTCCTCTTCGAGCAACGCTATCCGCTGTTTGAGCATCCTCACTTGCGTTTCGTGTCTCTCCACCATGGCCATCATTTGTGATTCCAGTTTCTTCAGCTTGTTTTGATGCTTTTTCTTCGCTTTTTCATAAGCGGCTACCAAATTACTGTTAGAAATACAAGACAATACATGACCTTTCAACAAAGTTTGCTCACAGTGTATGTTACCAAAAAAAAAAAATAAAAAAGAACAAAAGCAAGAGCTCTCTGGAATTTGGATGCTGATCCTCTTCCTAAAATTTAACTATTTTATTTTAAAATTTCTTCCAAATTCACCACCATGCTAACCTATTTCTTCTGGGCAGGCATGCATTCCAATAAACTGGTTATCGAGAACGTAAACGTGGTTTCAAGAAGCAGCTAGAAGGTTGCTTATGATGACTTCACAGAGCGTTACTTGGGAATCAGAATGCTACAATATCAAACATCTAATGTTTTACAGAAAAAGGTTCCCTCATAGCCAATATCTGCTCACAAAACCCGCCATCAAACAGACAGGAGTTTCTCTCTCTCCCACAAATACAATTAGTGAGATGTCTTAGAGAGCGTCAGGCTCCTTACAGGAGGGGGAGCTGCAGTCCACTCTCCAAGGCTGTGCCTGCCGAAGCCTACAGAGAGCTTACGGGACCAGATGCAATTCCGAGAGCAGTAAAACGTAAGCAGGGCTATGGAAGACAGTTTGTTAATACGGAGGCTGGAGCCAAAGGCAAGAGAGCAGTTTTAAACAAAATAAATCTGACTATGTCGAAGGATCTGCATTTTTGTTTCATAGCTCACTTAGAATTGACTTATTTCCCTCGTTCTTAGTACCCTGTGTGTGACKTTTAAGGTGGGGAGGGAGCTGTGGGGCCCTGCCAGCACAGGCAGAACCACCCCGCACCCACCTGCTGCCACCTCCTTTACCTGTTTGCCCTTTTGAGGTCATTAACAAATTCTGCTGACTGCTGGTGCCGGATCTCACTGCTCTTGGTGAGTCTCTCCAAGGCGCTCACCAGCTCTTGCACTCTGGCTTTCAGCTTCTTCTCCCTGGATCAGGAGAAAAAGAGCGAGAAAATAATTTCAAAACAGGAGTAACACTTCAGCTTGCAAGCATGCACAGCAGCCCACAAGGTTCTTCCCTGTGTTTTCCTCTTAATACTATTTGGATAATACAGGCATTTTTGTCTTTCTTTTATTGGCTTTGAAACAAGATTCTGCTTCTGATGTTCCACTCTTTCACTGGTTTTATAAAATTCACCATTTTGGAATTCAAGATCAGAGCTGCAGTGGGGAGAAATGGTGAAAAACTTATTTGATGGGTCTTGTATGTACTGAGTCACACTAACAAATAATAGCAAAGAGAAATGCCTGGCAATGTCTGCATCTGGAATGACACAGGCAGAGGAAGCTGTGAATAGAAAGTCAAACCAAATGCAGCCGAGGACRTCCTGCACCCTCCTCCACAGGTCCCCACGGGTGCTTGTGAGCGGCGCCCAGGCAGCCCCGCGCGCGGAGCCGCTCTGGACACGTGGCCCGGCCAGCGGCTAYGGCTAAACAATGCTGGGAAAGACCCGGGTGCCAGCCCCTGCCCACGGTTCCTACCAGCACATCGGCAGGGACACGAGGAGCGCACGAGGGGCAGCAAGCCCACCGCAAGCACCCTGTGCCAGCCCTGCGCCACGCGGAGCCGCCAGCCCTGTGCACGGACGGCCAGGAGCGCAGACCCAGGCGCCTCYCACGGCGCCGCGTGCTCCGCTCCGCAACCACAGGGGCTACCCATGGCAGGCACGTGGCCAGAGAGCCCAGGGAGCCCCCCGGCTCCGCTTCCCCAGGGGAAGCTCAGGAGAGGTGCAGAGCCCTGCAGCCCTTCCGACAGCTGCGGGCCGTGAGCAGAACCACTTATTCCACTTCAAACAGGGAGGAAAGGAAAAGTGGCWGCTGCCTGTGAGGCACGCAGGAAAAGCGGCCATGAGGCACCCGAGCAGCCCGTGCACAGGCTCACAGGGAGGGCTCCCCACGCCCTGCCCCACAGCCCCTCCATGGGGCAGCCCCGGCAGCGCGGCAGGGAGCGGGTCCCGCTAGCGGGGGTCCTCGTCCATGAGAGCCCTGCACGTTCAACGCAGAGGAGCGGCCTGATGCAGCCCACGCCGCCCGGCACCCCGCGGAGCCACCAGCCGGGGCACCGTGGCCCACTGCAGCACCCGCCCCCAGGGCACGAGGGCCAGGTGGGCCTGGGGCTGCTGCTGCTGCCATCAGGAGCAGAGCGGCCCTCATTGCAGGGGCCCGAGCGCGGGAGCCCTTCCTGCCAGAAGCTCCTGCGTTTCTGTCCCGGAGAGGCYGCACGGGGGCCCTGTGCACAGGGACGTGCCCAGGAGGCCCCGCCTGGAGACGGGAGCTGCCGTCCGCGGGCTGCTCCCCACTGCCAAGGTCCGTACGGGGTCAAAAGGCACGGACCGGGTGCGTGGGAACCGCTCCTCTGACACCCTCCTTGGTAAGGCACGTGCCCGGGGGGGTGAGACCGACAGACCCCTCCTAACACATGGCACCCTGCACAGCAAGTGGAGACCACGGTCTTGTACCTGAAATGACCCCGCTGGGATCGAGCGGCCCAGGCAGGCGGCGCCGTGTCCACCACGAGTGCCTCCTTCCCGCCCCACACTCTGACGGCTGTGGGGGTTCCTCCAAGGCCCATGCAGACACAGCGCTGCATTCCAGAGGCAAGTGGCATGGGGGCCGTGCGAGGACCCAAGCACCAAGCACCAGGGCTTTCCGATGGGCATGGGGACGGGCACGGGCAGCAGCCAGCCYGCCCGCTCGGCACAGACTGCAGGAGCGTGGGAGTGACCCCGTGTYGCCCGCTCAAGCACGGGTGCAGAAAACTGCCTTCTTTGCTCCTCCYGGCCCCATCCAACCGCCTGTGGCCTGGGATGTGCCCACGAGGTGAGCAGCCTGGGCAGTCTGCACGGCTCCTTTCCCTGCAGCAGCAGCAACAGCAGCGGGGCAGAGCTYGCCAGCCAGCAACACGTTGTTTTAAGGCTCCCCTAGAGCCGTGCAACACTCCTGGTTTTGGAGATTCAAACCAGATCCTCTCTCACAAAAGGAGCCTCCGGCACAGCCCACAAGGGTGTAAGYGCCAGGCCAGCAGGCAGCTGGGAATGTGTTTCCACTCTCCCGAGAATAAAGTATTTCCTGCCAAAAAAATCATTTACAAACGTGTCAGACACAAGAAAATGAAGTTTGGAGGCTTCATATCCATTGAAACATCCCAGCGGTCTATTGCGGAAGAGGGAGGGAGGGAAGGAGGGAGGGAACTGCCGCGGAGCCTCTGGCAGGAAGCCGCGGGCCGCGCTGGGGTCCCGGGCGCAGCGCTGGGCCCACGGGCGCCGCGCCAGCTCTCGGCGTCGGCAGCGCGCGGCCCGCGGGTCACGCGAAGGAAGGGCCCATCCCGCGGCAGGCCCCGAGGGATCGCTGTCAGGCCAAACACAGCTACGGGACACCCTGAGCRCCTGGAACACGTCACGAACCAACGAGTGACCAACTGCTGAAATCCCCCTYGGGTCGCCCCTCTCCGTGGGCACCACCCAGCACCTCCGTGCGCCGGCCGTGGGCGCGCGGGCGCTTCCATGCGGAGCCGGGAGTGTCTCCCGACGCCGTGTGCGAGGTTGGCCGCTCCGTCTCTCCATGGAGCAGTGACCCAGCAGCACCCGTGGGGCCGGGCGCAGCAGGACTCTGCGTTCGGGCCCTGCCCGCGGGCGGCCGTGCGCGCCTCTGCCACGTCCCCGCCTCTGCCACGTCCCCCTCCCTCCCCTCGCAGCAAAAACAGCAGCTGCGGGAATCCCGTTTTCCTTTAAACTCCATCTCCAGTTCCTYGGCGGGAAGGAGGGTGCAGAGGGAGTGTCGGAGACCTGGTGGATCCCACAGGGTCCTGTCCTGTCGCTCCTCTTTCCAACAGGAGCGAAGGGTGCTGAGGAATTACCTTTTGCTAAGTACAGGAGCTAAACCCTCCTTAAATCTGTGTGCCTAATGATGCTACAGCTCCTCCTGACCATTCTGTGCTGCAGCACTTGCACCCCGTGAAATACACCCTAGTTAYTTTTAAAACGTTCTTTTTTCCCCGCCATGATACTATAAATCTCACTAATGTATCTGAGAGTCCGTTTACACCACAASCAGGATTAAGGCCTGCTGGTATTTTTTAACACAGCTGCTGCTCAGCAGGCCCCAGCACGGTTTCCCCAAGCATCAGACAAACTCGTCACCGATTTGCAGACAGGAGGCTTTGGGATAGGAAAGGAGATGCTCAGCCCGACTCGGCTGCCGCGCTGACCGGGAGAGAAGCACCGTGTCCGCACAGCTCACAGCACCGCTGCTGGGGCCCGCGGGCTGCAGCAGCCACACTCAGCACAGCCACATTCCCAGTACACAGGGAGCTTTCACTCCAAAATTACACTGCAGTTTAATCCGATTATTTTTCTTTCCCATTTCTGCCTGACAAACCGTACTTGCTGGGCCCCTAGCTGGAAATCCATGCTAATCAACTTAAGGCACAGTAGATAAAGCGAAGTTTTTTCTCTGTGTAGTCAGCAAACCACATTGCATGTCTTTACTCAAGTCTCTGCTAACTAAGGTCACGGGTATCGTCTTGAAACCGGAGGCAAATAACGACAGCAGGAAAAAGCTGGCACATGAGCGAAGGCAGAAAATGCCAATGGAGCAGCTCACACCAGGACTGGAGCCGGGAGGGACGTGGGGGGAGCCGGTGGCTCCGTACAGTGTTTATTTAAATTACTTTGCTGTCGGGTTTTAGCCACCCCCACACACAGAAACAGTTTTGATCTTTTTTTTTAAACACAGATTTTTTGCTTTCTGCATCAGGCAAACTAAATATTCAGCAACTGCCAGAATATCAAACAAATGCAATAAGCTGCATTGATTTCAGAGTGGCAACGATCTCCCATTTTTACACAGTGTCTTTTAGGCTTAGGCATCCTTACACACACCGAGAGCTGCTCCTAGGAAAAAAGTGCTTCAGGAAGGAAACACAACAGCTCCTGGAGAGGACATTCCACCACCGCAGGGCGGAATGGCCAGAAAAGCAAAACACACTCTTTCCAACCAGAATCTTCAGCAGAATTTTAGACAGAATCAAAACATCCTGAGAAGATCAGACTTCAGATGGTCATGTCTTACGAAGCAGAATATGCACTGGAAAGACTGCAGAAACAGTGTCTTTGTCATGAATGCTACCACGTATCTGGTGCAGTGAAAACTGCTGCACAAACACCTAGTTAATGTATAACTGTACTGAAAGCTCTGGCTTGAAACCTGGCTGTTGATAAAAACAGCTTGTCAAGACATCCATTTTTTCTCTTGTCAGAAGGCTAATATTTCACAATATTTCACACAACAGTGTTCCTTTGTAATCAAATCATGGCTCTGCTTATATATGCAGAATGCAGTGAATGCAGTCTCTGAATCACCAAAATCACTGCAATTCCCACTCCTGTACCTCCAGCCCAAGCTCTAACCTACAAGCAACCTTCTTAACCAAAGACCAGAGTTCAAATCCCATCTCTGCATTAGGCTTGCTACAGGACTCAGGCAAGTCACATTGCTTCTTTTGTTCTCATATTCCCCTTGCCTATTTTTGGAATAGTAATTCCCAGCATTTTGAGTGGAAAAAGTTCATTTGGATTTGAAAGAAGCTTTATGAAACTGGAGATAAGCACCGTGGAAGGACTTTAGCTATTGATTAACAACAGTGAAAGAGGGAAAGTTAGGCAAATAAACTTCAATCCTTTTCCTTCTTGCAGGAAATTTCTGTGACAATCCTTAAAATCATTCCAGGTACCAGCTGAGCTCAGACCCGGAGCCTTGCCGAGACCTAGAGGACTGGCCATGTCCCCAGCAAAGGRCTCTGCTCACCGCCTCAGCGCGCTCGCCAGCTCCGCACTCAGCTCGCTCTCACTGTACGGCCTCAGCTCCGCTAAAGTTAACGGTGTTGCGCTGCCATCACTGCATTCCTGAGAAAAGAGGAAGATTATTTAATTTGAACGTACTCAATATCTTAACAGAAGAACTCTGAAAACCTCTACATTCCCATCTACTTCAAAAATGGAGGTGCAATAAACACTGCATGTCACAAACACGGTAAGAAAGCCATGTAAAGCAAGAAGGGATGACACCAGATTAACACTTCGCAGATCCTACCGCATCTTTTCCAAACTACCACAGCACAATGGTCTGCAGAATGATTACAGCACGCATAGTTTCTGCTGCCTTACATACTTTTAAACATCWAACTTGAAGCAAAGCAGCACAGGATCCAGAAAAAAAAATGGATTAGATGACGCTTTGCCAAAAATGCTTAAGAAAGAAGAGTACAGTCTTACAGCAATTTTTTTCTTTTTTTTTTTTAAACAAACCAGCGAGAAATTATGGGAATACAGAACTAAAAGAAGAGGATTCAARTTCTAGTTATCAGTGTTTCTTCATGCAAATTATGAATGTTTGCATGCAATAAAATAACTATGATTATTTAATATTAAGAGATAAAATATCACTTGCAAATCACTATAGACTATTTTCAAAAAGTGGTTATATTTACWACGCTCTAGCTGTCACAGAAAAATGACCTCCAGTTTATCACATTTGGAGTATGAAGTCCTGGGGAGAGGGAAGGAGAAAGGGTACTTTGCTTATACCTTCTACCATAACTACATCAAAGGGTTAACAACAAGCAAGATACAACATGCTCAACCCCAGCAGCTTGTATGTTAGTTGTGAATGGCTTTATTGTATTTCTCCCAAGAACAACCACCTTATTTTAGTCTAGGTTTACCAGTAACTCGGCAAAGTGCTCATGAACCACAGGATGGAAGGAACCATCTAACAACTGGAAGAACTGTACATGCACATGTAGAATGGCAGCAGATCGATCAACATGCCAAATGTAGTAGGGAGGATAGAACATGATAAACTGTTTTTACATCAATTTTGGAATTTAGACTCTAAAAGTTCCTGACCTTGCCCAATTTGTCTTTGCTGCCACTGCTTGTAGAACTGAGAGACCTCATTCTTTGCTCTTTTTGCTCTTCCACTTCAGACTTCAAGTGTTCGATGTGGACAAGATAGGCCTGTTCCTGGGCTTCTCGAGTGCTCAATTTCAATTCCAAAGCCTTCTTCTCTTTCTCTAGCAGATACAGCTGAGCCTTCAGCTCTGCCATCTCCTCCTGCAAAAGAAACATCACAATCCTGCTTCATGGTACTACATAYCCAAAGGAAGGCACAACCAAACAGGAGATTCATTCATACCTATTACTTAAGAGTGCTTTTTCAATAAACAACACTGTCAGCATCTGCAAAGCTTTTATTTTTGGTGTTGTTAAATACGACCATACAGCATGTCTGTAAGCAAAAGTAATTGAAAAGTACTGCAAAGCTGATTTTCAAAGAGCTACTATGCCATGAGATGAAATGAGCACTAGGAACTGTGCCATCCCTTAATCAGTCTCTTAGAAACAAACCCAGAGGCACTAGACCAGCTGATGTGTCAGAACTAGAGTATCAGAGATCTGAGAAGGTTGTCACAGCTGCTCAAGTTGTGTTCCACCTTGCCCTTCAGAGACTGTTGCCCCATAAAGAGGTGTGTCTGATCTGCAGTAAAATAGCTCCATAAGTGTAACCGTTTCCAAGCAATTGATAAATAAGAATTAGTGTTTGTTTTTCTCATTATGCTGGAATGAAATTTGAAGGATTAGCAGAGCAAATACAGACCATATATTCCTGCCTCATACTACCATCCCCTGAGGCAGAAWGAATTAGTCAAAAAAGGCAACTGTGTATGGCTTTATCAGATGCCCCACTTCAATCTCCCTCCTTGGGATGGTCAGAATCTCAACTACGGGCAATTGTAGGTCTATTGAATTTATACCAGCTTACTTTCTTCCTTAAATATGACCTGTGTAAGACAGAAATTGGTACTTAATAAAAAAAAAAAAATTAGACTGTTCCTGTGTCCTCCCACTCCTACAGTTACGAAAAGAGCTGCCACTCACTCCAACCTAATGGCAGCTGTGAAAAGTCATTCTTCTGCTTTAACATCTGCTCTCCAACACTGGCTCACGGTGTTGCCTGGGCAGAAGTTAGGGAAAAGGGAGRAGCAGTGGTCGGCCTTTAAGCCCACGCTCCCGGCCTCCTGCAAATGGCAGCTGACGAGCTTCTTGATTCAGAGGGGTCTTTGGGTTCAATGACTTTTGAGAAGTTTCTTCCATGACATGTCTATTTTTTGAATCTAAAAAAAGAATAGCTACAAAAATCCACATAATACTTCCAGAAATAGTCCTAAAATGTAATCTATATTATACATTAAAAACTCATCAGCAAACGAGCAAACCAACCCCTAAATCAAAACTCCAGAAGTATGCTCTCATTTTTGAGCTCGCCACACACAAGTTCACTTCATGGGCTATAGCACTGAGTTCACACAGCTGTTTTTTGTATTACAGTTCAGTTCTGGACTTGTTCACTCTGTAAACATCTCTGAGCAAAAAAACTTGCTTGTCATGTGGCCAGTTTATAAACAAATTGCCTTTTTTTTTTCCTAACTAGACAGCATATTGTAGGTGACAAAAATCCACAAATGTCTTATCTTATCCTTCCAGTAAGTTCTCTTTGTATAATATTCATTATTAACAAAGACCATAAAAAACAAATTTCCTGGCACATATTTAGACTAACTGTCCTTGTACAGAGAATTCATGTTCCTACTCAGAATTCACTCTGCAGATTACATGTACAGATGTAGCATGGTCAGGGCAATCATGGGTAATCACTGGCTTATTCAGCAATCCCAACCTTGCAAAATAAAAAACATATCCCAGAACAAACCCCCAGTCTTGGTTAACATAAAGGTTAACCATAAGGTTAACATAAGCTTCGAATTAATTCCTTTATTCATCTCCCTATAAACAAACTGAAAGTTGGAAGTACACTCACTATGCTTTACAGAAATTCAGTTATGAGGCAAACTTACCATCAATTTCCTTTTTCCTTTCAACAGGAAAAATGTAAATAACTTTGTTAAATAATGATCAAGAAAGTTAAATCACAGGAGCTGAACCGGATTGCCTAGTATGCTTAAAGTATATGCAGTGAGCTTCTTAAGCCTCTCTTTATAAAGCCATTAATCTACTTAGTGAAGGGCTAAGAAGTAATTTGAGTAGTCTTGTGCACTTAAGGGAGGAAAAGACTTTCCTGCTGGGGGGTACACTCTATCTATAGGCGAGGGGCATGACAAGATCTTTGAAGGCTGTAAGCTGCAGCTAGCCAAATTCAGCCTAAAAACTGGTGGAAAAAAAGGGAGCTCAAACACCGGAACAACGAATTTGCAGAACTGCTTTTTTTTTTTTCCTTTTTGTCATCCAAAGGTTTTACTTAAAGAAAGAATATGTGGTATAGATAAGCATTCAATCTCAAAATCAATTCAAAGATCAATAGTGAATCAATTCTTTTTTGAGTAGTTTTTTATATATATATATATATATGTGTGTGTATATATACACACACACACACACATATAAACTGCAAACAGTAGGCTTAAATCTTCATAAAGACCCTACAAATTTACCAATTTGCAGCTTGTTCTAAGCTGGACACCATGGACTCCAAAGCACTTTCATCCCATCCATTTGCTTTTTCTGTCACGGCAATGGGAACTTTGAAGACCAGAAGCAAAGATAAAGCAGGGGCAAAGTGGAGGAATCGTCACCTCTGTTTTTATGGGGCTCTCAAGAAAGGGGAAGAAAGGAAGGGAAAGGAAAGGTTGAAGTTAAAAATCATGTTTATGGTTGAGAATGTCCATTTGGACACTTAGGAAGCACAGTAGCAACCAGTGTGATGGTATAAAATAAAAACAAGTCAAGTTTACTCATAAAGTTTTAGTCTTTACACATGCAGCAATTTTTCAATGAAAATCTAAGACATCCAATTTTAATTTCAACGGCAACACCAGATTTATGTGTGTATCTGCCATCCCTTTTCTTTCTTTTAATTATAGGATGCTGGCAAAGCTCTGTGCAGTTTAGCATCTGTGCTTTTTTAGGGTGCCAGCCTGAAGAACAAGAGGCACTTGCAAAATGAAATGCAGCAGGAAAAGCTGCCCAGTAATCACTCCTCCAGTTCACTGCAACTTCACCATCTTCAGGTGCCAAATCTCGTGGTCATTTCAAGACAAGTCCATTGAATACTGAGAAATACTGAGAAATTTGTCCATGCAGTCGTATTCCAATTCTAAACAAGGACAAAAGCTTGAAAGCAAGCTACTCACCCTGAATGCAATGTAATTAGAAATGCTCATTTCTTTCATTTAACTTTGAGCATGCTCTACATTAAAATTTGTATTAGATGCACTTATGTGAATAGAATAAAACAGCAAGGACTCTTAAGAGAGTCATTTMAAGGGCCTCCAAGAAAATCACAACATCCCAGGAAAAGATCATCTTTCAGAAGCAAAACAAATACCACAGCAGATAAAGGACAGGTGAAATTCTGGGTAACTGTGTTTTAACTAAAACACAAAATGTTTTAACACAGGATTCTAAACATTTTCAGCAATAAGACTGCAGCCTCAAAGCACATTACAAGCAATACTATCACCACCTGTATACACAAAAGGGGAAAAAAAAAATCAAAGAAAGCTGAGACCTCTTATCTAGATCCCAAGTCCTCTGAAATGCATGAAAAGGCTGTAAACTAAGTAGTGTTTACACCCATCAGAAGTAATTTCCTTGCTAACTAGGGCATGACAACAACAACTGACCTCAAAGCAAGACCTGCTGAATGATGACGAACAGCAGAATGTATTTGGAAACATAGTTAATTTTTGCTTGAAGCACAGAATTGGATTTTACAGAAGTACTGGATGACCTGCTACTTTTTATATCCTGGATCAGTAAGAGAAWAAACATAGCAAAATTAAAACTGGAATAGAAAAATTACGAAGCTTCCTGACACTACCCCTAAGCCCTTTTTATTATGGACCAGGTAAATTAAAAATAAAGAAGGAATGGTGTAACAGCACAACATAGAAATGCGAGAGCAATAACTCATGTGGTGATTACATTTTACTGTGAATCCTAAATGAAAAGCTGCTGAAAGACACAGCAAATATTCCAACACAGATAAGCATTTCAAGAACATGGCAGCACATCATAAGACCCCAAAATGTAAGAGATCCTTGAGCAGCCCAGTCAGATCTTGCTAAGAATGGAGGGAAGGAAGGAAACACATAAAGAGATGCTACCTGACAAAGTCTTCCGCAGCACAGATGCCACAAAGAAACTGAAATTCTCCAGTCTTCTCAGAATATGGCAGATTTATATGCTATTATATRTGAGCTGCATGCTCCAAATAACAGACATGAATAATAAACTCAGAGGTGAAAGTCAGGTCTGCTACAGTCTGCAAATATATGAGCTGCTTGCAAAACAGATCTTAGCAAAAATCATGGATGCAGCAGTTTTCTTTGGTTCTGAAGCATGCACGGGACAGCTCTGCCTATTTGCCTTTTGTATCACTACATACAGAGAAGAAAGGTGGGAGTCTTGCATTTCTGTAGCAGGAGAGGAGTTATCAGCAAATGCTTTCCAGGCTTTAACAAGCATGAGACTTCTTGCTATGCATCCTTCAGAAAGCTAGAGATTTTCTGTAACTGTGAACTCCTACAAAGTACAACAAACAACCAAACGACACTGCTGCCACTTCCCCTAGGCCATAAAGGACTGACACCAACTCCAGACATACACATAAAATATCTATTCCAGGCTTCACAGCACACCAGCCATCAAGATGGGTATCTTCTAGGGACAATTCCTGCAGTGAGAACCCAGTATGCTAGGTCTAGTTATGAGTGGAAAATGTGTCAAAAAGCAGCTGGTCATTTAGTGACTAGAAGAATCACCATCACTCAGAATTATGCCAGGAATCATGATATGCAACTACTCACGTCCCTGCCAAGTTAAGATTAATGCACAGGCATTAATCACATGGATAGCTCTGCAATTTGCCCTTAATGATCATTTTAAAGCTAGAGGTGAGTATGGTGTACACGACATTTCAGCAAAGATCTAGAGACAAATAAAGAAAAGGAGAAGTATGACGTTGGAGCTACACATACAATAACCTGCAAGAGTCTTTGAAACACCAAATATAACCGTTAGATCTCTAGATTTACAAAATCAATACAGAAGCCAAGTTTAAAATGATACAAGGTCTATACCTGGTTGGTAAAAGTCATTCTGTCCCACTCTCCACAATACAACTGGACATATAAACTAGGCCTGACGTAGTAGAGCATTCTCCTAAAACCTTTGCTGTTGCAACTCATCACTTTATATACTTCTGCTTTAAACTCAGCTACACATTGAAGCCAAGTATCAAGAACAACTCTTGACTAGTAACTGCCTGACAGCCTGTAGGATGATGACTTCTGACAAACCATTCTTTCTTCTAGGGCAGTATTAAAAGGAGGTGAATTTGTTTTGCTTCAGTTCACAAATACTGGCGTTTGCAAGCCTGCAAGTAAAGTAACCAACTGCCTCATGGGAAGTACTGTATCATACTTACGGTCACCCTCAAGCAACTCAGCTGCCATATCTCCTACAGAGAGCATCTGGTTTGTCAAGGAAAACGTTCCAAGTTTAGAGACATGGATGAGGTCTTTGCCTAATTCAAAACACACAGATCTCGTCACTGCTAATGCTTTGCCTTCTGTCACTTTCTGACTACTGGAAAGCAATTTTCAGACGTGCTTATTTGCTTCCACAAAGTAACCCTTTACCACCCAGGCATCAAAGCCTTCCCTAAGTGTGACTCTCTTAGCATGATTTGTAATGCACATAGATTGTYAGCAGCATAATAGTCTGTTAGAGATAAACAAAATACCTTCATTGCCATAAGTTCCTGCATCAAGACTGCATTTTCCAGGTCTAGCCTCTGGCTGTCTCCACGAGGTTTAACATCATAACTGAGGGGATCAATGTGGATGCTTTCCAGCTCCAGCATTGTAAGCTTCACTGCTGCCCTGTCATTCTTCAACTGCTGTATATAATCCTTCAACCGCTGCTCATCCTCCTTTGTGAACTCTGTATCACAACTGCTTGCAGTTGAGCTGGTAGTACTGGAAAGGGAAAGAACAACATTAAAATACATTGCGAATAAGATCTACATTTGCATATCAAATACTCTCCTAATACACGGGATTTGTTTTCATTAATGCAACTTAAAGTTCACAGAAAGGACAGAGGTAGTGTGGACTAGATGTTGCAATGTTAAAAAAATGCAGGCAGGAATGACAAATGTGGAAAAGAAATTTAATTCTCCAAGCTGTGTGAGAAAATCAAGTCAGTGTCTTCTTCTCTGAAAAGCCAGATATTTAGCAACATGTATTTGTGTTAGCTTTCTGGAATGGTGACTTGTGAAAMATCTTTTTGTTTAATAAAAAAAATGCCATGAAAGACTTCTCAGCAGTACTCTTAGAGTAGGGAATGCCTTTGTGTGTTGCTTCACCATGGAGTCTTCATGCTTTGTGGTAAGAAGCATCCACTAGGGAAAGACAATCCAGCCCTTATTTATACGTGATAGTAGTGCCAACTACCTGGAGAATTTTTTAATGGACACCTGTTGGAATCAACCTAAGGAAAAAGAAAACACTCAAAGATGTCAAATAATAATGTATTACAATTAGTTATTGGCCAATTACACTGAACACTAACATACCTTCAGACCTATGCAGGTTTGAAACAAGACCATAATTTAACAAGATTTTTAATAAAAGATCTTCAGACCTGATGGAGCAATCCTTTTCTAAGGGCATGATTTCAAACGAGTGGCTGCATATAAGCCTGTCCCACAGATGTTCACCAGGTGATTCTACAAAGAGAAAACTCATGTCTTGCTAAAAGTAAGGGTGCCTCAGTGCTGCATCCCCACCTTTACGCATGCCAGTGCTGTAGGGGGCTGAGACTGACACAGCCTCAAGCATTCCAGGGCTGAATATAGTTGCAATAACACTAAAAGGAAAATAAAATGCCCCGTTGTTTCTGTAACCGCACTCAAAGCTGCCTGCTGTCTCCTGAGGACCTGTAATCAGCTGCTGGGTGAGGGATAAGTCATCCATTAACTGTGCTTGTCTGGAATGCTAGATGATCTCAGTTATCAGCAGGGGAATAAATCACTTTCTGTATCGAATTGCACTGCTGTTCAACATTTTTGGAAGAAGAGAAAACCTCACCCTCTACATGCTGTGAGAGTCAGAATGATGTCCTGAAATATACTACATATATGAGAAAAGAGAAAAAAAAAGTCTGTAATTTTCTGTTTTGTTTTTTTCCTGTGGCCATTGCGGCCATTCTTCAGCTAACACTATTTAAACTATTTAAACGCTATTATTTAAAGTGCATCAGATAATTACCAATTAGTATTTTCACAAATTCCAAGCACAACCTTGGAAGAGAGGAAGCACTGGCAGATCTACAAAGATTTCTCAAAATCCTTCCCCCTTGTGAAATATCACATTACAGGTCTTTACTACAGTTTCCTGCTGATTTCTTATTATTCCTTCCTTCTCTTAGGGATAGAAGGAGCCATATTTACCTGAAATGCAACCCAGTCTCTGCTTTCATTTTCATCTATTCCCATCTGCAAACAAGCTAAAGACAACCTTTATCTATACTATACAGAAACTCTTCTCGGCTGAAATATGGGAATTTAGGAATTTTTGTTCATACTTAGTTCTCAAAATATTTAATAAACATGGTCTTACTGATTCTAATGACACACTTCTAAAGAAGGTACTAGTATGAAAAAAATGGAGTTAGACAATACAAGAGATACTTAATTCTACACTGAGTGGCACTGTGAGTTTCCACAGCACCCAAGCACTAAATTACAGAAGTCTTTTGGATTAAATGTTAATCAGCTTTTGTTGAAGAAAGAGTAGCCTTTAAAATCTACACAGGCTTCAAATTCTGGAACACAAGCAGCTCATCTTATTTTCTTCCTAAAAGGAAAAGAAAATCTAGCCTTCCCCTTGAGAATTAATCCTGAGCACAAATGCTGGAAGTCTATTGTTGTTGTACACAGTTGTACTGTTGAACCTCGTACTAACTGGATATCCACAGATCTGGCACTTAAAGATCTCCAGTTACACACGTAGCCTTTTGTGCCGAGCAGGGCAAGCTGAGGAAGGCAGTCTGGGCTGTTGCCAGTGATACTCAGGCTGCTTCAACTTCAGTCCTGGCTGCTTGCCTGCCAGTCTGCAGCTAAGCTGGCTTCTCTGCCCCACTGCCAACATGATCTTTTTTCTCTCTCTTCTATTTTTTTTTTTTTTATTAAATAAGGAGAAGAGAGTTTGATGGAGAAGTGGTCTCGGTCAGCACAGTAAGAAGGAATGAGCTCGTTTGCTCTACTTGCATATTTTGCAGCAAGAGGAGGGGAGAAGCAGCAGTTCAGGAGCAGCAAGCAGGGCAAGGAGCCTCCCTTTGAACCGCTGAGAGAGACAGGCTGTTCGAGGAGCCTCTGAGTTGCTGCAGCGCAGAGCCCCAGCAGCAACCCCTGAAATCCCCCCAAAAGCCTAATTCCTGCTCTAGGCAAGCACTCACAGCTGGGGTGCACATGGGTTGCAGCTTCAGTTTGCTCTCTCTTCTAATGGCCCTCAGGGCAAAGTGTGTATGTGAGTGTATGTATTTATATAATATGTATATGCATTTATATAAAATACATACACAGCACACAAATATTCACATATGCATGTAAATATTAACTATATATATGTCTATCTAGTGTAGCGTATGGATATTATCAAGACTTCCAAAAATATCTTTCAGTGTATCCTATGCTGCAAAATTTTATCTTTAAGACCCTACACAGTCTTTGATTTAACTGGAAAAAAAAAAGAAAGTCAATAAATAAATTCACAATTCAACAAGGCGGCAGGCAACGCAAAGCTGACAGAACTAAAATGATGGTGTCAGTACTGAATCCACATCACTTGTCTTACTGTCTGTATACAACCTTACACTTGATACAAAGCATACACAGGTCCACCAGTCTCTTTGTTAAGTCTTATGGCTCAATATCTGAAACAGCACAATGCCAAAAGATAAAAGAAATTGAAAAATTCCTCAACTAAGCTAAAATAGAAAGAGCAGTATTCTTAGCTAGAATCGGAACACTTTAACACACTTCTTCCTTCTGAGAATAAACTGCACCAGCAAGGAAGTTAAGATTAAGAACATTAAGATACCTGTAAGGGATATTTTGAAATAACTTATTGCCACACTTCAGCCAAGATGATTTTGTATGTCAGCTACTTATCCAAAATCTGAGGTGATTCTGACTGGAAGATTTAGCCCTATGTTCGACTGACCTAAGAGGGCAGACTTTTCTTCCATGAATGCAGATATAAGGTTGGGGTTACTAGCTCTGCAGTGAATATAATACATCATTTTCAGTCAGAACTAGAATGGCAGACCCCTTTTTTTTTCCATCTTTTTCAAGATGCAATCAGTCAAACCTTGTTGGCAATACATGTTACATGGCTAGCTTCTGTCCATTAAAATAATTATGACTTCCAAGCACACCACAGAGCTATTTTTATTTTAAAAAATGAATTGGCAACATTATTGTGGTGCTGCTGCCAGCCAAATGAGTTGAGGTGCTCGCTATTATTTTTATTCTCTTCAATAGTAACAACCTCTGTGATGCTCTTTCATTTAATTTCAGTTGCTCCCTTTTACAGTCTTTAACCCCTTGTCACCARTGTCCCTCTGAGCATTTCATCTCAGTAATTTGTTCAGTGATTTGACATTCAGAATCTCATCTGAGAYGCCAAAGCAAAAGATGGGTCAACAATCCCATTATAATCCCCTATTCTATAAGGCTTTGAGCAGCAGGGAGAATTATTCATCTGTCACAAGCCTCAGCGAAGGAGAGTTTTCATTTCCTCACTCCCATACATGTGCACAGTCAAGAATTATAATAAAAGATCATTCTCAAAGATCCAGAGCATGTTTGAAACACATAACACAAAAATGTTCTTTTGCCCATTTTATAGACTGCCTGCTTCTTTAAGACAAAGGAAAAACACAAAAGCTAGAAATCCAGAGATAGCCTCCCTATATCTGCTTGCATTGCTACTACAGAGAAAAGGAAATGGAAACCACCAACATCAAAGAATCACAGAAGGCAGGAGATGCATGGCAGCGGGAGGTCTGTCCAGAGCAGCAGGGAGCCAACAGACAAGGGAGCATGTTGGCATGGGCTGAGCTGGCAATGTAGGCAGGGTAACACTAAAAAACACGAGGAGGAGGAGCCTGGAGACAGAAAGCAAGCAASCAACCAACCAACCAACGGTCAAAATTGCAGGGAAAGGAGGTAAAGTGAAAATCTTCTGGTTTTTATACTTAGGCTTGAATGCTTACTGATTATCATAAAGAAAAGTGTGTGTCTTTTGAACCAGCACAGCTTTCTACCTACGGATGGGCAGAACGGTATCATGTGTGTCTGCGAGCTTAAAAGAGCAAGCTTCTCTTCTGGGATACGGAAGAACACCTCTATCATGTATCATTTTACCACAACAGAAGGCAAGAAACGAAGGTTTGTATTATAGGGAGAGGCTAAAGTTTCAGAAGTATTTTTCCTGGTATGTGGAGTTAGACAAAGAAAAATCACATTGCAGGAGGTACATAAGGTCTGATCAGATCAGGATGTCCATATGACAAGCTCCTGAGCTATTTGTGTGATAAATAAGAAAAACTTTTCTTTCTCAGGTTCCACACATATCAAAGTAGATAACAGTGGTTACTCTATTCCAGTAATTGTACAATATTTTACTCCACGCAATAAAAGTTCAGCCTGCAATGAAAATGGCTAGAGCTAACAGATTTCTTTTCCATACCCAAGCATTTTCTTTTAATTTTTTTCATGTCATAGTTTATACTGATGAAATTTGAAATCCACCCCATTTTAAGCATATTCTTCTGAGGATGCATCTACTTTTAGTATTACATGCACACACAACACATATTGTCAGACAATCACAAGAAATCCACTGTAAGCAACAATATGAGGGACAGTCTTCCTCTCTGAACAGTCACACTTCCCTCATCCTACCCTTAACAAAATTAGAATGAGGACCACCAAATCAAGGAYTGTAGAGACTGTATTCCTACCCAATACTTCATACTAAAAATTCAAGTATTTCCCAATCCAATCCCGAAAACTACCTTTTTTTTCAATGCATTGACTGTGTAGCAGACAGTTCATAAGAAAGAAAAACACCAAGGCATTATAAACAACTGAAAAGAACCCTTTTGAATAGAAAAAGAGAAAATAAGCTCAGCCTCGTTAGAAGTGCTGTCACACACGGTCATTACAACACATTTATGGACATATAGGGCTTATGTGGGGATGCAATAAAAGGCAAGACAAGAATTAAAAACAATTTTGTATAACCTAGGCAAGTCAGTAATTTTGGTACCATGACTGAAAAATGAGTTACTAGTGAAGATTGTGCCATATTCTAATTTCTGAACAAGAGTTTTACTTTCTTGGAATGATAGTGCAGCAGTAAAACTACTTTGGAAAAAAAGCTCTCATTCACTTGATTTTTTCTTTTCTGATTTTCAGCTATTCCATGCTAGTCAACAAGATAGGAAATAAGATCATTTGGAGGAGATAGCGGCAATAAGAGGAAATTATAATGTAATAAACTTCTAAAAGTGTACAAAAAAGTGCTTTTGAATACGGAACTGGCTCAAAGACAGAATTAAAATGAAGTTTTAGAGTGCGTCTGAGAAATTAAAATAAATTTTACACAGAAAAAATGTTCATCTATATTTATCCAGGATACTTGCCAACTTTGTATCCACACATATTCATTGCACAGAGTACAATTACACTGTAGGCAGACAAAGACCCAAAATGAAGCTGCTGGCAGATGTACTTGAACTGGAACACTTCCACAGTAACATTTGATATAAATTTCAAAATTCTATAGGGCTTCAGAAAAACTGCAATATCCCTTTCTGGAAGGATCCACTCTATCCTTCATGATTTGTGTTTTCCAATCCACTTGCAAAAAGAAAATCAGGGAAAGGAAAATATTTCAGTGTCACAGACGGAATGGAGAAAGGACAGAAAATGATTCAAAATGAAACGGCTGGATTTGTGATGTTCAGAAAATAATCTTTCAATACTCAAAACCACCAACGGTAGCAAACTTACAGTATCTGGTTCTCTGTAGCTCTGTGCTGCTCTTATATAATAAATGGGAACAAGAAGTACAAACTCCTCAAATTTCAGTGAGACAGCAAGAGAGCCACCCAGGTAAAACAAATGTAATAGTTTTGCCCTTTACAATGAGGATCAAAGTTCAGAATTACCCATTTTCAACAAATCTATACAAGATCCTTTTTGGCTGGAGCTGCTCAAAGTCTGAAGACCATTAGACCACTGAGGCATGGGCACTTAGAAAATGTAGTTAAGCGCATGCAGCCCACTGAGGTAAGGAAGGCAATTTCAGCAGACAGAACGCAACATAACCTTCAGTCTAAAACCAAATGCTGGCGTAATTAGGAAAGCAAATAAGTTGCAATTACCTCGTATGGCTGTTGGATGACAGGCTTTCCCAGGGTTGCACACTACAGCCAGCGATTGCATATGCTCCCCCGCAGCTTCCATCTAGTTTCATGAGCAAGGCTTTTGCTGCATTCTCAGCTGTCTTCCTGCAGTCATGAGCTCTCTTAAGCATCTGGGTAATGTTTTCATCACCTGTTTGGTCCCCTAGTTTGGAAGCAAACAATCTGTTTCAGAGCTTTGAAGAGGGTGATGAGAGTTAAGTCAAGAACAGAGATGCTTCCATGCACTTTCAGTTTATATAAAGATGATGATGATAAATTATCAATTTATGATGTAAAAGCAGCTTCACTGCTGTGTGATCATCAGGGATAACCTGGGTTCTGGCCTAGCCACAGGATCCAAGTATTTGTCTTATTCATGTTTCACCTTAACTAGCTTCTCTGTTTGTAAAGATAGGTTCTGTCGGTTAGGATTAGTACAAGATGCTCAAGACAATAACACAATGGGAAGGTACCAACCTAAATTATGCTTCTTATGTACCAGTGCTGTTTTACCACAGTGTGGTCACTTGCAGCACCTTCGCTCATGAATACTATGACCTCAGTCCTAAAAGTTTGCCAGTATACCTCCTGACTAGATACCTTTCCACCTGTAAGGACAGCTTTGCTGTTCAGAAGCAGTAGTTGAACTTTCAGAGTTTACTGTATATCAAAAGAAATCCAGCACTGATTAATTAATGTGCTGTAACTTGCAGAGGTTCTGCAGAGATTATGCTACTACTGAACCATCCCTTCAGCAGAGGCAGAAAACAGTTACTATTCTGTAATTCTGGTTCCAGCTGCAGTAAAGTCAGTACAGTAAGACACAATTGTGGCTACACTGAAAGGCAGAACAAAGCTACAATATATTCATAGTTCTCTAAATACAACACTGAGGTGTCAGAGCATAAACAGTTTGCTCTTTCTTGCCAGACTTTCATTTAATCCTTATTGAAATGAAAGACTAATTACCCATACTTTGCACTTGCTAAGTAAACCACATGCATTAACCACTTCTGCCGTTAATGCAGAAGAAAGTAAGTGAGCATATTCTGCTAAAAGCAACTGACTATGCTCAGGTCCAAGTGATGCAGAAGCAATTTTTAGGCATTTTCTACTCACAGATGTTGGTGCAAAACTTGACTGGTCTTCAAGCCAAAAATCTGTTGTTCTACTTGGTTGTTCTAACCAAAATTCACTGTGAAGTAAAGGTATGTAAACCTAACACCAACATCCTCCAAAGTTATGTAACAGGAAGTTGGCATCATTACTATCACAGGACTGTAACTGTAATACTCTAATTAAGAGCTGTTGACAGAAACTTATACAGAATTAAATTACATTCTCTCATAAAATGCATGTGGGATAAAGTCCTCATAACCCAATTTAATCCCTCTTTCTAAAATTTCTGACACCTACACAAGGCGAAAATCCAAAGAAACATTCATTTCTGCTAACCGCCAATCTCTTCCATCAGAAGAAGCTTGATAGCACATTTTGGAAAGAAATKACCAGATTCAGGAAGAATAGAGCATGAAGAACACAAGCATCCACTCTGATGTTTACTCTATGGCCTGCTCTGCATGGACAAACCCACCGACAAAGACTTGCTACTGGCACTGGAAGAGATTCAAAATGAGAAGCAAAGTAGCAACACGCTGACTGTGCACTGAACACCTCCAGCCTCTTGATTCAAGAGGCCAAACCCATTAGCCCTGTGRCTCTGAAGCCAGGTGGTCATTTGGTCTCTAAAAGCTTTCAGTTTACTTTTACTGATTCTGTGATTTCTGAGAAGCTAATGCTGTGAATTACATTCTCAAGTATGCTRTTACAACACAGCATGAAAAGCTATGCTTTCCTCCCCAAAGGCTTCCCCACTTCCTAACCCAAGATTACTACTACTGTGTTCCCCTATCACTATAAAAACTAGATTAATGTTCATTGGGTAAACATGTCATTCTATCAGTAAAATGTAGCCAGTGGAAATAGGAAGCTCCACACACTTCAGAAACATATCTACAGAAGGGGCTAGATTTTCTCCCTGGAGAACAGCATAGTACTTAGTCACAAAATTAACTACCCACAAAATAAAATAAACCCAGAGATTGATATTCCAGACAGGATAGTAAAGTATCACGTAGTAAGTTTTAAAATTTCAGGGCAAAGGGGAAAYGTGCCCCACACTTCCTCAATTACTTGAGTTTTCTAATTTCTAATTTCTACAGCTACTAATAAGATGACACTTATTTTGGGGTGTGTGTGAATATTGCCAGAAAAAGCACAATTTGTGCTTGAAGATACCACAGCTGTACAGTCCTGAGCTTTGTTTTGCTCATGATTATAGTTTAATCATTCCAGTATGCATAGGCAAATGCCTCTAGCAGCCTCACCATAGCCAGAATAGGCATCCCCTGTAATGGCATACTTAGGTTAATTGAAATTGTGTGTGTAAATTTTATGGGTTATTTCCAGTGTCTCCTTCCCTACTTTTTGTACGTGCAAAAATGATTACTTACTCACTTGAAAACAAACCAGAGCGCATTCTTAAGTAGTGGGTCATGAGATGATTCACTCTTGCAACTAACTCTTATGAATGCTAATTGACATGCAGCATAAAGTGATTCACTGACATCTTACCAACAGATCCAACACCTGCAGCTCTGAATTGCCCAAGAATAAGACTCTGCTCGCTTTCTGCCAATGCCAACAGCAGCTCATATGCTTCTATACATTGTTCACTAAAAGAAAAACAAAAATCACAATATTTGCAATTTAGACAAGAAAAATATCTGCAATGAGCAACAAAAAAAGAGGTAGCAGATGAACTACATGATTCCCTACTGCTTGTCTGATAATAGGGATATTAAACGACATAACATATAACTCTACCACAAGCATTCAACAGTCTTTCCTTTCACATCATGGTCTCAGATTGGCTTCACCTAACATTAACAACAAAAAACAAGATCTGATGTGCAGTGATCTCTGCAAACATTGGTGTAACCAATTGGTGGTAATGTGACAGATGGTTGACATTATTTATTGAAGAAGCTGTCTTTTTAGGCCTTCTTAATACACCAAGAAAACTTGTTTTTCTGTCCTGGTTGCAAGATTTTCCTCCATATTAGACAACACCTACAGCTGTGATTCTCTTGTTCCTGCTGCATTCTGCTATCTCTCTCTCTYTTAATATATACATTGCTGCACCTATTTGTAATTTACATTTGCTTATAATTTGCTTGAGGCTGATAGTAACAAAATATACTCCTTAAACAGGACACAGTTTGTCCAAATGCCAGAAGTATCTGTTCCAAATTACTTGCGGCATCAGGAGTTAAATGACACCCTCTTTTACATAGATTAAAGCAAAATTAGATACTTCAAACCAATACTAAGCCATTCACCCACAATACCCACTAATGGCATATAGAGTCATTATATAAAATGTTACTGCTTAGTCACCTGTTCTTGTGAAAGGGGACTGAATAATGCAGAAAATAAATGTCTCATGACTGGGTTGAGTTTGCTGCTGCTGAACTAGGGTTGAGATGCAAGCCTATCAATAACTTCAGTTAGTTACACAGTTTACCCAGTACTTTAAGCAATGGGTCATTCTTCATGAGGGAAGTTAAAAGAAACAGTTTTATTATGGTGCACTAATAGTTTTGCTCTCAGAGGCCTCTGTCAAGTCTTCCCCCTCTCTTTTTCATGCTGAGGCATTTTCTGTGCAAGTACATACCTGTATTGAAGTGCAAGCCTGAGAGCTGTGGCATTGGACTCATACTTCCCAACAAGCATGCTCATCCGCTCAGCATTGCTCTTGCACTCCTCCAGGGTTATTGTCAACAAGTCATTCTGGGATTTCAAGTGTTCAATACGACTGTAGGAAAGGAAACAACTTACAACCTTCAAGTTTAGCTTACAGACGCTGTCTTAAAAACTCTAAAACAATGATAATCTAAAACAATAAAAGTCATTTTAACTACACTTTTTTTTAAGTGACTGTAGCAAATTCTAACCACTTCATAATCCAACAGCAAGAAACAGTTGTCAGTTCTCTAGGGCGGCCTGCTTCATTCTTTTCCTCCTCCACTTCTAATTAAATGCAATTAATATTACATTTCCCTGTGAAGTAGCAGCGATCAAAAAGCTGTAGTCATCTTCTGGTATCACAGGCATGCATGGGGCAGTTATCTTGACTGTTTGCTTAATCTTTCCACTTCCACTGCTACCTGCTGCCATATTTTTTCCTTTTTTTTAAGGGGTACATTCATAGCATGGGGGTGTGCAGCAATCAAGCAGCTGCATAACTTCTCCCTCTCTTTGGAAAATCCAGAATAACTGTTCAACTTAAAGTAATATTTTAACCATGACTACAGAAACAACTTACAAAATATGAACTGAGTTTCAGTGCTGCAATAAAATCTCCAATAAATTCTGGAAATAGTCAAACAACATCTCCTCTAGGAATTTAATTGCAATATGAGGTTAACTAAAACATCAATAAAGCTTCAAAATATCAGTATTACTGACTACTATCATTGCTGATAACTGCAAGAATCATCAATGGACTACACCTAATAATCAACACTAGACATGCAAAGACAGCAAGCAAGGAAATAATTTCAAAGTCCAGATAGTAACTAATAAAAAACCAATACTATTCACAACTCTAAAATCAGTAACTTCTTAGCAACAACAAGAAAAAAGAGAAGGGCTAATATACCGCTTTTTAATGATCAGAATAATACTCTGACTCTCCCAGTTGCTAAAACTCACAGCTGCTTCAACCTCCTACCTTGTCTTTGACATCTCATGTAAGGAAGGACACATACTATCAAGGCAAAATGGTGCAGAGCATTGAAAAAGATCACATTTTGCAAGCTTACAAAAACATGAGCTACAAATAAGGAGATACCGTATTGATTAGACTAAACTTGGGATAGCAGCGGAAAAGAGAGAACTTGAAAGCAGGCTGAGCCAGAGTTCTCAGGTTCCTGATCCACAGGATTTTGATCCACACAGAAGATTTTTGTGCTAATCAGGATATGAAGCCTTGGCTAAGACAGAACTTATTCAGCAATTAGCAGCAATATTTTAACTACAACCAGAAAGTTAGAATTTTTCTTCTGTTGTTAGAGTGCCAGGGCACTCACTGATGGTTAATGCTCTGACTCAGTTTGACAGGGAGGAAAAAAATATCAAACACACACAAGCTAATTCTAGAATGCTGAAGAGCATGTTATAGGATTCCTTACTTCTAGCACTGACGTGTTTTACGAAAATAGAAAAACATGTTATGTCTGTTTGGTCAGCCACAGCAAAGACATTTCAACAGTGCCAATGATGGTGCCATGCTTGAATAATAATATATAACCAAACTGTCATACTAATGGAAAGAAAACTTAGCATACGCTTCAAACACCTATTCCTCAACTTCATTTTATGTTTATTTGCAGATCTCGGATTGGGGCTGAGACTAAACTATGCACAACTATGTACAAGAAGTAGTAACTTGAACAAAACTAACAGGAGGTAAAATATTTCAGCATATCTAGCTATTCACTTCACCTGTTTAATCTCTCTGTCTCCACTTCAAATTCTCGGATTTTACTTTCAGAGATAGCAGATCCATGGGAATACAGTGTTTGGAAGATTTCTTGGATATTTGAGCAGTCTTGGAGGGAATGTGCCAAGTGTTCGGCCACACTGCTAGACACCTGTACAGGATAATTAATAGATCATTGTAAATGAATAGCAGCTGGATTCTTCTCACAGATTGTTTGGATTGACAGCTCAGATGTACTCACATCGAGATATTCATTAGTCATTTTTTTTTCCTATGCATTTTGAAGAGAATAGGATATTTACAGATTTCTACTTTAAGAAGTTACTTTGGTTCAAAATTATAGCTCACCAAAGACTGAAGTCCTCTATATACTTAAAAATGTTAATATGCTTCCTTGAAAGCTAGACAAATGTCACATTCAAGTTGTTCTTTCAGTGAAATAAACATTAACTAACAGAGCAACACTGTATTTTCTAAATTTATACTGGTATTTCAGAGCAAGATKCAGTTCTCTGTTGATTTAGAAACTGTGGAATGTAACTGAAAAGCCTTTGCTTAGTAAATAACATTGACTCTGTTTATTACCTCCTTCAGGTCATTCAACATATGATTTCTAGCCACCATGAGCCCTTAATGCTGGGTGGAAAACTGTTCAAGTAATTTTCCCAAAATAGCCTTTAAGATACTTTAAGTTAACTCATATTTTTCGAAGAACGATGCTGCTTTTAAAAGAACACAAGCCATATTTAGAAAGTATCATGCATGCACATGTTTATTAGTCCTTACTCCTATGCTGCTGATTTCTGATCCCAGGACAGGTCTGTCAGACGATGAAGACTCTGATCTTGTCTTTGACAACTTCACTCTTTCAGCAATCTAGAAGTCAGAATGCTGCACAAGTTACACAGGACCCCCAAACTCCATATATATTATACAAAATACATCATCATTTGTTCAGTGGCTACTTTTTAAGCAAACTGCTATAATCTGATATCTATATTGTAACTGAGAGATGTAAAATCATTAATGCTCATTAATGCTCATCTCTCTCTGCAGGTCAAGCTCTTGGGTCTGCTTATGACTCCTGAACACTCTACTGGGATTCTAGATGATATTTCCCAAGTAATCACATGCCTGCCCAGCAGCTGTGCAAAATGAAACCCATTTATCCCAGACAATAAGCAACGTTACTACAATACATAGTAACTTACCTTGGCTATAGGAATGTCATTACTACTGCTGCTTGTGCTCAGTTCTCCAGTACTAGGGTTAATGGGTCGATTTGCAGAGGTGAGACGACTTGGGCTGGATGGACCTGTTGCCTGCACACTTTGTAAACGTGTTTGCAGTTCCCGAACCTATAATAAAACATAATACTCTATTTTCCTATTTTAATGGTTTAAGTATTTCAGAAGTTTTCTCATTGTCTTACCAAACCTGACTGCTTCTGKCTTGAGCACAGTAGTTGTATTTTGCCCTATCATGTATGCAAAGTAAGCCCTTAGATGCAACAATACTATACACATAAGTATATTTTTGGTGCTAGGATGCAAAGAGGGAAATGAAGCTAATGCTCAAGGCTAAGATTATGATTCCTGCRTAAAAGGGAGGAAGATACTATTCTTAGTTAAAAGCTTAAATGCTGAAGAAACACTTGACATTTTTTTTAAAGAAGTCAGGATGACTTCATCATAATTAAAAGTCAAATACATTGAAATTTTAATCATGCTTTCAAAACTATAGTTAAGTAGAGTTACCAAAAAATGAATAATGTATGGACAAGACATTGCCCAGCTAAGTCTGCAAAAGATCTCTGTAACCATACATTGCAGAACACTGCAATGTTCTCATAAACATCAAATGCTTGGAGAACTTACATCAAATGTGCTCTAGGACCTGAGTGGGGAAAAACGGCCTTCAGGAACCAAAATAAATTACTAATCATGCAATTAGTGTTTACTTTGGAACTATTCTTAATAAACAAAGAATAAATTGTCTATTTAACACCATGATTACGCCAGAAGGCAAAGTCGCAGAGCTCATTTTCCTCACAGAACCTCTGCCCTGGCATCAAATAAAGAGCATGAGAAGACAGCGGGAGAGGAAACCATTCAAAATGGCAGTTTCCTTCAATGCTCGAATGTTTAACTTAATATGAAAGGTTTGGTGTTGATTTTGTTAGAAAATTGCAGAACAGAATTAGGAAACTTTACCAAAAGTCCAGTGAAATGAGAACAGAKTTTGGCCCACTTGATATCCCCTTATAGCATGAAATGCAACTGGGATACCTATTTTAATTAACAAAGTGGGATCTTATATTAAATATATTGCATTTATGCAAAGAACTGTTTAAGCAAGCTGAAACCCTCATTCAGAAAATACCAAAATTAAAATTGTATTAAAGCTTTAGGCCTTCCTGGGCTCAGCAAGTGCTGAGGGTCAGTGCTTTGGAGATCTGTTTGGAGAAGTGGCAATCAGGTTGTCTCTGCACAAATTACACAGACCCTTTCAGTGCACCACACTGAAGCTGGGACTCAAGCTGGAACACTTTCCTCTCCCTTGAGCAGTATCTTTTGATCCCTACAGTTCCCTACAGTCTGCTTCTGCAAAGAAGTGGTGGAAGCTGCTTCTTACTCTGATTTTAAGAAAAATGAGGGTCCAGTTGTCTGAAGATTTACAAATGTCAAAATTAGTAGATAGGTACTAATCCTAAAAAGAAAAAAAAGTTTTATAAAACAAAGCACGGTAATTACACATTACTAATAAAAGGTTTTAAACAACAACAAAAAGAGCACAAAACTGATAATTACACTCTCCATTCACAGAGGAGTGCTACACCTTAAAGAAAGTGAAGTCCAATATCGATATCCTCTTTGGTTATAAAAAGGAGGAATACACAAAATGTCTAAACCAGCTCCCCACGGCTTAAAGCAACTTATTGAAATAACGATGTGGGTATTTGCCTCAAATCTTTCTAAGTGCAATTCAATTAAAATTAAATTCAAAAATTCTATTAAAACCTAACGGAGCAGATGAATGTAAAGAACATTCACAGCATGTATTTTCCAGAAATTCGCAGCTGCTGCCTCCTTTGTTCATATGATATTCCTTTGTTTGGATGTGATTTCTAACAGAGATGCAGCTGCACTAATGCAAGCTCTAAAAATAGAAGTGCTGCATCGCAAGTCTAAAACTGAAATAAGCCATGTATATTGGTGCTTGCAGATGTGGTATACAAGTGTAGACAGGATTTGTATTCCTGCACTAACACTGGGAAAACAAACAAACAAAAATTATTTCTGTTAAATTGAAGTCACATTTATTATTACTTCTTAACTTAAACCAAATTCCCCAAGTATCTACTTTATGGCGTTGTTTAAAATAGTCGATGTTTAGCAACATGGACCATTCTTTTTCACTGCATTTCTGATTCTTCTTTGAACACTGAGAATTGGAATAGAAGAAGAAAGCATAACTTATGGTGGGTGCCTTAAGAACTAAGTAAAAAGATAACCAGTGTAGCAGAAAGAAGASCCTGACAAATTACACTGGTGAACGTTAACATATAAAGAACATTAACAGGCACCATAGATGGTGTGTTATGAAAAACAATTTAGTAGAACACACTCAAGTTATCTATAATAATGAATTTATGAAATATATTGATCCATTTTTCTCTCTGTATTTTACACCTGAGTACTCATAGCTATACTATCTCTTCATATACTCTCAAAAAAGAAACTTGAGGGATGGAGAAGGRGAACAACACACAAACACACATGCAGCTATGGGAAAAGAGGTATGCTATACAGGCTTATGCATATGGTTTTTTGCATCTCAGAGAAAGCTACAGTTCTCTGAGTGAAGTAAGTACTGAGTACTCTATCTCTTGCCACCGTGMAAACAAAAGTTCCCCACAAAGTGCTGCCTACTGATTCACGCAGAAAGATTTGGGTGCTGCAGCCCCATATAGAAGACAATGCAAGAAAAATCAAGGACACAACAGGACATGACATTGCGGGCAAAACGTGGATTCTCCGAAAGCTTCATACCAAGCTAAAATATTGTGAACCCAGCTTGTCAAATACAAATGGGGGCGGTAAGCCCATCTCAAATTTTCCTTCACTGTATTTCAGATTAATCATTTTAATCATTGAGCATTTGCATACAAGCTTGAAAACAGAAACAAAACTCTAGCTCGTCAGCAGCTAAGCTGAGATATTGTTGTGTAAGCAAATCTGCTTATTGGGAGATATGGCTTATGCAGAGAATTTCAGATTTAATGGACTTTCACAGACATTTTCATTTTAGACTAAGATCTTAAAAAAACCCCTGGAGAAGCCTGAACATTGGCTGCACTGACACTTCATATGCCAACATACTGCTTGGGGCTGCGCAGAGGTAGTACTAATCTGGTAGCTTTCAAGAGCAATAATTAAAAAAAACGAACAAACATCTTTTACTTATATAAGCATACTGGAGTTTATACATTACACCAGTGTTGCTCAACTGACTCCTCTGGTTTGAAAACACAAATATTTTTTCTGCTACAATTTAAGTCTGCTGCTACATTTAAAAATTGTAAATAGTACTGCTCTAATTCCAATTTGATTCTAATATTAATCACACACACTGTTACAGAGGTTCTCCAGCATCTTATTCACATTAGTGGATTCAGAATTAGGTTCAGCTATGTACACTGGTAAGCAGTTTCCTAACGTATCAACCAGCCCAGACTTAAATAAAAAGTATTTTTAATATTACAATATCATAAAAAGGTAAAAAAAAACCCTCTCTGTTATGAAATTAGCAGCTACACTGCAAGTACATGTAAGTTATAACCTCATTTACTAATGACCCATGAGAAACGAAACTCCATATGCACGTTGTTACTTAGCTGCTGTTTTAGAAAGCAACACATTCTGTTAACTGAATACATTAAGTAAATCTAATTAAATTAAATGTCTAAGAAGCCTGAGAAAAGCCCTCGAAGAGCACTCTGTTTGATTATAGGCATTGGGCTGAAGTAAGGCACTTATTGATCTGATCAACTCCAGCTCATTCTCTTTACTGAATTTAATTTAAGAACAACAAAGAATTTTTAGTTGGATCTCTTTTTCCACTCTCCAGGGAAATAATCTGAAGTGACTCTGAGTTCAGGTGGCATATAGACGATATTAAACAGGTCAAAGGAAACATTTATTTTGCTGCAACTATGAACACAAAGCTACATTTCAAATGCAAATACGGTTACCGGTACATCAATTAGAAAGAATTCTCTGGTGGGGAAAATAAATCAGTTGTTCTGCAAGTTAAGGATGATACTAAAAACTGTATTTCAGTAAGTTCTCCACAAATGAAAAAGGAAAAAAAAAAACCTGTCAGCGGTGCCTCAGTATAGTCTATTTTATATTGTTCCACTCTGTGCCAGTCCAACATTAGTCATTCACTCATCAGCAGGTTATGGCAAGATATATCTTTCCATTCTATCATAGAGGTTTCCTTAATTAAAAAATAGTGWACAGACATTATATAACTGTCTTGTTTTGTAGCAGAAAGAGCTCGCACTCTTCACAGAGTAATTTAAGACCTGTCATCTCCAGGGTCACTGATCTRAACAAAATTCAAGTCAGTAAGGTCAGGCTGCTGCTCTCATTTGGCAACCCTTCTACTCACTGACATGAAACAGGTTGATCTCAATCTTGTTTTTTACCAGAGTTGCTTCCAGAACAGAGGCTCATCAGTAACACATGCAGCATCCCTGCTAGCAGCTTCAAACAGGTCTACAACTACTTGAGCAACACGGTTAACTCACTATCTTTTCACTCCCTGCCTGTACTAAGGAAATTGTATGCATATTTCATAACATAGCCAGCACCTGGGTGGCTCCACAAGTGCTTCCACTGGGAATTCAAGTGGAAATTCCAGTGCAAACTCACCAATGCATATCATCACATTCACATTCACATCACATCATTCACATATATAGGACTAGATGGCATTTTTAACTACRTAATTCAATCTTCCACTATCACAGCCAATGAGACAAAATAGTAGTTTTGTAGGGATACTACAGCCAGCTCTAGAAATACTTCAGTTGTATTATCTGGGCGAATTAAAAGGAGTTGGTTTTGAGTTTTACTTTGTTGCTGTTGTTTTTGCTTTGCTCCAGATAMAATCCTAATGTAAAAATTCTGGGTTTGATAGGTATCTCTACATTAGATCACTCAAAATACTATTAAATATTTTAAGCTCCATTTTTAAAGTAGCTACACATTAATATCATGCTTTATTTCTGTTTCAAAACTGCACTTCTCTGATTTAGAAACATAACAGGTTAATTTCTAATCTAATGCAGTAATAGGCAGTACATATATATATATATGTATATGTATATGTATGTATATGTATATATAAGTATATATATATCCAGTTTTGTCCCGAAGCTTGTACAGCCGCTATCCCCTATTCTCATTTGCTTTCTCTGGTACTCATAAGGAGAAATTAAATTTATATTCAGGTTTTTTTTTTTAAAYCAGGTTAAACTTGACAATCTGTTTTGGTCGCTTCTCCAAATATGATGCCCATTTCTCTGAACATCTACGTCTTCTGTTTTCAATTCAATGTGAACAAAATTGAACGAAATACTAGAAAAGTCAGAATATCATATTCAGAATATCATATTTTATATGRAGGCAGATCCTAATTCTTTCTTTACTTCTTTTACAGTTAAGGGAGGCTAYGGAGCTCTGCTAAAATAATCTGTAGCTTGATATCAGAAGATTAGACATGACAAATAGTACAATTTCATCCTAAAATGATACAGCTGCTAAAGACTAATGTCTTCTAGAAACACAGAGGTTGCCTAAAAAGATCCTCTGCTGTCATTAGCTAAAAGGCAACAGTATCAAGATTTTAAAAATGATATGGTTTTCTAAACTGTCACACAAGATGAGCAAAATCTTGAAACAGCCACACTTTAAAACTGGAAGTATTGGATATGTAGCTAAAACACTACAGATTTAACAGAGACAGGGTTAATTGATTTAAAAGGTAAAAGGGATAGAGCTCATGTTCTCTTGAGCTGTCTTCTTTTCTAAAACAATTTCCATTTTATAACAGTTTCAGAGTCCATACAAAACACAAGGCACTAATTTGACACAGAGTCAAAAAATGGACAGGGAAACAGGACATGACTGAGGCTGCTTATTGTTCAGTTCTGAGAATTACTAAAGGACAGGACTCCTGTTTATTTTCTTTCTCCTAATCACAAATTGCATTCTCTTCAAAAACAGACCTATTTCTGGTTTAGAGGAGTGAATAAGAAAAAAGAAGGAAAAAAAAAGCCTCATAGGAAAATTCACTAAATGAACGTCTGCTTTCTCTATTGACAAGTTACATATGCTTCCYTGAAGATGACTATCAAGCTTTCTTTTAACACATGATCTCTGACAAGATTGTTGTACACCTTGGCTGTTCATCCTATACTCTTTTTCAGCTATGTTCAGTATTCTCCTAGCTTGGTAATTCATATAGCTTGTATTTAAAATCAAAAACCCTAAAACCTGTACATGAAGAGAGACGAAAAAGAAACCTGTTCTAGCGGCAAAATTACATGGACTAGGATGACTCAGTTGTCCCCTGCAAGAAGATGTGTTTTTGCACAGTGTTGGGTTGTTTGTCAGGCCTTACCCTTCTGCGTAATCTGTCCCTTTCTTCACGAATAGCATTCATGGTGGCCTTGGTCCTGTTCAGCTCTTCCTCTTTGCTACACAGCATGGCTGTGAGGCTCTCGTTCTCTTCCCGCAGGCCAGCCAGCTCCTTTTCCCATCGAGATCTCTCCTCAGATAGATTTGGATAAAGGTCCCGTCCTAGTACACCCTCAATTTCTTCTACTGTCTGCAAAAATAGAGTCATGGCAAAACCGAGTAAGGTGACTAAGTAAAACTAATAGTACACAGCACTGAAAYGTATAAAAAGCATATATGGCATTTTATGCACACACCTCCTCTCCCCAACCCCACTACTTTGCTTTTGTCCTAAATTACAGTCAGTCATTTTATTAAATTTTTTTACACCATCTAATAAAAAAGCGGAGTGATCTTTTGTATACAAACCATCTGTCTTTCTTTCATAAAACATGATTAATAACAGTAATTCCAGCAACTTTTTCTCAAAGCACTTTAAAATAATGACTCCTTGCCATAGGAAACAATGTTATTTCCCTGATGGGTAAAAGACAGAAAGCAGCAGCCCACACCTGGCCTCTGGCTGTACATGCAAGGCACAGGACCTTTMTTCATGCTGGTCCAATCTCACAAAAAAGACAAGGAAAAGAGTGGGAAAAGTAAAGAMGACGACTCCCTTCTTCTATATGTCCCCAGAGACATAATATTACCTAGAGGCGACATGGAAATAAAGAACATTAATACTGGCTGGCCTAACATTGTCTTGAATGTTATAGCCTTTTTAGTGTCTAAAAAAAAAAAAGTTTAAGTTTCTCTGGAACTTTTGCCTTCCAGCATTTTGCCATCCCTTCCCATGCTCAGAACTGTGCCTTGTAGGTGCCATTCAGCACAGAAGAGGGTAAAGCAACTTCCACTGGGTGAAAATKAATCCTTCCCTTGCTCCCCAAACCTATACACATACCCAACCCTGCCAGCATAGGGACAGACACTCTAACAGCTAAGCCTGCAGTGAGGCTGGTCATTACAGCATGTTTTACACACAGGGTAACGCTCCGTGTCAGGCAACTATATGCAGTAGCATGTCCTTTACTACTTTACTACTACATCCTTTACTACTATGCAGTTAACATATGTTGTACCAGTGCTAAATGTTGCAATTTACCCAAAACTTTTTATACGAAGCAAAACCCCCAATTGTCTCAATTGTCCCAATTGTTTTGAATCTCCCTCAAAGCAGCCCACCTTAGAATAAAAGTAAGAAAGACAGAACATTAATGGACATAYGATGGAATTAGCAAAATGGAAAGTTTCACTTCACTGGATATTCCAAGAGCAAGTTATAGCTAAAACCTAAAACCTTTAAAATTCAATGTGTGATGTAAATAGTTCATACTGCAAGGTTTAAAATAGTCTAATTAATGTGGGGTTTTTTGGTCTTTTTTTTTTCCCTAAAAGACTTAACTTTTAATATATAGTAGAGATGATTATTTAAATTAGATTAGGTTTGTTAAAAGCACTTTGGAGGAAATAAAAAGACTAAGTAGAGAATAGCTGCAAATGCCAAATCAAGCCACTTTGAAAATAAAAGCCTACTTTTCTCTGCAAGAAATCTTCCCAATGCAGTAACCCAGACTGAAGTATCGATCAAGTTCTACATTTTGTGCAGAACTGTCATTATTTATCATGAATGAATTAATATTATTTAGCAAATGTGCAGCACGATAAGAGATCCATGCTTAGCAGACATGAGCCTGCAAGTCTCAAAGAATCATACACATAAGATAGGCTATTTGAAAACAACATGTGGAAATGTTCAAGTTCTGGATTTGCACATGGACATTTATCTGGCAATGCAAAGAAAACCTCTGTGGTGACAGGATGATTCTCTTGAAGGTGGAAACCTCTGATGCCAGTTTTATTTTTAAAATTGCCTTTTTCTTTGCTGTTTCCTCCTCTCCCTTCCCTGCCACAAACCTCTCCCACACAGGGYCCTGCTGTTCTCCCTGCCGTTCTCTTTCCTAAAGCCAAGTTCTGCTGCTGCCTGCTTCTCCTCTATTCCTCATCTACCCACTATTTTTCCTTTCCTTACATTTCCTAGGGCTTACATATGCTGTTTTTTCTTTCCTTACATTTTCTAGGGCTCTGCTCCTCCTCACAGGAAAGAATGTCAGGAATGACAAGGCTTGAGCAATACTGAAAGAGAAAGACTCACAAGGAGACAGCAGCAGGATTTCAAGGCTATGAAGTTTTAACAGAGGACAGAGAGGCTGCTGCTGCTGCTGTTTTTCCAGATCCTTCATTGTATTTGTGTGGGCAAGTAGTAGCAAACTTCAGACAGTGTCAGCACCAGCATGGGTCTGACAGGCACACTAGTGGCTGTCTGTGATCCTCAACAAAGCTTGAGGGGATTTTCTGCTCCTGTTCTCACACATTTTGAATGACTTTGCTGACTAAAATACTTCTACAGTTCCCAGTTTCAGGACCAGTATGTTATACTCACAATGAGAATAAAGCAAAAAGTATCATACGCATATCATTTTTTTTTCCTTCTTTTTCCTTCTTTCCTTCTTTTTTATTTTTTTTTCCGTCTTCAAAGCAGTGGCACAGAACAGGTGTTTGGGGCAAGTTGCTGCCCAGCAAATAAATCCTAGTGTAATCTCACAGTTTATAGGACTAACCTGCAAAGTTCTAATCACAGGGTTAGATATTTTACCTTGGTAATTTCACTCTTGTCTCCGACACTGTCCATGATACATACTCCCTGCCTCAATCTTCTTACTAAGGTGCTGTATGACAGACATAATATGCAAYATGAAACCTTGAAGGATCAGATTTAGAAGAAGAAAAAAAACAATTTCTTGATAGTGAGGGTCACAGAGCACTGGAACAGGCTGCCCAGAGAGGTGATGGAGTCTCCTTCTCTGGAGATCTTCAAAACCCTCTTGGACACAATCCTCTGYTACATGCTCTAGGTGACCCTACATGTGCAGGGGGTTGGACTAGACGACCTCTAGAGGTCCCTTCTGACCTTAAGCTTTATATGATTCTATGATTTTACAAATACTTTTTTATACAACACAAGTCAATGGTAGAATCTATTGCTTCCATATATTATGGTAAGAAGAATTAGGGGGATAAAAAGGTTAGATGGTATCACAGAAGGAAACTTCATTCAAGATTATTAAGCACAAAAGATAGCACATCTGGCCCAAGAAGTTCCCAACCCACATCTTGCTGGAAGCATGTTAGGAAGAAGCAGACACATAAAAGMAGCATACTATGTGTGTCCTGAACAACACAGTCTTTCCATGGCATCTGCCACCATGCAGATACACTTCGATCGGACCCAGTGCAACTTTCCTCATGTTCTAAACAGTTAATGATGAGACGTTCATACAGTTTTTTTCATCTTTAGAGTTTGCTAGTGATRAGTACCAGTTACTGGGTTTAACAGCTACCCTTTAAAGACTCTTAGCATTAACCAGTCAATTCTAGATAAATTTTCTTAAACAAAGGAAAGTTTTGTATCTATGCAGTTTATCAAGACACTCTTTTCATTTCATTATCCTTTTTTATTTGCAGGACCGAAACACCTGAGCTAGCTGCAGTCACTCGATTTGTACAAACTTCRGCAAAAATTTACCAGCAACTGCCAGCTCACGCAGCACTCTGGGGTGCAAAACATCAGGGTCCATGGATTTGTGGGTGTTAAGTTTCCTCAGGTGCTCTCTGACCTAATCTTCCTCTACCCGGGGGAAGTCTTCCTCTCTCCAGTCCCTTYTCTTTTTCCTAGGGCCTGAGATACTAAAGGGCTGCGCCTGAGAGCTGTCAGCCCTATATGGGCTCCGTAGTTCCTGGGGACCASCATTAGCAGTGAAGACTGAGGCAAAGAAGGCATCTAGTAAAACTCTGCCTTCTCCACATCCTCYGTCACCAAGACACCATCCCCATTCAGCAGCAGACTAACATCTAGTCTTCCTCTTGATGCTGATGTATTTATAGAAGCCCTTCCTGTTGTCCCTGACATCTCTCGCAAACTCTAATTCCAAAGGGACCTTGGCCTTCCTCGTTGCATCCCTGCATTCCCTGACAACRTTCCTACATTGCTGTCATGTGGYCTGGCCCTTCTTCCACACTACATATGTTCTCTTCTCATTAAGTTTGTCCAGCAACTCCTTTCCCATCCACGCAGGTCTCTTGCCCGTCTTGCTTGACTTCTTACTAGTCTCTTAGACCCCCTTTCCTTCTAGGACCCTGATCCAGGGGATSTCTCCAAGGAGCTCCCTGAGGAGGTCACAATTTGCTCTCTTGAAGTCCAGGGCTGCAATCCTACTTCTTGCCCAGCTCCCTCCATGCAGGATCGTGAATTCCAACATCTCGTGGTCACTACATCCAAGACTGCCCCCAACCCTCACATTTCCCACTAGACCTTCTCTGTTGGTTAGGATCAGGTCTAGCAGCGCCTCCACCCTTGTCGGCTCCTCAACCTCCTGCATCAGGAAGTGATCCGCAACACTCTGCAGGAACCTCCTGGACTGTCTGCTCCCAGCTGTGTGATCGGCCCAGCAGACATCAGGGTGGTTGAAGTCCCCCACAAGGACCAGGGCCTGTGATCGCGAGGCTTCTTGCAGCTGCCTGTAGAAGCCTCATCCACCTCCTCATCCTGGTCGGAAGGCCTGTAGTAAGCTCCCCCGACTGTGTCGCCCCTGTTGCCCTGCCCTTTGATCCTCACCCACAGGCTCTTGACCCGCGCCCCGTCCTCCCCTACGCCGAGCTCCACACACTCCAGCTGCTCTCTCACATAAAGAGCGACTCCGSCGCCTCGCCTTCCTGGCCTGTCCCTCCTGAAGAGCCTAAAGCCCTCCATGGCCACGGCCTGGTCATGAGAGCTGTCCCACCACGTCTCAGTAATCGCAATGAGATCGTGGCCCTGCAATCGCACAARTATCTCCAAGTTCCCCTTGTTTATTCCTCATATTGTGTGTGTTTGCCTCTCATTCTAGCTGGGGCAGCTGCAGCTTCACACTGTGGGCCTTTAGATGTTGTCATATTTCGCCTTTTAGCTTCCTCAGGCCTGGGGCATCCTTCACAAGCTCTGGAGTTAGGCTGCTGCGAGTGGCACAACAGGCCACTGCCTACCTTGTCACCAGCTTCCCCAACGATGCCTGCCTCTCCCTTCAAATCTAGTTTAAAGYCCTCTCAAGGAGTCCAGCTAGCTCATGACCCAGGACCCTCTTCCCGCTTTGGGAGAGCCGGAACTTGCTTGGAATTGCAGAGGAGGTCTGCATACTTTTGCTACATTAAACTCCTTGGTGACACATTTCTACAACTTGTAATCTGAATACATCACAGAGTGTCCTTATCTTCTTGAAAGGTTAATATCCTTCATGTGCTATCACTTGTCCAACACAAACAATCCCAGGCTCTACCACYGAAGCAGTGGGAAAGCCTTCCCTTTCCACAGTCCACAAATAGCTGTTCATGGAAAGATCACACAAAAGGAAAGGGCTGTGTCTTGCATTGGGGTAAAGCTGCTGACAACTACTTATACTGATAAAATTTTGATCGTAGTTACTTTTAATCAACAGAAAACAGTGAGGTTAAAACAAACAAAAAGTTTGTGAACTAAGTCTCTGGTGTTTATTTTGTCATTTTACTGAATCTACTGGCTGCAACAGTTCTCATCTCAAGAGATTTTTGTAGATTGTGCACAGACTAATCTCCATCTCAGGATCTCCATCTCCAACTCAGGAATCTGTCTTACATACATACATATAACCTAACACCGGATGTTAAGTTTTTTAGAGAAAATTATATTTTGGGGCATCACCAGGATCATAGCTGACCTTTCTCTATAGTATGCCAAAGGACTGAGCAGTTCTGAATGGTTCCAGACCGCATCACTTCAAGAGAAAAGTGCCAAATTACTTGCTCTTAAACAAACAAGTCACTGCTCCTCTTCCATCTGACACACAAAAAAGTCGTTCACATGTTTTCCTTTCTTTACAAAGGCACTTTACTATTCCGTTGCTTTCAGGTTTTGAATTACCACCCCTTCATCAAATGTCTTACCAGCCTACCCTTTTACTATTCTGTTACATCCACAATAAAACAAAGACATACATGTATTGGCTGAATTACTTGTTTCTGTGGCAGGTTTATCTTGTTAAAATTAATCTATCACTCCAGGCTTTGTTTTAAATACTAGCTTTAATATAAGACAACAAAACCACTATCTACATGTAGCTTATAGCATTTTATCCTCAAACTTTAGAAAAGTGTTATATATTGTAGTTTCAGTTATCTGTCTCTAACCAGCTGTGTGACCCTGAGCAAGTGACAATTTATTTACAGGATAACCTTCAGAAAGTACTCTAACCACTGAGTGCTCCAGTTTCTCTCTTCTCTGAAGAGATGGTGAGAAAAACATGCCTTTGAGGTTTTAGTCAAAAATGAAATGTTTTTCATTTTTTAGATGAAAAAATCTCTTAGTAGTTCCTCCTGTGCCCAGGAGAATTTTACCTGTTAACATGTATATGACTACCTATCCAACAGATACTATGAGCTAGGATTGTGTATTTTTTTTTCTTTTTTTTCAGAGTAGTTGGACATCTTTGGAAATCAAGTGCAATTTCTGTGTAATATGATCACAGCTTGTGCAAGGTGCTTGCTGTATTTAGTAATTAACGTTACCAATACCTTAATGGCTAGATCACAATGTTCGCTGGCAGTGGTGAGTTGTTCAATATGTCTATCCACTTCTGCTACAGATAAACTGCAGCTGCTCTTCTTCCTCCCGCAGACAACATTTTCCAGACCTGTCAGCACTCTTTGCAGTTCTGAATTCAAATCACTACAGTTATCTGCAAAAGATAAAGAACACATATTTGATGGGTACAGAGTGACTCACTTAATCCACAAAGTCTAATCTGTGAAGTAATTCTCGGAGAACTACTAAATACTTTGTCTTTAAAAGGTATGTCATGTAAAGGTAATCTCAAGTTCACATATGCCTACGCAGAGCAGTAATTCCTAAGGCAGACACATGGCAGAATTCACTTTGTGCTGTCTCTCAAATGCATTACTTACTATTTACCTCTAGGTTACTATTCAAAAGGACTTTCGCATTAACTGCTTACTGCACAGCACACAAGTGGTGCATCAAGTGACAGTAGTTTCTCCATCTTAGTGAAAAGAGTGGCAGGTACTCTTGCTGCAGGATGTCATTTCTGCACTACTGCTCTGAGAGTTTCAATACAGCAGAAATTCCAAATACAGCTCTCAGAGCTGAGGTTTTCAAAATGGTGTAAAGGAGCCTGGCCTGGCCTGACCTGTACTGGAGACTTCGCAGCATGAGACAAGAGATTACTTTAGACAACCTTGAAAAACTCTGGTCAAGAGAAGACTGTGAAAAAGGCAGGCAATGAACAAAAGAGGTGGCCAGAAAGTAACAGTAAACTAATTATCACAAATCCATCTCCACAAGCCAGTATTCATGAATACAAAACTACTGCTAACAGAATATATATACACACACATATATGTTTATACATGTACATAGGTATACAGACACATATCTACATACATATATATTTTTATATACATATATATATAAAATGAAAACATAGTATTATGTAACCAATGTGAATGGGCAACACACACAAAACAGATTACTCCTGAATGCAGCTCCTGACTGACAATGCTAACATAAAACACATTCCTTGACAATAAAACTTATGAGGTGTATACCTTTTTATATATATATATATATATAATTTTAAATCCTCTAATTCCTTAATCTCTTCAACATCTTATATAATATATATTTTGCCCACTTTAAAAAATAAACTTCACACAAGACCACATATACTAAGTTCCTAGGAGTATAGGCTTTACATTATCATTTTTACTCTGAAAAATAATACTAGTTTTCAGTAATATTAGAGATACACATTTCTCTAGGAAAGCTAATACAACCTAATCATGAACTTTGCAAGATATACCATGAAAAATTAATAGTTTCAGCTCTTAATGCTTTACTGCTTATAAAACAGTACATTCTAAACCCATTAGTGAATCATGACGTACTAAAACATTTCCCAAGTTACTGATGCTCATTCCATTAGTGCAGTAAGCAAGACCTGTTATTAGGTCATGATTATTTACCATGCATATATACAGAGATTTTGTATTTATATATATGAATAAAATATAAAATACACATACACCTAAGGATTTACTTTCACAGGAATATTAAAAGAAAAAAAAATCCCAGAGACTACAAATAGAAGACAAACATGGATAAATGAAATAAGTCCTAGGGCTAACTTTATTTTTTATTTAGTGTTGCTATATTCCATCTTATTTCCATGTTTCCTAGTGTGAGCAGAAACTTAAAAYGACAACTTATTGTCAATGTAGGCAAATCCTACTTCAGATCTATCCCAGGAGAAGCAAAATCAAAGCTTTAACCATAAAATAAATGCTAAGTAAATTAGATTGATTTTTTTTGCCAAAGGAAAAAAAAAGAAAAAAMCCCCAAAAAATCACATTAGAATCTAGATACCTATATTCTAGATATCTAGAAACTATAAACTGAACATTACACATTTGCTTTTGAAAGCAAAAGTGTTCTGTTTTAAAGAATATAAAAACTCTACCAAAATATGTTGACTAAATATAACCTGTTGTTAAATATTTAAAAATTATTTGAACTCCAAGGATAGTACATCTAATTACTATATTATTAAGAATTTTGCTCTTTCAGTGCTTCTAGAAATTTAAGTCACTGAAATGCAAAAATATTATAGTAGGTCTTGCATTTTATTAGCAAATGCAGATCTGGAGATGATGTCATTTATTTTATTTGCAGTAGTGACATATTTTCTTAATTTTGGTATTATATGGAAGTTATTATTTGTAAATTAATATATTATGTATACTAAGTTATTAAGGGACCAAACGCTATGCCCAAAGGTCAACCTGTTCTCAGTACAATTCTTCCAGAAAGTTTTGTCGTAGAAAAAAAAAATCACTATTGAAGTATACTACTCTAAATATGTAGCGAATGTTTCAATATAATTTATCAAATGCAAGGATGCAAATATTACATGTTGCATTATAACTAAAGTCTCATATCAAATTAATGGCCTAACATTTAAGGACCACAGGTTCTGCAATGGACATTAAGGCAGTTGTTTCGGCAATTTCTTTAAACACTGCTTGTGCGGTGTCAGCCTAAAGAAGCTGGTAGTTTACAATGCAAGTAGTTTACTTGCAGAAGAAAAGGATGACAAACTGTTTGTTTTTAAATACAAATTAAGATAAGTAATATTCCTAAGCGAATTCTGGAACTTGGTCACAGAGAAGATTACACCAGAGGTCTGTTAACCACAGTTGCAATTGTGTCTAGGCAGTTAGAAGATTATCATATTTAAGGTCTAATATCTGCTCAGGCTTATAATACAATAACATGCATTCTTGTCTTAAAATAACTTTTTTGTATACTTGCAAATTCTTCAAATGATTGGTAATTGGTGCCTCCATGGCACAATGTTCAGATGAAATTCCATACAAAAAATACCTGCCCTTTTTGTTCCTAACCACAATATATTACTTATAGACAGTCTCGAGGTAGTCTCTCCTTGAGACCATTTGAATTGCTTAGGTCAGATTTACCCTGGTCTAAATCTAACTATATGTCTATACAAGATCTCTTTGCACTACTTTAAAAGGATCCTCAATTCTCAAAAACCGAAAACATCTTGTTTTATTGAGGTTACAGAAGAACTAGATAGATAGTTCTATTCTACAGGCATTTCCCCCCAACTTTCAGACAGTACACAAACCTTTTCTAAGGGTTAGACTAGTGCACTGATATTTACATATAAGAGATGGGGATAACACCATCCACCCCTTCCTCCACAAAAACCATAAGCTCTCTGGAACAAATCATTCCCTTTTCGATTCTGCATATACTCGACTTACAGGTCTGGAACTTGCTTTCAGTGCAAGCTCACAGCTGTGCAGAAGCTCCAACATTTGTTTTAATCAGCACGGCCTATATTTATCTACTTCCTCACCAAATGTTTGACTGGCATTTCAAAGAATAGGCTTTCTACTACTAAAAAGAAAAACGTCTACTAAGAGGCGTAACCCACCCATGTCTGCAGTGACCACAGTGGACTGGTTCTCTGGTACCGAAACAGAATTCTGGTCCATGCTGCGCGAGTCCTCATTGACCTCATGCTGGCTTTGGCTGAGCTCTGACCGCAGCTCTGAACACTCATCTTCCTCCCTGGAAGAAAGCRCAAAGGCAAAAAAAAATTCAATTTCTTTATTCACAAGGCTTTTATTATCCCAGATGACCATACAGCTAAACAGTAAGCGGACCTCGGAGTCTTTTTTCAAACACATGTAAGTGAGGATGTGTACAGGAAGGACATACGCTGCCTTGTAGTCACATCCTAATGGACCATTCTCAGCCTGCACAGGTAGCTTGACCCTAACGCAGATTGGCAATAGTCAGTTCAGGCCTGTCACTCAGTCTGAGTCTGCTGCAGAATAGTGTGTGGAGCAGGTGTACACAGGTATGTATCTACACACAYGCATCTGAATTCTCCCAGGGACAAGGAAGTTTTCATTTCCCTTCTGAAAAGGACAAGAGCAGAGAAGGGAATACAGCATTGAAGTGCTGCACTCACTGGGAAACAAAAAGCCTCAAATACCTTGTTTCTGTTATTCATCAAGTTGGTTCTACCAAAATAATTCAGGCCATAGAGAATTTTAGCTAAAGCTAATGAGCTTAAAAAATTAGCTCCTTTACCCTCCTGTCTCCACATGAAGAGTTCAAAGCACTGGAAGAARAAGATAAGTAAATGAATAATTGCTTGCCTGACAATATTTGTAAACATTTTTAATTCTTTGATCCACTTGCAGATTTGACTCAGAAAAATAGATTTTCACAGCAAGGTGTCCACGAGAAAACCAACAGTTGATACAGGTGCAGAGGCCCTCTGATATATGAGCAAACAGTCATCATTTTTTTACATACCAAGTGCAGTTGTTCATTTTGCTGCAGTTTCACCAGAAAGATGAATAAGAAGCAGTGTGAGAATAGAGCTGTCTGGATTTGGAGGCAGTATGGGGATCTGCATCAGGGAAGGGCATTTGTGATTTAAGTGTGCTCTGTGAGCACTACATAGCAATGAGTATTTCATGCAGAAATCTTGGGGATGTAGCCTAAAGTGTGATTAGATTTGCCAGGCAAATTAGCAGAGAGTATGTCCTACACGTATATGGAAAACTGACTGAAGTCTTTCCTCAAAGTGGCAGAGGTAACATGTGATGAGGACAATGGAAAAAAAAAAAGAAAAAAGAAAAGAAAGACTTGCTTGCCAAACTAAAATTGTAATTCCTTCAGAAACTACTGTGCTCTTCTAACCTTTACATTTGCTTCAGTGTAAGGAAGGCTAGACTTTATCAGAAACAGTTACTGGCTATTATTAAACAAAAATGCAGATCAACTGGTTAAAACTAAGATTTAGATCAAAGAAAGGTGCTATGCAATACATGCTTAAGAAACTGTGAGAACTAAATCATGAATAGCAGGAATTAAAACAGAGTAACAAAGACATATAAGCATGAGTTAATGTTCTATGAATAAGTTAATTATTAACCACAACACAAGCCAACAACAATTAGCTTCAGACAAAAACAATTACTGTGTACTCAAAGAAAGAGTTGTATTTTTTTTTTTTCGTTTACACGTCAGTCTTCTCTTCAGTTAGTCCCACATTTTAAAATGTAAAATACTTTTACAAATGGATGGGAAGCCACAGCRATCATAAAACAAATGCCTGTTGTATAGGCACTATACACTACAATCGGTCTCAACCAGACTCCTTTCAGTACTCATGGTGAAMCTTTTCCAGTTAAAACCCAATACAGTTTGGTCTAGCTAGCACTAATATTGTTTCTTCAGTTTAGAGCACTCTCAGTGTCTTGGAGCATTTGAAAAATATGCTCTGTGGCAGCACTCGCACCTTCCTGTGGACTTGACCTAGAATCATTTTTTGGATGAATGCATGCTTCTAGATCTCGAGACCTGCCCAGAAAGATCAAAAATACCTGCAGATACTTAGGACACACACTGTGGTCTAAAGTAATGCATAATTTTATAATTAAGGTGCCAGCTGTTGTTCAACAACCATTTTACTTTACAAAGTATTTTTACCGCATTCTGAGGCCTCTAGAAAGAGAACACTACAGGTACATGTGCACTGCAACCACAGATCAAGGGCTCCCTGTGCATGCACACTGGAYGTCTCCCTAATCTAGTTGTGCACGAAGGGCAAACACACTTGATACCACACAGAAATCTGTCGCTGAAGAGTTACTTCAGTGTATGCTGAAGGTAGCACCTATCACACTCACAGTGCTGTTTGAAGCTGTTTGAACTCCTTTCAATCTCACACATCTTCAGAAGCTACAACCACACTTCCAAGGTCACTGTGCACATACACCCGAGTACTGAGTATCATTTGTTTGATGCTGCAGTTTGTTGACTCTCCTTCATGAATCCCAAGACAATCTACTTTCTGACTATGCTTTGTTTTAGATTAAAAGCCATAACTCAAGGCTAATGGTTTTGCATCAATGGGTTACGAAATTCTCAACAACTGTTTCAAATAATACTTAGCAGGCTTCAATAAGCAAGAGTTCCCATGCCCTTTTGGTGATGTTCCTTATTGTTTTTAGAGTTGCATGGATGTACCCAAACAGCAACTGCTTTAGAATATAAACCAATTTGATCTCTCTCCCTTTTTACATTTGCTGAACAGTAAGATGTTATCTGAGCAAGACTGTCAGTCACAGGCTATAGTTATTTCTACATAACTAGATTACAGATAATTCTTTACAGACAATTAAAAAAAAAAAAAGCTGAGGTTGAATGAATTTATTGCAATACCCTAATCTTCTAAAGTCTGGAATATATACCTTTAATTCTCACTACTACATAGATTGTCAATTATTTTTTGTTATGTTATCAGGGTATATCCTTTATGTCCAAATATTTACAGCAGGATTTCTCAACTGGAAAGATCCATTTGAACTATTTTTCCACTGTCTTGTGGCTTGTGTGCACTTGGAGAGGAAGAGGTAGTAGGCATACACCTTGTTGAAGAATAGAGAATTAATGAACGGGGAAAACAAAAACCAACCAAACACCCTCTATCCTGCAGTTCAGAACAGCAGAATTAGGGGTATTATTATCTGCATCTTTTGGATACATGAACAGGAGCTCTGAACCTGCGCCTCCTCTGCACAAACATCAGAGACTCTTCAATCCAAATGCCTTGCTCAGAAGTCTCAGCTCTGTGACTGCAGTATTACAACACATTCAAGCCAAATACGAGCCATCTCTTGCCACCTCTTCCTCCACAATGATAGACTAGAACAGTGAAACACAGTCATCCAACTACAATTTTCCAAGATCAAACAGAACCAAGGTTTTCAACTTCAGATTACTCACTTTTATGTCATCTCACTGGACCACTTTACATCATCCTTTCACCCCCAAGGTGCTTTTTTCTTGAGCTTACATAGGGTAAATTCTGTACTGTACGACTTAAAGACCTAAGCAAGTAATAGCAAATGCAAACTACACTTCTTACACTGTATGAGTATAGGAAACCTTTCAGCCCTTATCAGTTACATCTGTATTTCAACTTATTTTTCTTTTTTAGTGAAGTTGAGTATCCAAACCAGCCGAAGGGACTGGGTCAACAGCAGGCTAATGAGACAATTGCAGATGAATGTTGGCTTGCTCCTACAGCCACAGTGACCTCATTTTCATTAGGGAATGCAGGAAGAACATAGTACAAGAGCAGCAGCTAACTCCACATGGCCACACACATGGAACTTGTGCCCAAGAAATCTCTAGCAAATTTAGAACATTAACAGAAATTTTTAAAATACTCCATCAGKTTATTGTTACTAACAGTAGTTTCTCAAAGTTACCTGGCAAGAGACATGGACACAGGAATGCAACATAAATTCTATTCTACAGCTGGACTTACAAATCACGCAGGCATGAGCCATTACACCACAAGCTGTGCAAATCCCCTCGACATTGYCTAATGTTCTTTTAAATAAAAATATGAATGGAGAATATTAATTAGCTTATACAGTCTGCCAAAACTACTCAAGTTGTTGCTATGGCTTATTCAAAATTACATACTCTTGCCGCTTAAGTACTTTAGTTACCGCTAAATTGATAGTTACCAATCTAAAGATACTGCAGATTCAAGTAGATAATAAAATTCTGTGTAACTCTGGCTTTTTTTTAATTGTTTCCAGAATATTTTTTTTAGTGGGAGGAACCATTAAGAATGTCATAAAACAGCAGTACATCTGGCTGCATGTTAGTTTATTTTTACAACCTAAAAACAATATATGAAAATACTGAATAGTCTTTGTGCCAGTGCTGGGGAGAGACTTCTCTATTCTGTAGTTCAAATACACTCAAGAAACTGCTTTCACAAAGTGTGTATTTTATAATATTACAAACAAAGCCTTATCTCAGTTTGTGTATCTGCAGATATCCAACAGTGATAACTAACAAATTAAAATAAAATCCCTCTTGTATTCTGATTTAATAAAAAGCTATAAATGCTGGGTCCCTAGAGCAGCCAGTTTCCCAGGACTCTTTCTCTCAGAACTGCTTTGTTCCAAATCCCTAGTTCACATTCCCAACAGCAAAGGGTGGAGCACCATGAGTCACACCTGTCCCAGCAAAGACAGCAATTACACCATCCTTGTTCTGCAAGACGTTACATCTTCCAAGATGTGAAGCAAGAAGATTCCAAAGTAAATTTACAGAAAGTCCCAGCATGAAGTATTAACATTCCTTCCTTCAGTTGCATTTCATTAACTGGATGGCTTTTCCCAATTCTACTTGTCTGTCATTTTTAGGTAAAAATTTCCTTCTCCATTCTCCTAAAATAAGACACGAGTTGGTAAGACCAAATGGTCAGGCACAAGAGAGGCTCAGCATTTGTTCCAGCAGTTTGCATCCCTTTCCAACTCTTTATAGCAGTCTGCAGCAACTGCATTTTCATGAGAAGCAGCATGCACTTGGCATCAAACTCACTTCTAATTTTACATGCCAAAGCTGTCTTTTCAATGGATGTGGTACGATATTCACAGCATCCATCAAATTCAAGTACTTCATAATTGATATATAATTTGGAATTGAGCCTGGCCCAAGGACTCTATCTGAAAATCGCTTGCGGTTACTGCACCGTAATACTCAGTACAGGCTAGGGACTGATGTTCTGGAGAGCACCTCTGCAGAGAAGGACTTGGGCCTCAGGTACAACAACTTGATCATGAGGCAGCAGTGCCCTTGTGGCCAAGAGGGTTAGTGGGATCCTGGGGTGCATTAAACAGAGCATCTCCAGCAGGTCGAGGGAGGGGACCCTGCTCCACTACACAGCCCTGGTGAGGCTGCACCTGGAGGACTGGGTGCAATTCTGGGCTCCCCAGGACAAGAGGGATGTGGAGCTTCTAGAGAAGGTCCAGTGCGGGGCTATGAGGAAGATCAGGGGCCTGGAAATTCTGCTGTATGAGCAAAGGCTGAGAGAGCTGGACCTGTTCAGCCTGAAGAAGAGAAGGCTGAGACRAGACCTGGGAGGGAGTGAAGAAGATGGGGCCGGCCTCTTCTCAGTGGTGGCCAGTGATAGAACTAGAGGAAATGGCCACAAACTGAAGCACCAGAAGTTCCACAGGAACTTAAGGAAGAAATTCTTGATAGTGAGGGTGATAGAGCACTGGAATGGGTTGCCGAGAGAGATTGTGCCATCTCCTTCTCTGGAGATCTTCAAAACCCACTTGGACGCAATCCTGTGCCCCATGCTCTAGGTGACCTTGCATGTGCAGGGCAGTTGGACTAGATGATCTCTAAAGGTTCTTTTCCACCTTAAAGATACTATGCAGTAKTCTCCTAAATTCTAGCAGAGTTTTCCTGCCCTTAAAAAAAAAAAAATACCAGTGTAACACTGGTATTTTCCATATTTTACTCTTCAGTCAGCCTTTTTAATCAGTAGAATTTTACCAGAAGAGAAGATGGGTTGGGCAGCATCTGAAAAAAAWTCACTAAACAAAATTAATAGAAAGTTTAACAGTAGAGTTATCCAGCATGAACAAACATGGCAAAGAGATCTTTACAGAGAAGCACAATCAGTTTAGAATATCTTTACTTGAAAAATATTGCCTTGACTATCACTAGTTATGATCATTTGAGTTTGCAGTGATTCTATCATTGGTTTTTACATGGTATTTACGTATACTGTTATTTTCTATTATCTATGCTACTTTTTTTTTTCTTAGACTTTCTCTAAGATGAGAATAATAGAAAAAAAGGTATGGGGAAAATGTTTTTTCCTGCAGTCAAATGCAAAGCTTATTTGAAAACTGTAAATCATGTCAAAATGTAACATGTCAAGTTTTGCTGTTCCAAGGCAACAGGCAACTGTGATATGAACGATTTTATGTTTTGTCACAACTACTAGCACAGGTTTAAAATGTATCAAAATCCACAGGATTTGTATTTCTCATCAGACATGATCTGGCTTAGGCTGTATGAAGGATGCCACAAAAGAAAGGTAAAATTAGACATGCGGTTAGGTGGTTACATCTGTCTTTTTCCAACACTGCTATCACTTACTTGACTCCTTTTGCATGTATATTAAGCTAAAGGAACATCTAGATGGCACAGAGTATTCCTTTACAGAACTCACCAGTCTGAGCAGAGTGTGTTTCTACCAYTAAGAATACAGTGTTACTTTATGCTTGGGGTGACACAGATAACCTCACTGAACGCATGCCCTAATTATGGACAACTACTTAGTACCAGTCGTAACCATTTTAAGTATCTTGAAGTTATCATCAATTTATATTTACAGTATATCTCACACTGCATCCAGTCCAGAACTTCCAGGGAGCTTCAGTACCTTATTGTTGCTCCTTGTAGTCGGTCAATCTTCTTATTTAATTCAGCAATGATACTGTGCAGCTCTGTGATTCGTTCTTCGTAGCGTAGTGTTGTTCGTTCCTGCACGTCTTCATGCTCTCTCATGAGGTGGGATTGTTCACACTAAAGCAGAGATGCAAGGGTACAAGGAACATGAAGAGTCTTATGAATAACTCCATATATATAAGACAGAAAGCAAAGTTTTGCATTGTTAAGATGGGCTCTCTTACCTATCAAACCAACATTGTCTGAGTAAGAAAAAGGATAAGTGCAAAATACGGGGTGATTCACAAAGCTATATAACTGGTAGCTGTCTGTCTCTGTTTAGGAACTGAAACACTATGCATTGTGATTTTTTTTTTTCTTTTAACGTATCTAACAGCTGCCCTTCCTGTCTAAATAAAAATATCATCTGCAGCTCAGAACAACTATAAATATCTCATCCTGGCATGCCTGTGAGGTTCATGGTGCATCAAGAATTGCCAGGGATCTTTTCAACACTGCCTGAATTACTTAGAAGTCCTAAGGCAGAAACTGCATTAGAGTAAACAAAATGAACCAGATTTTGAAATTGTGACACACACAGTCATCCTTCAGAAATACTTTGCCCTTACTCATATTCTTCATACAAARTCAGCCTTCTGACACAACTCCTGGCCACCACATGGACTGACCTCTAAGACTATGCTGCCTGTTTATCAGACCTTATGCCCCTCCTTGATCATCTTTCTTCTGTATTGTTACCAAAAACCAGCATGCTGGCATAGTCCTCCAGTTCTCACTAAATATGCCCTAGATCTCAAAACCCAACAAAACAGAAAAACAAGTCATATTATTGTTACAGGCTAACATTTCACAGAGCTACAGCAGTCAGSCCTGGTAGCCTAGACACTGTCACAGAAAAACAAAATTACTTCCAAGTAAGAACAATGTTAATTACAATCAAACGGTAAACAGTACCTTTGATCATACACATTTATCTCAGCYGAGTATTTTGTGGTAGATTGTGAAATAAAGCTACTTCTCTTCCCCTATCATTTTTGATGGAAATATCAGGACTGTGTATAACCAAAGAGACAATTCTGTATTGGGAATATTCATTTATATTAGCCTTTAAATATAACATGTATTTTTCTTACATGTATATTTTTTATATCTCTATAATAAAATGTTTATTATTTGAACATATAAATTACTAGACTGCTGCTTGGCTACTGTAAGTATAATGAAATCCTTCTTTTTCTTTCCAAGAGAATTTTAATTCTAGCTTCTCTGCCATACTCCTGATGCCAACAGTCACTGTACTGCAACTACAGCCACTCAGCAGTGAACATTCACTGCAGACACACTGGGTAGCAGATTGGAAAGAGCAAGGCATCTAAGTGTATCCTTCTAGCTCCCTGCAAGAGTCAGTCAAGCCTCTTTGCGACCACACAACGCTATCTACTATGCTGGGAATAAAAGAAAACTACAGACCAAACAATGGTTAAAAACACTGTAAGGTCATAGCATTTCTAAAACCTACAGCTCATAATGTAGGAAATCACATAACATTGTTGCATCAAAAATTGTTTTTCCAAATTAAATAAACACTCTTTATAAAGGTAATACCCCCAATCACGTCATACAAATGAAACTGATATTTGTATTAGGGATATCAGAAATTTCATAATTTGCCATTAGATTTTTTGGCCTCACATTCACAGCTTGAGAATATCATTGCATAAAATTATTTTTCAATTGGAAATCTATTCTGTGCATCAATAATATTTTTCTGTAATGTTTTTAAATGTATTTAACTAAATTTCATTAAGTTCCAGAAATACAGACTTTCAAAGACAGTTGTTCCAGGCATTATATCTAAGTTTCAGGATTAGTGTGGAACGGTCTCTTCTTCCTGCTTTACCTTCAGGGGAACATGCAGTGACTTTCCTATCAATATAATATACATATCTCCTGATAGATTAACTATCATAAAAATTTACCTCAAATACCATAATGAGTACTTGTAGCATGAATGCATTAAACTGTTTTCCAATATTTTTTGAAAGGTTGCAGAGGAAAAAGATATCCATCCCTTCCTTCAATTACCGAGTAAATAATATGGTTTTAAATATAAACTCAGGCTTATCATCAGAGAATAACAGAAATCTTAATAACCATTTAATGCACAATACAGAATCTTTCTTTCCATGCAAGATCAGATCCAGACTGTGCTAAATTCTGAAACAGGTTTCATCTCTACCATATAGTTCACTGACATTGCCCCCTAATCTCATTTGGCAGTGCTTTTACAGGTTCAAAAGCACCAGCTCAAGTCAAATGCAATTTTATTTAAACCACACCAAATAGAGTACAGTTCACAAAACAAAAAGGTCGTATTTTAGAAAACTGGTAACATACACCTGGCTTCTAATGGTTTATGTTGACTATCTGACATGGTTATGTAAGTGTATCACAAGGTCCCTTTATTGCAGGATCACCATGAACACATTTTCTGTATTTTAATATTGAAGAATTGTCTGAAAAGCTACTACTGCTTTCATAGTGAAAAAATAACAGGGAAAAAATGTTTAACAAAGCTGTTAGAACAAATTAAGTGTGATAAAAATGTTGGCTATTCTGCCTTCCTCTGACATAGTTTGATGCCCACAAACACTACCTAAATCTTATCCAGATCAATGAATTATGTGCACTGTTTTTAGTTTAGCCCCAAAAGATATGTCAGATGACTCCATCTGTGTAACAAATATTTTTGGACAATAAGTAAAAAATACTGTCACAACAGATTTCATCTTTCTAAGCTATGCACTGGAAAAGAAAATATTGTTTCTGACTGAAGAAATACGGACCTTTGCTAATGGACTTCAGTCACATTATCAGACTTACTTTCCCTTTTGTTCAGCCATTTCTCAGGCACTATTTTTTGTGATAACCATCAATTAGCCACAGACATATAATCCCAACAACCAGTAGTCTGCAGATACAAAAAGAGTAGCTTCACATATTATTTTTTAAAAGGGCTCTCAGCTTATCTGGGGTGAGAGTAACAGGGAAAGGTAAAAAGAAAATCTCTGGGAAAAGCAGGAGGTGATGCTGAGAAGGACCACTGTAGCTTGAAGAAGAGTACAGGGTTGCATCTAGTAGGTCCCAGCCAGTTAGGTAAAATCTTAAGTAAAAAAGGCAAAAGCATGCAAACCACGGAAACATAGTTTAGGATGAATCTCAAAATCCATCAATCAATATTAATCTGGTCACAGACGTTTGCTCCTTTTTATGCCCCATTTACTCCAAGCTTAAAAGGTATAATAAACATTCATGTTAGGGTATCCATTACTAAAGTGTTTTTTTCCTGTTATACTTCTTTAATTTCTGCATCTTTTTACTGTCAGAACAATGATGTGCCAGCAATTCCTGTTCTTTTCAAGGTGTACATACTTAGCTTTTGCAATTAAATGTTGCACAGTTTTTAAGAAAACTATCTCAGAGTCTTTTCCTCATCCTCCATCCAGCCTCATACATAAATCCTGACAAATACACAGGCATCAATTCACTAGGAAAGCAAACACGAGGATAATCCACTGACAGGCTGCAAAAGTTTAACCACTAAAGTGTACAATTTCCAGCACAGTTCGTAATGGAATTGCTGCTATGTTGAGTTTGAGGATAGATTAAAGATGTTATTTAAATAACTGGGTAAATTAACAATGTCTGGGAACACCCTGGTATACCTCTTGATGCTGGGAAGCAACCACAAGAACAARAATGTGAAGGATGAGGATGATAAAAGACAGTACTGTAACCTGACGGCACTGCCTATGAACATACACAAATCACCACCACACGAAACAACACCACTGCACATTACTTGAGTAAAGAAGCRGCAATCAGCTCATCTAACTATGTGTATAAACACACACTCATCATTCCCAAGCTGCGATCTCAAAAAGACACGAGGTCCTAACTAAACTGTTTGACAGTATGCTCTGTATATACTTGGAATGGAAGACAAAAAACAGAAAACAGAACTAATCCATATGAAGTTAGAGCATCACATGACAGAACTATAAGTTTCCACAGTGATCTGAAGACAGCATATTTCTATTTCAATTTAATTAGCTAAAGGAAAAACTGAAGTCTTTCAGTGAAGTTTTTTTTTCTTATGTGTCTACCAATTCTTAGCTTTTTTCTTATAATGAAATTCTTCCATCCTGCTTTCAATTCTGAAAAATTAAGGGGATGGTAAGGAATTATTACTGCACTAATGGAACTTACCACTGCTTTGACACAGGACTGTTTTGTCTAGAAGTACATTTAAATATCTAAATTTCTACGAATAAAGCACCAAGAGTAAAGAAAACAGAATTGCCTATAAGAGAGATGTAAGGGTTGGAAAAATGTAGCAGGTGAAGCATCTATTTCTGCTGTATTTGCTGAAACATCCAGCACACAGTTATATTTGTATTCTGCCAAAAGCTTTAGAATTCAATAACACTGATGTTGCAAAAGCCATGAATATAAATGGATTAGAAAGATTCTGAGATAAACCCATGGAGGATGGGACCATGGGGGACTATGAAGTATGATGCCTGTACTGGCTTAGGAAGTTCCTATCCTGTTGATGGATGAGAGAGTATGCTGGAGAAGGATAACGTTCTGCATGCGACTCCTAGGCTTTCCCTACAGACTTCTGCTATTTATCATCATCAGAGCCAGGCCATGGGGTCAGACAGARCCAGTAGAAATCACTACTTTTCTCTTCATGTTCATAGAAAGATTTTGGAAAAAAAAGAAAAAGAAAAAAACAGTTGTGGTTGGCTACTACGTTCCAGCACAATTCATTCAAGAGTTTAATTCACTGCCAAACTCCTCACCAATACAGACACACAGACAAAGAATATTGAAATAACAGAAAGGCATAGGCTATCCTACGGCAGGATCTCCACAGGCAGTAGTTTTAGAGATCAACTCTACCATGGTCCAATAATCAGAAATCCTGGCTTGTGCTAGCTTCCAGCTAACAGGAGGACAGTCTGGAGATCCATCTATTCCTTGTCTTGGTCCCAAGAAATTCACTACTGAYTGTTGGGAGATGCTGAGCAAGATGAAGCTTTTTATGTTTCCTGACAGGCCCAACTGTATAAAACCCCTCCCCTAAATGACATCAGGAAAATAATCTACATAAGTATCAGCAGGAACACAAGTAAGCTAAAACCAGAGATTTTTGTGTTCCCACCGTAAAATCAACTGGAGAAAAAAAAAAAAAGAAAAAAAAAGAAAGAAAACCAGCAAGCTATGGTGCCCCAACAAAAATAAGCTACCGCCGCAGGCTGGGAAATGAGGCCCAACGTGGAAAGCAGAGGAAGATGAGGAGGAGCAGAGCCCATGAACACAGTCACGATGCTTACCTGCCTCTGCTGCCTGGTGTGCCCAGGGCAGCCAGCCAGGCCTGCCATCCCGCACRACTCTGCTGCGTATCAGCAAGAACAACACAGCTATGTCCACATACACCTTGCCATCCCACCACTGAAACAGGCTTTCAGTCTCTCTCTTCCATCCAACCTTTCTTGAATGTTTGCCATCTCTTAAGTCTTTTACCACAGCTCCCCAGATTACCTCTGTTCTGAAAATCAATAAACCTTTCTTCCAAAGTGTCTCATGCCTCCATGGCAGGAAAGTCACTACCAAAATGTGATTTATTCCAGACAATGCTTATCAGGTCAACAGAGCTGAAACAAAAGCCACTTTCATAAGTCCAGATGGAGAAGAGAGATTTAATACTGATCTACTAGCACCTGAATACATTTAYGCAGAACCTCAAAAATCCCTTATTTAATTTATGCCTTCTGAGTCTCTGATGCACATTAGTGAGGAAGAAATGCATTAACTTGTAGAGAAAAAATGACATATGATATGATATGCATTTGGATGATCCTCTGTGGAGTGGGAGGAAAAGTTCAAGAAATGATGTTAAATGGAGCATCTACTTGAAAAAGTAATGTAGTTACAAAAAGAAAGAAAAGAGATGTGGTATCACTAGAATCTTTCTCAACACTTAAACATAGTGAATATATTGAATGTTTGAGCTGCACTTGTTTAACGACTTCTTGTTTCTGATGGACTGTATTTTATTTTTAAAAATAAATAAATATAAATATAAATAAATCACTCGCGTGATTTTCACTTCATATCCACTTCAGAGCTTTAAGGAATGATTTTGAAAATAAAAGCATTAAAACTTTATATAAATTGGTCTTTTTTTTTCAAAAATATAAACAAGAGGAAAAAAATCCACAGTTGTTACAAAGTTTGTAACCAGCTGCAGCTCTATCACCACAAAACACTCAAGCCCCTCCAGTTATCCTTCTCTTTACAGCAATGATGAACTGCCTTAATTAATCACCACAGAATAACTACAAAGCCCAGTCAGTTCAGAAACACCTTAAAATTGTTCTTTCCAATGAGTCTTCTTCTCTTGCCCTCTCTGACCTGCTGCATTTTCCCTTTTTGGTGGGTATCCAGAAGTACTTATTTTAGCTTGGAAAAAAGTAATACAAAAGCATACTGGATGTCAGATTTTCTGAAAAAAACCCCAGACATTCAGAGTACAGAGAGCAACTCTTGTGTTTGCAACCAAACAGCACACGACCATGAAAAGCACTAAGTATTATGAACTCAGTACTGCACAAATGCCTGCATTTGTAACAAAGAAAAACCACAGAACAAAACCCCCATCTCATGGAATACCACCAGAGCCTGTGTTCACTGGGACCAGGGGCTGATTAACAAACAGCAATAAAAACAGACAAACAAAAAAAACACTCTCTAAAAGTCACTGCCAACAGGTAATCACCACTGCAAGGGAGCACCAGTAATGAACTACTTATAGACTGGGGCACACATTTCTCCCCCCCTCACACCTACATTTACAAATATCTGAAAATACATATTGCCCACTAATAAAGATTCATGGTTCACACAAGGCCTACGAAGTCTGATAACCAACAGCAAAGCTGGCACAGAAATACAAGATGATGTACATTATTTAGGTTAAGTGGGCCCATCTGACTGTTTAATGATTGCCAAATTCACTCTCCTATCAAACTGTGCCTCAGAAAGAGGAGCCTACATTAGAAAACAATAATTATAAATATAATATTATCACTGTTAATTCACACTGTATTTCAAACTGATCCACGAGGTAAGGACTCTGTGGTCTAAGCCAGTAAGAGTATTCTGTGATTTTTTTTTATTATTATTAAAAGATTGTTTATGTTGACTTGAAAACAAAAGTTTTGTTTTTTTTTTTTAAATGACACCATCAGCACACAAAACTTAAAAATGCTGCAAGTATGTTTCTTACACAGTCATAAAATCTTCTTTTCCTCCTGGCTAAATAACGGTTCATTCCCTTGCTAATTATGACATCCCTCTCCGAAGAGCAAGAGAAAACTAAGAACCATTTTCAGAATCTTTACTACTGCTCACCTGTGCTTTTGCCAACTTCTTTTCCAACAGGTCACGTTCCCGTTCTGTTTGTTGGAGACGTTTATTAAGCTCCACTATGTCTCCCTTTAATGATGCCAGGGCTGCTAAATGGAGCTACAAAACAAGAAAGAAAAGAAAAAACAAATTAATCAATTTCTACATCATGTGTGTAGAAGTAATAGTTGAAAGAAATAAGTATATCGTAGAGTAGTTATAGTATTGGTGGTTTCTATACAGTTTTTATATTACCAAAGAGTCTAAAAGTAATCCCCATATGACTGAACTGGCTCCCTAGATAGCCCACAGGTGCTTCTTTTTGGAAAAAAATAATTAAGGATATATATAGTGCAAAGAGTAATGCAGTTGGAAAGGTATGCATTATATCTAACATTGGTTTAATGTGAATTAGTTTAAGCCTTGTGCCGTAGAAAACCTGACATTAAATGTTAACTTACATTTGCATTACAAAATAAAAGTATGTCACAGTACATTACAAAATAAAAGTATATGTCTTGAGACTTATAGAAGTCCTCAGTTGGGAGCAGGGAATAACTCCATCCACAAGATTCAACTTTACTCCACCAGAAGCTACTACTTTGCACTTCCCATTTTTCTGAGTCTCATGTCAGTCGGTTTCAAAGATTCTAATTTACTGAAGCTGCACATGGAATCCTTGAAGTGCTTTTCTTTCTGTAATAGTTCACTTGAATGAAAGATGCATTCTGCACTTAGCAGATAATTTGTTGAAATATGCATCAGACAGGCTAACTAGCATAATCTACAGTTCTTACCTAAAAAAATAAAATAAAAATAACACTCCATTCTCATTCATACTCTTTTGTTTTTCTGAAAGCCCCATTCATTGTTACACCAAACATGGTTTAGATTTGGGTTAGAATTTGATATTTCTTAGTAATGGCTGCAATTCACAAGTCCAGGGGGAAAAACAGACTGTAATACAGAAATCTTTCTTTGTAGTAGTACAGAAATGATTCCAAGTTATAGTGGATGAGAAAATAAAAATGACCCTTAACGCTGGACTGAGTAACAAGGCAAAATTKGCTCTGCTGCAGAGACTCAGACTGAAACACAATCCCTCTTTCTAGTCTTCCAGCCAGACTACTCAAGTTTTTCACTTGGGCTGATGTATTATTGGGAGGGTCCCTTTAAAGTTATTTTTATTTTTTCAAATCCAATCTATTTGCTAACAAGTCTAATTTTGATATCAGTACTGGAATAGTTTACAATACTAAAAGACAAGAAAATGACAGATGTTCCCATGTACTGACATATGAAAGCAAACGCAGTAAAGCAAAAAGACTAGATTATTTGGCAAAAAAATCTTTCATATATACTATTCCAACTGTGATAGGAAAAGTCAGTTCTGGTTTCAAGACAGAAACAGGAATYGTGTGAAGATGTGATTCTGCAGTTTTAATACCAGTATAACCAGCTAGACTAGAGGCTCTGGGCATCCTCATTTGTCAGATCAGATTAAAATATTTTTATTACATCAGCTACAAAAGAAGTCATACATTCAGAGTTATTCATTTCAGTGTAAATCTCTAGATATGTATTTTGATGTTGCAGTAAGTTTAAGAATCTCAGGTCAGCCTCATTTTTCAAGTGGAAAACTAATAATTCAGGTCTGCTTCTTTCAAATGTGTGTGCTGAAATTGCTTAATAGATCCAGACATTCCTGAATCTGGAAATATTCTTGGCACTTCAAATAAATTTTTCCAACCACAAGAAAATATATACTACTTTTACAGTATGGGCAAACACGAAACAGACTAGTTTTACCACTCTGACCATACATGACTACCCCTCCTCAGGAAAGCTGGTGAATTTATAGGCTTCTGCCTCACTTTGTTCCTTTTGCAGAGGGGAAGTGTTGCAATAAAGCTCGCTTGCTCATCAGATCTTGCTTCCTTCACCACAGCTTTCAAACTAGACCAAAAAAYGGCTACAGTTCTTTAAATTGAACAAGTCCATGCTACACAGCCAAGTATCTTTCCCTTTTATACATGAAATGATCACGAAATGTGAATTTAATTAAATACCAGACAAATAATGTTCACAGACATGGAGATATAGTATAAAAGGACACTGTTAATTTAAAAATCTAATCGAAGAACAGGTTATTCTCTGAACAGTGGAACTAATGAGGCTGACTTCCTATGCATTTGTATCTTTGTCCCCTTCCCACACTACAGTAGCCAGAGCTTGACCTTGTGCCCCAAGCACTCCCYAATCGAGGCATGAAACTGCATGAATTATGTCCAGTTTTGCCGCTGCCTGGACTGACAGCTCCTGATAACGAGGGTGGTAAGCAGGTGAGTTAAACGGTCTATCTTTTAATATACTTCTCCAAGCAATCAAAGGGTTTATATTATTAGAAACAAAGTTTGTTAGATGTTTTATCAACCAAAATGATCCTTACTTTCATAGATTCATTCCAGTTCATTTTTTGGAGTACTATTAAAACATAAGGAGAAAGTGGAAAAGGGGAGTCTGACAGGATAACGTAGTAAGTATGAAAGGTGACGAAAAGGCAGACTAGATAACATGAAGATCTCACATACAGAGGAGGGTCAGCTGAGATAATTTGTGATTTCATATGTTTTCCCAGCACACAGAGCAGTAGGTGGGTAATACACAAGCAGAGTCTCTAGATATTACTGCAATAAAAAATAAACACAGTTAAGAGAGCTAGTGTAAGTGCTTTCTTGGCAGTACCAAGGCCTCCTCCTTCAGAAAAAAAATGGTTACAAAATATTGTGGCACCTTTTGTTATGCTGTAAAAGTTCCCACAGACCGTGTTTCCCTGCGTGTTTGTAAAGCACATGGGAGGGTGGGAACTGGAGCAGAAATCTCTGGTTATTGCTTTAACACAAATAAACAAACATTTGAGCACAGAGCACTAGCCAACAAAAAGACACTCCAGGAAAAATAATTGAGCTCAAATACAATAATTAAACTTATTAAACACAAAAAACCTCAACTGGAAAGCAGTAAGACAGACATTACTGCATTTCTGCAGTACTAAGCATTACATGATATGAGAACTGAGGAGAGGGAAGGAAAGAGATGGAGGTAGACATACGGCTTTTTTTCCTTAGCAAACACTGAGAGATGAGGCAGAATTCCTACCATCAGCATTCATACCATACATCCACAGTTCAAGGTGGGCTGCCTCTTAATGGCATAAGATCAGAAAACGAAAGCACAGTAGCTTGCAACAATTAAGCCAGATACCATGAGGACTTCCGCATGCCCTGTCCTGAGCCCTCAAGCAACTGCTATGGAGGAGCACTACACAAGCACAAGGAAAACACTCACCCGACAAAGAGCGCATTGCTTATAAATTACACATTTATTTAATGCAGCAACTACACAACTCCCACGTTCTACCTAAAGAAAAACAGTAAAGCATGCTGACCATTACGAACCAACAAACCAGTAAATGAAAAGGGCTCAGCCAAACCTCTTTACTCATTTCTCTATCATCATCCAAGGAAATTATAATTCTTCCAGTAAAAGGATTAGGAGCATAGAGTTAATATATCACCTATCTACATCTAAAGATATAGCTTCTATGAAATTCACTGCAAGTTGCCCACTCCAACACAGACATCCCACACACTGCACCTGAAATCCTGGCAGTTCACTAACTAAAATTATCATTAACAATCTATGCATAGAACACAGTCTTTAAAATGCAAACCACCACAGAGCTAAGTCTTGAAAGATAAACAAATAATAAAAAAAAAGAGCACAATCTTAGGAAAAGCAAACTTCTGACATCTCTTCCACTCTCCTTTGTGACCTCCAAGTCTTTGCCTTACTCCTCCCAATTGTACCTTCTTCTACATTATCTCAGAGTATGGTAAACAGGATTTAATGAGGCATTGTTTGCACAACGCTTTGAACAATGCTTTTGGTGCTGGGCTTTGTGAAATATTCTATGCGAGAACAACTAGAATCAATGTTTGCTGGCAGTCAGGTTTCTCAAGATTTTTAGGGAAAACAAAAGTACAGAAGCAGACAGGGTAGTAATGTGAGCTGACTGAAGAGGCAGCAGGAAGCCAGTGACATGCCTCTAGTACATATTGTTGCAAGTGTTTCAACACCAGGAACAAGAGAAAGATCTAAAGGGAAATGAAGTAGAGCACTGGAAAATCGTAGGTCAAGGTAAAAAGCCCTGTAAAACATACTATTATACATATGATTTTTCCTGACATTGTGAACTGTCATCCTGATCACTGAATTTAACCTCCACTTTTCATCAACCCGGAACCAGACAAATTAAATCACATAATTAAACCTAGTCTCACTCATAAAATCATAGAATCATCAAGACTGGAAGGGACAGACATATATGTTTTGCTATTTTCAACAGAGCAATTACAAAATGGACCTATGTACATCCTTTCTCTGAGAAATTATAGAAGTCATCTTTTTATCTCCATCTCCTTTCGAGCTTCTCCAGCTAGAGCACTGGAGCTCAGGAACAGGTGCTCATAAATGCAACCTCAAAACCAGAGTAAGAAGCATCAAAACATGGTAAGAAGATATTAACCTTTATACCAAAGGAAAAAAAAAAAAGCCAAACACCCAGTGATTGATTTGTTCTATTCATTTAGTTCTCCATTTTCTCTATTGTCAAGTTTTGCCTGGTTTAGTACAAATACANCAGTGATTGATTTGTTCTATTCATTTAGTTCTCCATTTTCTCTATTGTCAAGTTTTGCCTGGTTTAGTACAAATACATCATAATAAGGTGGTTTTTTTTTTGTGTGTGTGTGTGTGTGTGTGTGTGTGTGTGTGTGTGTGTGTGTGTTCAACTACTACCAGTCTTAATGACAGGCAGTACAAGTAAACACACCCGATCAAATGTTTGAAAGCTCACCTCATCTCTGAAAGCATAACCTTTTCTTTTCTAGTTGTTGTTATTAAATGACATTAAACTTGGATTTGAAAACCCAAGAATGTCAATTTAAAAAAAGGCATTTTCTGACATCCTTCGTATTCCTCCAGCTGAGACAAAGCCAAACCACAAACAAGGAAATAAAAAGGTCAATAATTTAAGTTTATAATGAAAAACATATTTTAAGATAGGGTAGGTGATGGGAAAAATAGGTAAACCAAGCCTTGTCTGGATTTTGAATTCAAGAATTTTAGCATTTAGGCAGGTTATTGTCCTGTACGTTGCTAATTTCTATTCATGGCAACAGCAAACAACAGCTATGGTAGTCCAGTAAAAACGTCGGCATGGCTGGCACTCACCTGCCACCTTTCAGCCCTGAAAGATCTGTCACTTCAACACAGGGCATATGTTCTTAAAGACTTTTGCAATAAAGGTACAAGAGAACAAAACATATTAAAGAAAGATTCTTACAACTAGGACATATCTCAAAGAATTTTGAAGACCTAGGGAAAGCTTAAACAGCTTTCATATGAAACGAGTCAGGATATGCAACTGGCGTTGCAGACATTTACTATATATAAAATCTCAAGGGATCGATCAAGTTCACATTTTGTCAGGATCACAAATGCMTATTGCACTAACTGAATGTGTTGATTTGCAAGTGATTGATATAAAAATGTAGTTAATCTCAACCATTTATTTTTCTTTTCAGGTCCACCCTTCTTATGTCTCTTTTTTTTGGCCATGCCCTATGAGAGGTGCATTTTCATGATACAAGTGACAAAATGAATGCAATCAAAGTCCCCTTCAGTAAATCGTCTAGCAAGAGGGAATCGAAAAAAATTAAAAGAACAACCATCTCCCAGAAGAAGTGACAGGATGGCTTGATATTCCCTATACAATCCCAGCTGTATGATCTGTACAGTRTAACCCTGAAATACTACAGCCAACTGTCCCTTCACTAATTACCCATGGTAATGTCAAAATGACTAAAAAAAAATACCACTGAGTTGTTTGTTGTGCCTACAAACATGCCCTAAAACTATATGTTTGAAACAACTCTTAAGTGCTAATATAAAAAATAAATTTAAAAAAAAAAAAAAGAAATGGACATTTTGCAAGTACCTTTTTAAAGTAATTAGGCTATTTAGGGCATTAGAGAGTAACTTCATATGTTTGTACAGGATTGAACAAATGCTGTGCCAAAACAAAGATGGATTCACCCAAAGTCTAGCAAATCAAGGAACATGTGTTTATTAGATATACTTCCTTAATTTGAAAAATCTGCAGGTATGTTCAATCTGCTTATTATTTATGAATAATTTTAAATGAATTATTTTTACCTGGAAAACAATGATTTATATACTTCATACACTAATGACTATTTCAAACTAGTTCTTMAAAAAAAAAAAAACCTAAGCMATATTAACTCCTGCTTTATTCATGGTGAAGTGTTTGATAACATATGGCACTTGCTCCAAAATACACTACCACGTTGCTCAAAAACATCAAGCAATAGAGAAATCCAATATCAACTCTGACATTGCCAAGAATAGGATCTGTTTTAGAATAGCATCAAATGGATAAAAAATAAAAGTAGACATAGTCATAGAAAATATCTCCCTTTGAAAAATTAGATTGACAATTGACAGTTTATRAAAGAAGCACAGTGTTGATCTGTACTTGTACTGCTCAGCCTTGCTCATGACCTCCGGAGGAGTAAGCAGCAAGGTAAAAATAATAAAGGGATAGGAAATAGAAGGCTAGGGGCGATCATGCTAGCACAAAATACTGTCTTCATTTCACTGTGGTTTCAACACTTGCAGTCTGTAACTGTAGGATAGCCTTTCTGTAACTGAAAACTTAAAAAGTGCTTAAAAAAAAAAATAAACTTAAAAAGCACCATTATGAAATGTGGAGGACTTGATATGTTTACGGTACTAGTTGAACAGGATTTGATCAATTTGTTTAACATTTAACATRACATCCTCCATACAGTTACTGACAGAGTTGCTGTCTCAATGCAGCTTAGCAAAGACAACTTTCGTGGTTTTACTCCTTTGGATTGATGGAAAGAGGAAACAGATCTGCTTCTTTCTGACCTCCTATTCTGTCAGAAACAACTGAAGAAAATGGAGAGAGAAGGGAATAAGACAGTGCAGCTGCTTATACCTCTTCCCGGTATATCAAAGTTTCTTTCTCTGATCTCTTGCAGTTTGCAAGGACCAACTCTGAGACAGGCAGAGCACTCCACATGGGAAAGGAAGGAGCAGAAAACTGCTGCTTTTTGCATTATGGTGACCCACATCCCACCGCTGCTTTTTGCATTATGGTGACCCACATCCCACCGCTGGAGACAGCTACTAACACAGGCAGGCTATGTTTTTGAAGGATAAACAGTTCCACTGTTTATCCTTCACATTTACTTACTCTTTCACCTTAAGGCTCTGACTAAGAGCCTATCCAAATCTTCCAAAACAGAGACTACCACTCAAGTAAAAGACATCCAAAAGCTGGAGTTAAAAAAAAAAAAAAAGGAGGAGGGGAATTGGAGTAAAAAAAAAAAAAAAAAAGATTTGTTGCAAGTCCATAGTCTTGTCCTTCCTGTTTGACAGGTCCTTTTTTTTTTTTTTTTTTGACTCAAATTCCATCCTTTTTTAAATTCTATTCTAATTAATTCTGATTACCAAAGACAAGGCTATGGACCTGTGACAAATCTGTGTTTACCGTGACATAAGGATCTTTATCTCCAAAATGACCTACGTGCTCTGCTGTCAATGTAAATTTAGAGACACAAAATACGTCATGCCATGTGAAATCAGCAATCCACCAAATCCAGCACTTGGTCTCTGGCATAAGCCCAAAGTTCATTGCTTCAGAATAAAAAAGAGACACCCTCTCCACCCCCATCCCCACCCCAACAAAACCCCAAACAGCTAATCCCCTCCCATTGACACTTGCCTAAGCATTCAGAATTGTTAGTAAGACACCTTTCTGATTCATGATGAGTTTTTGCCCTCAAGTGCTCTATSTAGTCTATACTGTAGCTTCCAAAACTTTAACTACAAAGCAATTCTTCTTTAAGAGAGCTAAACAATTTTAGAGTCTCCAGTTGCAGCAGGAAAATCCCRTGAGCAAACACACATGCAATCTACATTCAGTTTATTTCTTTCTCTTAACTATTCTCTCATTGTGAGTTGCATCTCTGAACAGTCCATATTCCCGCCCCCTTCACCTCCCTCAGGCCACCAGCCAGTCTCCCGTTGCAGCAATGGGGACTGCAATTCCACCCAGAACTGCCTGCACCAGCAGCTCAGCCCTTGCTTGCCTCTCCCCAGAGTCACAGAGTTAATCACGGACCACCCAACTAAAAAGAAAGCTGCATTTTTTAGAATGCATCTAAAAAAGCTAAAAATCAACTATAAGTAACACTCAACTTACATAAGGGTTAGCTGGTACCATCCACTGTTATATGCTCTCCTGGCAGGAAATGTCTAACTTGTTAGTGCTGCATTCTCAGGTCAATRTCTCACTATTACAGTCAATTCTCAGCCCAAGTGCCTATCCCTCTAGATCAGTCATGTTATTTTAGGCAGATCTCAGTTGTTTTGTCTGGCAATCTTTAACAAACAGTTCCTTCAAACCAGGATGAGCAACTTCCCCAAGGGGAGTTTACCTCTTCAAATTTGCTTAATGCAAATCCCTGGATAGGAAAGTTACCTMTGCTAAAATCTTAGCTCCTGCAGGAAGCTTCTATAATTTCTCTCTAGTCACATCTGATAGACCTTCGTAAAAAATTGTTACATTTATGTGTAAACAGTATTCAACATATTTCAGCATTTCCAGGCTTGCCAAGTCTCACAGCTGTCATTGTATATTCTTCCTTATTCACCTGGTGAATACACAAGAGAAAAGCTGACTTACTTTACCCAGAGATTTATGGTTAGATGGAAAATAACAGGAGGGTTCATTTTGCTTTTGTGAAGTTTTATATCTACTGTGCTGGAACAAAATGGATAGAAAATTATCAGAGTTGAACAATATAGTACTGATAAATGTCTATTATGATTTAGCTTTAAAAATGGGTTTGTTTAAAAAGAAGAGGTCCAAAATATGTGTTACTGCAGTATTACCACAGAAGTTTTCTTGTAATAACAAAAAAAGAGCACTGTTTAGCTATTTTTAGTATGTCAGTAACTGGTATTATCTTTTCTATTTACAGAAATAATTATCTTTAATTCTAGATGACAACATGTTAAGTATAATAATGAAAAATACCAAGTACAATTTCTCAAGTCTATTCTAACAAATTTCTTCCCTCTCAATATGGACAGCCCATTGGTCTGTGCAAGTTTTTACACTCTGTGTTATAACTTATTTGAAATTAATTTCTCAWTTAAGTATTCCACTTAAAACCTCTTTTGTGGAAAAAGATGAAAGAAATTCCATTAGTGAAAAACAGATCACAGCAGGAGGTGAAAAAATGAATAAAAGAACAAACGAAAAAAGAAACAGAAAATGCCCTCCAACACTCAGTCTTCTAACAACTGTTATTTGCATGCGTAAATCTGCTGCTAATTATCAGAAAATCCTATGCAAGATTTCTGTGTGGTGCCCCAGACGTCTTTCCCTCCTCAAATGTCTTCAGAAACAAGCTGGGTACTGCAAAAAATACAGCTGTATCAATGTATTTTTATCTTTCTGTAACGTTCAGAATTTAAATATTCGAACCTCCTGTTGTACAAATAACTGAAAAGGTCAAAAACATTAATAAATGTTTAGTATCAATACCACTAGCACTGACAAGCCCCAGAGAGATTACAGCAGGCACACTTCTTTCTGATCATTAAACAGGAATTCACATAAAGCTTTTTGCGTTTCAATAACACCTGGATATACTATCTTTCACTGCACATTACATTTTCTTCCATTGGGCACAGGACTAATAATTCAACACTATATATTGTGGACGATACCAAACTGTGGTTTGGCCGGCACTCCAGAGGGCTGTGCTGCCATCCAGAGGGATTTGGACAGGTTGGCGAGTTGGGCAGAGGAGAACCTCATGAGGTTCAACAAGGACAATGCAGTTTCCTACACCTCATCTGGGCAGGAATAACCCCAGGCACGAGGACTGATTAGGGGCTGACCTGCTGGAAAGCAGCTCCATGGAGAGGGATTTGGGATTCCTGGTTGACAAGTTACCCCTGAGGCAGCAATGTGCCCTGGTGGCCAAGAARGCCAATGGGATCCTGGCCTGCATCAAGAGGAGCGTTGCCAGCAGGTTGAGGGCGGGGATCCTGCCCCTCTGCTCAGCTCTGGTGAGGCYGCACCTGGAGTATTGGGTGCAGTTCTGGGCTCCCCWGKACARGAGGGACGTGGAGCTGCTAGAGACGTTCCAGTGATGAGCAACAAAGATGATTAAGGGACTGGAGCACCTATCGTATGAAGAAAGACTAAACAAGCTGGGCCTGTTTAGCCTAGAGAAGACTGAGAGGGGAACTTTTCAATAAGTACAAATACCTGATGGGAAAATTTAAAGAGAGGGGGCCAAACTCTTCTCAGTGGTGGCCAGTGACAGAACGAGGGGTAATGGGTATAAATTGAAACACAGAAGTTCCATGTCCATGTGAGGAGGGACTTCTTTACTGTCAGGGTGATGTAGCCCTGGMACAGGSTGCMCAGAGAGGTTGTGGAGTCTCCTTCTCTGGAGATCTTCCAAACCCACCTGGATGCCACCCTGTGCCCTGTGCTCTAGGGGTCCCTACTGGAGCACAGGGGTTGACTAGGTGGTCTCTAGAGGTCCCTTCCAACTTCAACCATTCTGTGATTCTGTGATATCTTGCTGTTCAGTATCAGGCATGGCATCTTGTTCAAGTGGTCTAATGTTTTCTCTGACCATATTTTTTTTTTTTTTTTGAGGGGCGTGCTTCTTTAAGTTTGAAAGCAAACTGCTGTAAAATTTGTAGGGAACCAAGTCCACATAACATGACAAATTCATGTGAGAATTTCTGAGTCAACTACTAACAATGATTTATAAAGACAGTATGCCAAGTCATTCAGAGGTATAATTAACTAGTACTTAAAACCAAACCTAACGCTAATCAAAATAAGTGCCACTTACAAAAGTAATGGGTAGTTTGTTCAAGTAGAGATCACAGTGCTCTCTGCACAAGTCATAGGTGGGACTTTCCTCTTATAAATTCTACTACAAGGTTTAAACTATTTTCATGATTGCTTCACCAGAAGCAAGACGATTTTTGTCCTTTGGTGGTATAAATTCAGATGCAGGGATGCTACAGATGAGTTATACTTCTTCAAGTTAGAATGTTTTTTTTCCTTCCCTCTTTACTCTAAGGAAGCATCTCATGTTCATTATGAGAAAGAAGATAAACCTTTTTTAAATATGAATTTTCTACAAACAGAAAATTTAACTTATCTACTTCAGACTAACACTTTTGTTTTTCCTAGGCATCTTCCCTGCAACTTCTCAAAAAAAAAAAAAAAAGAAAAAAAAAAGAAAATAAGAATTAAATGTTTTGGAGTGTCCAGTGGACAATTAATCTTCACTACTTTATTACAATCTAATTGCAGAATTTCTCTGAATCTCAATGACTAAAAATTAATTTACAGAACCTCATAATTAGAAAAGTTCAAAGTGTCAGTCAAACAAAAACCAAAAGTAAGAACTGCTCTAATGTTTTGCGTTTTATATGCATACTATTTGCATCATTCTGTCTCTGCTAAGCCCAAAGCAGGTTCATTCCTTATATCTGACCCTAAATGCCAAATTTGATTCTGTATTTCACCCATGTAATCCTATTAAATAAACAAGAGTTGCACAGATGTAAATGCATCTAGATCATGGACACACAGAAAGGGGTGAAAACCCCAAGACATTTTCATTCTCTTCGCGAGTGTAATATTGTTTTAAATCATCAAATAATAATGCATTACTGTTTCTCTAAGGAAGTCTGGACAGGAAAGGAAGTTGCTTAGGTATTTAATAAAATACATTTTTTATGTTTATATAACAGACACACACACATGCACAAATATGAAAGAAAATCAGGGCTAATGGCAAGTGAAAATTTATAATTTAAAGTCATTGCACACATCATAAACATCCCACTTAACACTTCAAAATGTCTGTATCCTTCTCATGACCTCTTTTACTAAACATATAGCAAAAAAGACTTGCTGTGAACATGGCTTTTAAAGAGTTTTCCAGCAATCATTGGCACAGCTATATATCTACATAATGTTCAGGAAATAAATCTTGTACTCTCTGCTGCACACATAGGAACATTAATCTTCAAATGAACACAATGCAGTACTCTTTTATCTGTTTAAAGTAGGGCAAACATTTTACTCATGTTAATTGTCCTGACAGAAAGAGATCAACACTGCATTAATCCATTTAACACATGGCTTATTTTTCACCCTTGCCCGCTATGTAGACCCAAATGTTTGTTGCTACCAAAGCTATACCTCCTCTATGTATGATTCTTCATAGAGTGTTCCTCATTTCTATAGCATTCTCATTTGTATATTTATCAGTTTGTGGTATGTTACTCAAATGACTTGGCAGAAAGTAAGTCAAAACCTACTTTCTGGTTTCATCCATGGTTTCATCTTTTCTGCACTGTGACACTTCAAAATTCATGTGGAGAATTTGTAGTGCTGTACTATTTTAATATACAGTACTGACATACCTTCTGTATGCTCTAAAATCTTTATTTAAAAATAGCATTAGTTTTAAAAGAATTCTAGTAGGAAGGCATTACCCACTCCAATATAAGCAAGGAAACATCAGCCAGAAAAGGACCCCGTTTTTCCCCCTCTTAAAATGGTTCAAAGCAGCATATTAAGAAGCTCTCTATCATGCCAGAGCACAGGCTGACAAACATAGTATCCTGTTTCTCAGAATGTTCAATAACATAAGTGGAAGAAAAAGTGTGAGAATAGGGCACATATTTCCAATATATTTGGTTAGGCTTTCCATTTCTGCAACTCAAGGACAACTGTTTCCCTACAGACCTTCTCTTTATCATTCATAAATTTACAATGCTCTCTCAAAATACTTACTACTTTCTCCCCATTATCATCTCAGGCTGAAAGGCCCTAATCTATTTACAAGCTCTTCATTCAGAAGGCATTCCTTCCCTTTTTCTTTTCTTTGGAGTATTCTACTTTTACAGTTTTAATACTGGTGCTTGATATGTATTACAGCCCTGTGGGACTGTGCTTGCATGTACAGCAGACAGGCCTAACCATTCTTTTCTGCTGGCAAGAAAAAGCTAAGTATATATTTTAAATCACTGGCAGCTGCTATACGAACATTAGGTCCATCCAGATCATGTACAAGCAACCCTCTATTCCCAACTATCTCTCCAGGGCATATTCCACAGTTCTCTGTTCTGAGAAGTTCTGAGGTTTTTATTTTGCTCATCTGGTTCTATCAATAGCAGGAAAACGTCTTTGTCTTTACTAGAATACAATGGGAAGTGCATTAGCAGTTTCCTCTCCAGAGAGGGAAGGCTCAAGCTCAAGCCCTGCCTGGGCTTTAACCCGTATTCTGGGCCACAGAGGCAAGCAGTTGCTCAGTCTGTAGGCAGGCACCTGCCCAAAGGTTTGTTACATGAATATTGATAGCATCTAGTAATACCTTTAAGTAGGAACACAATGCATATCTAAGTACATGCCAGGTGTCGAAAGAGATGTAAACTGACTTCTAGGTAAAAACAGCAGCTGTTTCCTGTCAGTGCTGTGGTCCCTCCAAGCAGGGAATTAGACCCTCACTAACCTTCACCCTCCTGCTGTTACGCACAGAGGCAGCTTATTTACCTAACTAGAAGGAGCCATTAATATGAGTTCAGTTTGCAGGCAACCTTTTTGCCTATTTTGGTTGCAGTACTAAGTACACAGCAAGCAGAAACACACTGCAGTTGCAGATACCTTGCCCAAACCCTCACACACCGTCTCCAGAAGTACAAGTGTAACAGACGGTTAAAAAACAACCAACCAGTCAAGCAAAAACAATACAAAAACAAAACATAATAAGAATCTGATTTACAGCAGTATAAGGATAATTGAGTTTTTGCAAATTGTAAAATGTAATCATAGCTAGCTTCATGCATAAGCAGTTTTAAAATCTCATGGTTACATCTTTATCTAAAGGTACCTAAGTAGACGTACTTCACTTAGCTCCATGCCCTAAATCAGAAGAAAACACGCAGAGTATTCCTCAAAATTTCTTTTCGCCACTATATCACAGATCTTGTCCTAGGGAGACAGACGGACCTCCTACAAAGATTACAACACATTGACTTACAAAAATATTATGACAATGAATGTGCTTATTCTTTTTTTTCCCTAAAGATTCAGTCTAAAGCGTGTTAAAACTAGAAAAGAGGCACAATATTAAAAAGGAACTTATCATTTCAGTCTCTCTGAATAAACTTGCTCGAAGTTTTGAACAATCTTCCACACAACAGTAGTGTGTGATTTAGCCCAGTTGCAACTCTTACTAGCCAAACAACATACTGGAGTATTTCACTTTTTTTTAAAAAAAAAAAAAAAAAAAAAGGCAGCAAGCTTTTTTCTTATCCCCATTCCTATGAATAGAAAGAGAAAAAAACCTTTTAACATAATACCGAGATAAAACAGATATTAAAAAAACAAGGTGCTACCTCAGGAAAACATTAATTAAACCATTAAATTGAGATTAACTCTTTATCTGGATATTCTTACTCTGCAGTAACAAGTCTTCCTCTGTCCTCACCCTCCATTTGGCTTAGTCCAGAAAGTAACCTAAAAGTACTTTGTCTGTTCTCAGAATCCACTCTAGAAGCTACCACAGGCTACTTTTCCTACATAGCTAAGACTCAAGTATCTTTTTTCCAAAATTCTAATTTGCTACTAAAAGGTCTCAGARTCCTTCTAATGAATTATACATAAAATGATTAAACTTACACATAAATCTATTAMAAATTTGCCAGTCTTTAAACAAAACTTACAGTTATGATTTAAGTAGAAGGAGCAAAGCTCATAGCACCTCCCAGGCAGAAGCAGCAGGTAGAAGCCACCAGGCAGTGCACTTGCACTGAGTACTGGCCAAACACAGAACAGGCCACTTTTGTTGCCTTAAATATTTCCATTTTAGTAACAAACTATGAATATCACTGTTTCTTTTCTTCCATGGAATCCCTTCAGAGGCTCTGTTGGTTCCACGTTGGTAGAAACATGTCTGCAGTAGCCAAGGCCCACAGAGCAATTCTTAGAGATTAAGCACTGGTGTATGGAAAACAAAAAAGTCTTTGTCACAGTGATCCAAATTTTCCGGTGGTGACAGAAGGTTTACACCATACCTGTGCTATAACCCCTTGCAGAAGCATCTGGCTGTATGTTCAGTATTTGAGCGTGTCTCGCCAGTCACACCATGTCATCTCCAGCTCTACCTTCTCCCAGCTGTGCAGGGAAGCAGCAGCAATACTCTAGAGCTTCCATTCCAGCCTGTGCACAGRACCCCAGGGAGGCATTCTGCTGCAGGGCATCATATGCTGCCCTGGTGGCCACTACATGGACAGCAGCCTGGGGGGACTTGCTCGTTATACTGTGATGTTAGTTACACTGCCTTGCTCTGCATTATTGCACTTGGTTTTCTGAAAATGTAAGCTGTTTTCCTTGAGTAGGGACAGTAAAGATTTTTCTTGTCTAATTAATAGCAAATGCTCCACTCTCTCACAAAATCAGAAAACAAAAGAAAGATCTGGAAAAGAATTCAAGGACAGTATAAACCAGATGGCTCTAGGCAAGCACATCACATTTAAACCTAAACATTCTTTTCTGTGCAACTTGCGCACATTTTTCTGATGTTACTGATAGGCAGACTTAAAGGCTTCCACAACTCCAACTCCGTCTGCTGTTCAAAAGTTGTGATTATATACTGCAGAAGATGGAAAAGCTGAAGAACAAACCAAGGGAAAATTAGGTTTTGTTTTACACACTCAGCTATGTGACTATCAAAGCGCAGATCTGAATCGCCAAAAAAAATATGGAAGCTGTGAGACCCAAGTGAAGCGCACTCCACAGCCAGAGGCAGAGTCTACACAGATGGGAATGTTCCAGCCCTTGGGAATCCCAGGCCTTATATGCTGTAGCTTAATTTCTAACTGGGCTGAGCTCAGGTTTCAAATCCTCGCACACAGGATTTGTGCTTGCTCTGAATCACCTGCAGAAATGCAGAGACACCAACGACAGTGTGTTTTATGTCCATTGTGAGCCTCATTTGGCCCCCACAACAGAGCTACACTACGACCTTTTAAACAAATTTTAAAGATGATGATATAGGCAGATCTTTGAAGAAAAAGTCCTCCAACACCCTTCAACCAAGACTGTCAGATAAGTCAAAACAAAAGAGCGTCACGGCATTCGACAGGCCAGTTTCCAGGTTATACAACAAAATAAAACACAACAAACCTCAGATAATTTTAATAGATTTGAAGGCCAGATTGTTTAATCTACCCTTCCTCCTAACACAGACAATAGCACTACAGCTAGAAACTGCTGTATCCGTTTAAACAAATGGTAAGGAAATTCATCACAGTCCTCTCTTCTTTATTAGAGCCTGCAAACACCATATACTACTGGGTAAAGTTCGCGGGGATTTCCTAGGCTGTCAGAAAAAAAAAAGAGTAATATTTAGATATCTGGTTAAGAAGCACAAACAAATGCATTACAGAAGTGACAATCGCATTACTCTCCACAAGCAACAATAAATAAGATTTTGCAAACATCAGACGGAGAACAGCAAACCTGGCACTAGAAACTGGGTGCTTCATTTCCCAGACCAATGCTCTAATCGTTCAACTATCTTGTTCCCCAGTGTATTTTGTTCATTTATTTTGGCAAGCACAACACAGTGCTAATATTGCTTACTATCTTAGTCTGCTATGCATGTATTATGTACTGTAATATTAAAACAACTAATTCTTAGAAATTGATATACTCAAGTCAATGCTTTTTTTTAGTTAGAAGTTATATGTGCCAGGGATTTGGTGACAAATACTGTTTTTTAGATTAGTAACATGAGAATTAACAAGGTTGTTCTGCAACAGTAATTGAAAAAACACCTTACATTCACATAAACCCACAAATACACCAATGATTGTATCTGTTCAAAGCAAAAGGAAAAGACGAAAAAGAAAAGGTTTTATTATTACACTATAATGAATATGAAAGTGAGCTTTCTCTTGCAGACATTAGAATTTGATACCATTTGGGAGATGTTTAGTAAGTATTACAGYTAAGATGATTCCATCTGTGCTGAGCAGAAAAACAAGAATTTATGCATCTCCCCTATATTATAAGAAAAAAAAAAAGAGTTCTGCAGATCATCCTGTAACTTTAAAATATTTTAATGCAGCAGCTATAACACAGAGAAAGAATACAAATAAATAAACCTTCCATCTCAATTCTATTATTTAAGATATGGAAAAAACCCAAGACCTACACAAGCTACATTGAACAGCAGTGCTCAAAGAGTATGTAAATGGTACATTATTTATAGATAAGAAAGTAAGGTATCAGATGGGAATTAAAATAACAGATATAGCTTATGTTACTTCCAACTTGCTCACAATTCATGCAAGCCCTGCAGATGTTTTAGAATGCCTTGTTTTCTATTATAAATTAATCATAGTAATGTGCTCCGTTTTCAGACATTATGGAAAAACAGGACCAGCTGATGAACATCATTCTTACCTTCATTTTAAAAGAAGGGCAAATCGGTTCATTGGTATCAGTAGATAAAAATACATCTGTCAGTTTACATAAAGAGAATATCTGGAGATGCACCTTGGATTTTAAAAGACTTATGAAACCAAAGCTAACCCAATGTTCTTTTTACTTAAGCATGGAAACAAACACTGAGGCATGAACCATCTGCAACATCAGCAGTGATGTACGGCTGAATTGCATAGAACTGTAGAAACATTCAAGGTGATACTTGGTATGGAGTCCAACGAGGTCCTGCTCACAAGCAGGATCAACACTGAATTAAAATAGGCTTGCTTAGAGCTTTCCGTTCCATTGGGTTTTTAAAATCTCCATAAACGGTGACTATGCAGCTTCTTCAGAGAGTCTGCTCCCTTTTTTGAATATCCACATGGGAAAAAGGTTTTTTTTTTGGGTTTTTTTTTTGTGGTTTTTTTTTTTTTGTTTGTTTGTTTTTGTTTTTGTCTCTTCTGCATACAGTAAGGTGAAAACTTACATTTTAATTTACGTCTATTGACTCTCACCATCCCACCACGCAGCTCCACAATGACCCGGATCCATTCCCACAATAAACTCTTTAGAGAAACTGCAGGCTGCTGTTAGGTCACAGTGGAGCTGGCCCTGACCCAGGTTCAGCAGCCCCAGCACTAATCTCTTCTCACAGGGCCAGTGCTTCAGCCTGGTGCCCTGCACCCAATGCAGAATACAAGGCACAACTGAATTAAAACCACCAGGGTTTTCATGTATTAGTCAAAYAACTTCACCAGTAATACTCAGCTAACAAAAGACAAATAATCAGAACACACTCATTAAAAATTCTTACCAGGAACTTTTCTTTTTTTCTCCAGTAACAAACGGGAAAACAGTATAGCAGAAAATGGCTTCACTTCCATGTGTACACAATGTACACATTTTACTACATAAACTGTAATAACTGTGTATGTTGCTGACACAGATAATATTTTTTATTTAAGCAGAGATTGTCTCAGAAAAAAAAATTTTAAAACTAACTAACTTAGACACAAACAACACATCAGTATAGTGAACAAACAAGATATGGAGTTGTGCAGAGGCATTAAAGTTCAGGCCTAACTCCGGCTTCCTCACTGAAGGTAAAAGGGAACCAAAAAGGAAGGAACAACATCTGCAAATGATAGTAAAGTGGGTGCGGCTGGAAACAGCAGTGATGATAGAGAAATAATACAAAAGATCTACAACAGATGGTTTAGAAATTCATTTGAATTTGGGAAAAGGCCAAATGATATAAGCTAGTGTGATATTACACAAAGAATTAACATTCAAGTGAGCCCTGGAGGAAGCAGGGAGGGGGACTGAAACAGCAGCAGAGAGAAGGGAATTCCGTGAACTCCTTGTGGAAAGGGATCTTGTTGGGCAGTCAAGAAGGCAACAACTCTTGTTTGTGTAGCTCAGTTAAGAAGCCATCTGTAACCAACCCGTCAGTTCTGAAAAACTCAAAACCAAGGAGGAACTAACATACTGAGCAGAATTCATAAAAAAACATAAATAGCATAAAATCACTGATGTCACTGCTTCGTGCATCTCTCTGTCTTCCCTCAAATGCCATAGTTATCACAAGAGGGTCTGCATGCCTTCTGAAAAGCACTACAAAATTTAACTTGAATTTTGAATGACCTTAACTTACCAGCATGAACACAGGCACACCAACAGTTATTATTGTTGTTTTACAGCAATTGATTAATTGATTAACCTGATTAATGCACAACTAATTTCTGAGAGAAGCAACTTAGAAAAATCAAATACTAATCTGTTCCTTATTCTATAATGGCCATAACACAAAATGACTTACAGATATAAGTGCATAAAGAGGTCACGAGCACTGTAGCCTTTCAGAACTCATCTGAAACAAGTTTTACTGTATTGAAAGGGTTCCTTCTACTACAGTGAAAACTGACAGGAAGACAATGGCCAACACATTTTTTTTTCCCAGGATTCTGAAAGATGCAACTTCTGCTCTTCATAAAAGACCCAATGGAAGAAAAACCTGAACAATGATGTGAACTGCATCTGAACTGTGATAGTTTGATGAAGTTCTCAAATTGCTTCTGTATGGAGTATCTTTTATCAGGAGCACTGCCTTAACACCTGGAAGTGATAATGAAATAGAAATGGAAGTTGAAGGGAAAGAGCTGGAAAAGGAAGAATTTCAAAGGCTTAAAAGATGACATGCTCTCCCCAGAGAAGTGTCGATACTGAGAGGCAAATAAATCATTCAATCTAGAATTTGCTACTGAAGCTGGGTTATTTCCCCCTCTAGGCCAGACAGTACCATGATTACTTTTATCATGTATAATCACCTTGAACACAAGCAGTTGTCACCAAACAAGCGGTAGGAGGATATCAGTAACTCTATAGAGTACAGGAAATAGAATATTAAGAAAACTGGCAATAYGTGTCCGCCCCCGCCAACTTCTAAAACTTTTCTATTTTACAAAACAAAAGTGTCTGGAAGAGTGTAGAAAGACCATTTTATTTTTTTCTTTGTGTAATGACTTACGATTCCTGATTAGCAGCAGTCTTCCACAAGAATTAGACACAGAACCTTCACCATGAACAAACCATCAGCTGTCTTGGATAAACACAGTCAAGATACAGACCTTCTGCTGCCCTGCTGGAACCCGTTTTTGTGGGTAGAAACAAACAAACCGAATAAACTCTGTGTTGGCAAACACAGGGGGTGTGTGGATGTGTGGGGGTGTACGTGAGAGAGAGAGACCACATGTGTGTACAGGGGAAGGTCCTCTGTTTCAAAATGCAAAATTAATCAAGTCAAATCACCTGCATCAATCAAATTTCTGCACAAAGATGAAGGAGACAGACACTGTCAATAGCAGGGCTAATGTTGCCCTTGTGATAGAAATGAAGAAAGTGAAATATGGTTTTGAACTTCTGTCACTGCTGATGCCAGGAGGAGAACTGACTTAATAGTAAAGAGATTAATGGTAAATGTGACATGTCAAAGTCCAGGGCAGCAAAAGACCCTGCATCCATCATGACTCTCATTGTTATTCAAAGTTAGGGAAGAGCCTCCTTTAACAGGAGGAAAAGGAGTATAATAAAAAGACAAATGGTGGCTTTTTCCCTTGGTGTGAAGTTCTGGTGTACATTGATTCATATGGGATTGATGCTATGCTAATCTGAACCAGCCTATACACCCTTAAAAACTGAACGCAATGGAAACAAAACAAAACAAACAAACAACMCCCACAAGATGTGGTTTGAAAAAATTACATCAACAAAGTAGTAAGCTGTACATAAACCAAATTAACAATTGTTTGTTGTATTGTCTAAATGATGTCAAAGAAATACAGTGAGAAGAAAGGCTGCTGTACACCTTTCTCACACCATAATCATATAAAACCTTCAAACTTGAACACAAGCTTTGAAATTTTTTTTTTTTTTAATTGCTATACAGTCTTTGGGAAAAATAAAAAGGTAAAGTTTCTTGGAATTTCCCAGAAGCATGTTTTGGATATTGCTCACGTAACTCCTTCAGTAGCAGGAAGGTAGCTAAGACATAGGAGAGAAAATGAAGAAGGGGATCCTGTAACACAAATTCTTCCTGCCAAGTCACAGCCTCCCAAAGCAAACAACAAGTATAGCGCAGAACAAAGGCAGTGTCTACAGCACAACCAGACAAGTTGGCCAGTTCAAAGTGAGGACAGGTTTAGAAGCAATCCTGGATGTATCACATCCTAAAGCACAGCAGGCAAGAAATGAAGTGCCTTTCTCTATCCTTCTGATTTGGCACTTGCTAATATTTCTTTCATTTGATCAAAAATTACCTAAAGTTCCTGCTTTCCCACTCTTGCTCCCATCCTTCTGAGCTGCATCAGAGCAGTCCTGAAAGGACTGTATCAGGAGTCCTAATAACTTTTAAACATTGTCCTATGCACTGACCTTTCTCATGGTGAGGAAGAAATGTTATCACAGGGTGCCATGGCTTCTCAGTATTGGCAGGCACAAGAACTGGATGTTAAGGTTTGTTTTGTTTCCTGTTAGAAGAACCTAATGTATATAAAGATGTGGAAGCAGGCTATGGCTATAACACATATATATACACACTATATATAGTATAACTGCTATAGAGTGATTAAGATAAAAGAGGAAGGGCTTACTTGAGAAAAATTCATTCACTTTTTATCAGAAAATTTTACTAGCATTATTTGCTGCAACAGAATGGGGTGCATAGGTCCTGCTGCACACAGAACAAAGCTATGCAGTACGGGCCAAAATATTTTCAATCAAGATAGGTATAAATATGCAGAAATGAAGTTTCACAAAAATTACAAATGTGTCCAAATACTAATGGTTACTGTCATCAAGTACTACCTCTTACTTTTGATTTGTCTCTAGCTCTTCTGTGATGCCAGTTAGGTTCACATCACAATTCTATCTATAAAGAAATTGTACCTGACATTACAAAAAATGCAGTGATATGATTTACTCTAATGTTCATAAAAACATAACGTAGTTACACAGTGCAGTGAAAAATCAGAATCATGCTTTAAGTTGCTATTTCTTACAGTTAAGATTTTGCAGAAGCTAAAAAAGCAGGATGAAAACATTATTATCCATCAGATGTAAGCATTTATAAGAAGAGCTTCATTCTGTTCACACAGTTATGTCTGAAGCCTCTCAGGATACTTGTCTCAGAGCCCATTACGAAGCAGGTGAAGACCCCAACCATGCAATGGGAAGTAATGKCTGGTGTGGAAGTGGGATGGCATTAAGATCCCACCCAGCCAGGAGCCATCTGCCTTCTCGCTGTCTTACCTGCAAGCCTCCTCCTCACTGCTGTCACCAGTGGGCATGGACTGTGTCCAGGGCTCTCCTGGCACACAACTCTTTACAACAAGTTACCTGCACAGCAGGGATATTCCCAAGACACTACCCTGTTAATTTGTCCTTCTCTATCTTCACCTCCTTCCCTACCTCACCCTTCCCCCATTCTTCCCTAGCAGACAACCTTGCCAAACTTCCCAACACCACAACAGGAAAGCAGTAAGTCAAGAAAAATGTAGCAAATCCTGGGGAACTGACTACAGTCTACAGCTTAAGCAAAATAAAGGTGTGTGAATGAGGACAGCAAGTCAGACTTAAAGATAAAGATGCCTTGGTAGAATACTAAGGCATGTCCTCATGCTAAGAGAGCCACAACAGGAAACAATGACCGCTTCACGCTATTTTTAGAGGGAAGGAGAAGCAAAACAAGAAAACAAGCAAACCCAAAACTCATCTAGTACATAATTTTGCTTTTTTACCTGCAGTTGTACTGCTGGCTGCCGTATTCCGCTGTCCTTTTTATGCCTGCACGCATGAAGCAGACTGAAACCTCATGGGAGGGAGTCATGCAGTAATCTACTAACCCACCAACCAGAACTACTCTGCTGGTCTCCTGTCTGCCCTGTGCAATTTTTCGCTTTTTTTAATCCTTTCAAGACAGACTCTAGCCACAGCTATGAGCTGCTTGAGCAACTGTGTGTTCACAGCTGCTTCCTCTGAAAAAGCTGTTCTTGTTTATGAGCGCGTGCTTGTGTGTGTACATGTATTTAAGAGAGGAAGAGGCGAGATCTAAATGCCTTGCAAGAGAGGGGAGGCTAGTCCAGCCCTTGTACTTCAGACACCCTGTAATATACATCATATGCCCCAAACAGCAACAGAGGTGCTTTCTTCAACAAGGAGAACACGGGTAAATTATCAAACCTGAGTGAAATCATCCCCCCACTCAGCACAAACACACATATGCTTTTTCATATACAAACCTCAGCTCATCTTGTATTTCCCGTAAGGTCCAGCATGTACATCTGTTAACAAATCCAGCACTTTCAAGCACACAAGTCCAGCACAGGAGAAGCACTTTGCATACTTCTGCCATTCTTTTTCCCCCATGGAAATGCTTCAGGACATTCTGCTCTGCTGTATTCTACAGATACTTATTCCAGCTTCATTTACAATTTGTAAAAACTGTCACAAAATGCAGCAGAATACTAATTATTTGTGAGAATTTCTGCTTTCCTGTTTCTCTTTAAAAGTTTCTTATCCACAAGAACAGGAAATGTTTTGGTAACCAGCCTACTCCCTTTTGTTCAAGAACACTGATCCTGACTGCCTCAGAATCAAAAACAAATCCATCCTGAGTTCAAAGACATTTTTGCAGTCCATTTTTTTTGACAATGCTATGTTATACAGCAGCCATTTTTTTTTTCCAACAGCAAACTACACTTAAAAATGCATACACAATGCACAGGGCTTCCAAAATCTGTTTCTGAAGAATGCTGCCCTTACCTTAACTAACTGCTTCTTGTCCCATGAGCAGCAGACCCATGTACCTTATACCTACCAAGACTTGCAGTTTTTATTCAGGGTAGCTTCATAAAGCATTTCCTCCCTTCATATTCTCAGTCTGCTGCCATATCTCAGCTTCAGCCTTCTCTCCTTCTGACTGAACTCTGAGTCCATCTCTCTCAGTCTCTGTGACGAACATGTGACAGCCGGACATCTCCATCGAGACTAATCTCATATCAATAAGGCTTTCAGCACGACCCAGACCAGAGATTACTTTACGTCTCAACAGTACTTTGTTGACCTTCTCTGGAGGCTGGAGAGTGTTCACTTCTCATATCATGTTTCCAGATTAGCATAAGATTTATTTTCAGGTACTCATGTTTGTAGTAAATTTTAAAATAATAAGGCTATAATAATAAAAATGCACATACAGTAACACAAAGCACTCTGCAGTTTGATATTAGAAATTACAGTTAGAAAAGGAAAAGGAAACTATCAAGCTTATCAAAAGACATGTATGATCATTTAACCCTACTATTTTTATAGCGTTAAATATCACATTGACAAATTAATGCCATATTACTTAATAAAACAAACCAGAAGAAATGGTTTTCTCCATTTAAGAGGTTTCAAAAACATCCTAAGAAGAGCCAAAACATACAGTAAAGCTTTCTTTGGTAAAGTATTTTGAGTTCTTTAAAAATAACTACATGATGTCAGTCATCATCAATAGTTAAAAAGTATAAATCTTGAAAATATCACAAATACAAGGTGTATAAAGATGCTACTGATCAGTCTGAGAACAATACCACGAACACAGATCACTTTAAGGACCTGACTTACAAACTTCCCCATTCTAACACCAATTCCTAATATACTTCTGGTTTCCAGACTCAAAGAACAGTCATCTTCAGTATATCACAATGTAGACTCTTATTCTACCACATGCATGTCACAGTCTGTTTGAAAATGCAGATGTTTTTGTCACTTTGGCAAGTCTTTCTATAAAGCTAACCACTAGTCAAGCTTACATTTCTTCTGCTTTCATTGAGGTTTTAGTCCATACACATTACTGAACAGTAAGAAGCCACTCTTTTACAGAAGAGTCAAGCACTTGCAAGAGTTTGCCCGTCTCATGTACAAATCCTCATAACAAAAGTATTAATAAAAAGGAAACAAAAATTTTGTATGCATAGAGAATTTAACACAACAGTGGTGGTGTGGAACCTGTAGCTTTGTTAAGATTAATTCTAAGGATACATGAAAGTAGCTCAAACTGAGCAAAAACTAAACCCAGAAATGATTCACACTCAGCACTTGCTACTATACTGAATGAGTGTTACTAAGCTCTCCTAAAGCAGCTCACAAATTAAGGTTGTATTAGACAACTAACCAGCCACTACTTAGTGGCACTTAGTAACATCCAGCACTCTGGAAACCAGAGTAACACTGATCAATTCATCACTGCAGAAATGCTCTTTCCTGAAACTTCCATATTACTCTTTGGTTAAATCTTTGGTTTAGTTGGCCACCCAAAAGGCTGTCTAAATCTACATTATTTTAAATGTGCAGCCTTCTATTAAAAAAAAAAGGAAAAAAGAAAAAAAGAGGAAAAAAAAAAGAAAAAAGAAAAGGAGAAAAAAAGGAGAAAAGGAGAAGAAGAACAATTTCACCTGAATTGCCTTACAACAAAACACATGGTTTTGTCCAGCTAACTATGCCTAACTGTACAGCAATAGCAGCACTCAAAATCTGTTCAGTCTGGATTCTATTTGTTCTGAATTTTCAGAATAATATATGTTAACCAGTAGTTATAGTGAATCATGTTGCATAGAAATTAAGTTAATGGGTGCAGGGAGAAGAGTGTGCATGTTTGGTTGCCTGGCTTAGAAGTATACTTTTCAAATGAATCACAGCATCAAGGCACGTGAGAACTAGAACCTCAACTGGCCCTTACAGTCCTTGTTWATTAGCAATGCATGGTTTAGCATGATATACTGTTCACAAATTTGATTTGAATGTGAATGGCAGTTTTGAGGTATTAAAAAAATCCTAAATTTCTTAAATACATACACTCACAAATACAGTTAAATACTCTCTCTTCCAATAAAAGCATATCAACTTGAAATATGATTGAAAACTGGAAAAGTAAATTTTTCTTAGTACTTCAAGATCAGCAATATATTTAAACAAACATAAACTAAAGCAGGATTTTTTTATTTTGAAATAGCACAAAATTGAATGATCTATCTCATTATTAGATTATTTTTCCCTTCAGGCACAGGATCACCTGCTTCCATCAGTAATGATTTTTAATTATGGAGCTACATGGAACTTCCTTGTACAGATTGTTTTCTAAGCTACTGTCCATCACCCAGTAGGTTAAAGAATAAGGTAGTCATTCTGGATTTAGCTAAATCTAATTCCATCTCGTCAAGGCATTGTCTTTGCCTACATCCTGAACTATACCGCAAAATTTACATACTATATATATTTTATATGTATATTTTTTAATATACAGATACAATGCTACCTGCTTAGTCCTTTTTCTGTTTCAATATGCCATTAGTAAGCACATGGGAATCTTTCCTCTGTTCTTAATTTCTCTGTAACTGCTCAGTTCCAACGCTGGGGCCCCACATGCTACATCACATTCAAGCTGTGAATCCATGATGAATGTGAAGCTGTGCCCCAGTCCCCTTCCTTGCAGCTGATGGCAGCATGCTTCTGTAATCTTGGGGAGCAGCATCATCCGTGACCTTGTTGATACCATAAAAGGCAATTTAAATGACACAAATGTTCTCAGGACCTATGTGCCCCTGAGATTTTTATGCTGAAAAGTCTCTTTTTTTCCTCTTTCCCACCCCCCCCATTTTGTGCTGTAAATTAATGAATAAACAATCTACCCTAGATCAGCTGAATAAAGTTGCTAAACTGCCTTCTAACAAGTTAAATTAAAACCTTTGCCTGCTAAAGTTTAAAAATATTCCCATCCCTCTTCCCTGTCAAATACTGTTCTGATCAGCACACTGCCATGACCAAAACTGCTTTGAAACAATCAGACAAGAGGGAGGTGCTTCTGCTTCTCACCATAGCATATGCTGTAAGGTTCCACAAGTTCTTATTATCAGAAGGAATTTCTGGTGTAGAATCGTGGTGCTTGTGTTGGAGTAAATTTAACACATGCTGTACAGGAAAATGGCCAAAGCAAACGAGAACACCAGCATGTGGGTTATGACAGCCAGGCCTCTGGAGCACCCACAGATGGATCACGCTTGATATAAGACACAGAAAGGCTTCTTGCCAACCCCTAAAAGCTGTATGCAACTACCTGTAACCAACTCCCCACCTACCCAAGTATATGTGCTACAGTTAACAAAGTAGTCACACCAGAGTAATTCCTAAGTACCTTGCATAAGCAGAAAGTTCAAAAATAGCCCCGTAGCAGACCTTATTTTTTTTCATTTCCGGCCTTAAATCTATTTCCTGTTCTTCCTGTTCATTTTAAGTGTTGGGTTTTTTTGGTTTTGTTTTTTTTTTTAGTGAATCTATATATCCAGCCAAACTACATCAAATATCCAGCTAAACCATATTAAAAATAGCGAGGTGTGTCAATGAGAAATACAATAAAAAGAACACCTCTGTACATAAATTTTCCTTTGGGTAGGTTGCAACATTTTCCTGATTCAATAATCCAAAATATGTGCTGTTATACCAATGACCTGTGCATTGCATAGTCCTTCTCAAGTCACGATGGAATTGCTTTTCTTATACATTAGAATATAGTTAGCAGCTTCAACTGACCTATTTATGCTTTCTCCTTTAGTGGGCATAGCTGACTCCAGGAAAAGTTATAGGTACCATCTGTCAGCAAGACAGGAGGGAAAAAAAAGTTGCATCGTAACAACCTGAATTCAGTACTTATATATATTTTTTACTACTAAAAATGAACCTCCTTCGTTTTAATGGGTTTTTTTGAGGAACACTAATATGCAGTCTCAGCAGCAGCATTTGTTTGACAGAGGAAAACAATCTCTAAATTTATCCTCCTACCACAGCCCTGCAAAGAAAAGAGAAAAACCTAGCAAACAGTTACCAGAATTCCAATTATAATCACACGACAATAACTCTACCCACAGCAAATTTTCTTGCTCTTACRAATTTGTTTGAATAATTCCAATTAAAACTCAAAACTAACAAAAGGATGAACTAGGGCAGGGCTGTAAGAGCTCTGAGTGGTGTTAACTCAAACCTTACTAAAACATGAGAAGTTCATTCTAATCCTGTCCTCTTTGAAAATCACATCTTCCCCTCCTTCCCTCAGAAGGCAATTTTGAGAGAAAACAATTACTACCAGGAAGCAGTGAACTCAGGAAAAGAAAGGTTTTTGTCCCATGAACGGAGGGGAGAGCATAGTAGTAACATTGAACAGGCACATTAAATATGACCAAAAGACCTCAATCTGTGGAACTGAAAATTAACCCATATTCATGCAAGGTAAAAAATTAAAAATTTTTTTTTTCAGTAATGAATTGCTGCTTTTGTGTTTTCATACAGGTATATTTAAGTAATAGCTATTCCTTGYATACAGACTCGGAAAACTTGAAGTCTTTAATTTCTCTCCCAGCAGTTCTGACTAGTTGTATGCCAACAAGGTTAAAACTGAAGATTTATCAGAACAAGGACAGGACTGCTTACACAAATCAGAACCGCAAAAGGCTGTATTCTCAAAATACCAAATCTATCTGATTCCAGTAATCATTTGTTCACTCCCTGACCTATACCCTGCACTGCTGACCTCAAACATTCATTTCAGCATATCCAACACCATGCAGCTTGCATCAAGGTTACCAATCTACTTTGTCCTTAATTTCACATTACTTCCATTTTGTGCTATGAATCAAAGCAGTTTTTATWTTTTCCTCTTTCTCCTTTCCTTACAAAAGGGCTTAAAAGACAGCTAATACAGTGATTCTTTGCCCATACACAGAGGTCATACAACTATCCAACAGTGTCAACCCCCCATATATGAGAAAAATACCTATAGATATAGATGTCAAACCTTGATTCTGTGTCCAACAGCACTGCAAATATAGGAAAACTTTTAATGGAAACAAATTTTGAATATTGCATTTGTAAGCCCAGTCCCTTCACAATTACTTAAACTGGTTCTGCACCTTTTTCTAATGATGCAGGAATACAAATTAAGGCATGACCTACTCTGCTCAAAAAATGAGCAAAGTCCAAGCAAACATTTTCCTGCACTGTTTTCTACAAAACATATGTACACGGCATAAATGAAACAGACACACTTTGTGCTAGTAAATTCCAAACCTCAGCACTGTGGATATTCTTGCTGCTTAGAGACAAAATATGTTTTGAGTTAAAGGAAAGAATATTTTGCTCTTAACATACTCCTAATACCACTGCAGTGATCTTGGTCTTTTCTAATAAACTATGACTAACTACTTCTAAATATCTACACAGAACTAGTGCCCCCCTCATCCAGAAAAAACAAACAAACAAAAAAAAAAACCCCAAAAACAAAAACACTAGTTCAGATTTGTGCTGATAAGCTCAATGCTACCCTATTCCAGTTTCTATGGATAAAATTCTGCAATTAGGCACTGTCAGCAAAGGCTACATCCGACTGAGGTACTTTCAGTGCATTACCTGAGAAAAAGTTTTGAGGTAAGATATGCATGATTACAATCAAGTAATTAGGCAAGGAAACAAATGAGCTGAGAAACTTCATATATACTGAATTTAAACCTATTAAAATTTGGAGTATGCTTTTATCATGCCTGTTTCTAAACTAATCTAAGTGAAGTACTGCTTCAGTTTAAACCAAGTTCGAACTGATTTAGCTTATGTTAGTCATGAGAAACTTTGTAACATCTAACCACTAGCCCCATGCCCTCTAAATTAACTCCATACCCTAATAGGGCATTTCAAAAGTTTCCTTTTGCTTACCACATGGAGCCCAGTGGGAGAGCTGGCCGTTCCCTGGAAGCAAAACAGGCAGCTATGCTGTGAGCTGCATACGGACGCGGGCTGATTGGGGTGTGTCAGTGATAAACAAGCATGGACAGTGATCGCATGGAATGACTGGTTACATTAGAGTCAGGGAACTTAAAACCAGAAGAAACAGTGATGATCTAATCTGACCTCCTGCACAAGAAGGGCTATATAACCCCACCTAGCAATTACCCGCCTTTGTGACAAGTTTGATATGGTAACTCATCAACACTGGTTTTGCCAGATCCATTTTGAAACACTCACCTACAATGCTAATTGTGAAGCATGCTGCATCAGGTAGAGCGTGCACCTCCCAAACCTACTTCCCAGATCATGGAGCAATGCCCTCTTTCGAATGCAGGTATAAGCACCCACAGGCTGCGAGCATGCAATTGGGCTAATAGGGGCCTGTCGGTGCCCACTAGCTCGCAAAGTCATCAGCTGAACCAGCTGCCTCTCCAGCAGGGGAGATGCCTATCTGGTGCCTCATGAAGTGCACAAACTTGGTGCAATATGGAGGCATTAGGGCTGTGCTGCTGAACCAGATAATGGCAACGGTTGCAACCACAATGCTACCACTTTCTACACASCATTCAGCTGTAAAAAAGATACTGAAATACTTGTTCAGCTTATCTTTAAATCCAATAAGTTGCTCCAATACCATATGACCTTGACATCCATTTCTCACTACTCGGAGTACAAAACAGATGTACAGCTGAAACAGCAGGGTCATGGGGAATTTAGTGTCACAATATTAACCACCAGAAAGATGTGTTCTAGTTTTCTGAAAATTCTGCATATAACTTAGTGTCAGAGAAGGAAGACTGCAGTTTTTTAAAAATGGATAAGCTAGGTAAGGTGCATCATAGCAGGTGAATACAGACGTTTTCCTCAATCGTTTTGAAAACAACGTCTTTTTAAAAAATTCATTTAAAATGGAATGCAACAAGTCATTTCCTCATTACGACAAAATTCTTATCTGTATTCTTACCATACTGTTCACGGAGCACAGGAGGTAAGGCTAACAGCTCTGACTCATGCTGCTGCAAAGGTACAGATGGAGCATTTCTTTCCCCTTTTGGACTTCCCTCACCACTTTAAGGATATGTACCTATTCCTGCGTCATTACTGTCCAGAGCCATCACCACTAAATGCAAATGACTCCCACTTTCTGGTTATATCAATGTTTAACAGGAGTCCAACGCATGATCAATTGATGAGTTAGGCCTGTAAAAGAGCAGCAATCTCAGAAAGGCAGTAAGAGCAGCTGGACAGAGTGAGAAAAAMCACCCAATTTTGCCAAACTACATGACTAAGAGACCAAAACAACCTCTCTCTTAAATGATTTGGATTTCCGCCTCCCCCCACAATGAGGTTTATATGCACTCTGTACAGATACCTATCCACAGTTTGCAAGAGAGCAAATCAAGTGGTTTACTCAGCTCTAAGTTAATAAAAGAAGTAATTTAATATATTTGCATTTTTTAAGAATGCAGCAATCACATCTGATATTGAGCTASTCCAGTTACTAAAGAGTAAGGTCCTGAGTTTAACTCATATAACCAACTCAGAACAACATGATTCAATACTAAATTTGAAGTTAAATCAAAATCAGAAGCACTATGTCTTTTATCTGCCAAAACCATTACTGCAAAAATACTTTCCCATTACAAATAGCCTCATTTACCAGTTAATTTTTCACTAGCATCACACAGTTATTCTTTTTTTATATTGACATGTGAGATAATTCTTGCCTATGCTGTCTCAGATATTTCTCAGAATTAGTTTAGTATTTCCATCCAGGTATGATCTGTCTGCTCATGCACTAAACCAAACACTTTCAGCCACCCTGGACCCTGAACACATTCCTCATATCAACAGTCACATTAGCTTTATTTTGGAATATATTTTAAAAAACCAGTGGCTAAAGAATCAAGTCCTATCACTATTACTCATTTGAGGTAATAATCTCTTGCATTTGTAAACAAATATTTTTTCTAATGCTTTTTGACATAATTAAACCTGATTGTCCTTTTCTTCTGTTGCTTAGCAATTCTCAATTACATCATTTCCAGTAGTGTCTGGTAAAATCTTTTTTAAAGGTACAAGCATCATACTACATTATTTTACGTGAAAGGTCATCATAACGTTAGCCCTTAAAAATCTGTTAGGAAGAACGCTGAGGTGATGCAGTATGATCTCTAGTAAATCCACAGAGATCTTGTGTTGCAAAACCCTGTCCCTGCAACAGCATAGCTTCCCACAAATCAAGGGATTGAAATGAAAAAGTCTGATTTTAGTAACTGGATTCTGGTTGGAGGCTTTCAGCTATCACCATAAATTGTGACAGATGCAGCAAATCATTTTTCACTTATTTTGTTAATCTATAATTCTAAAAATAATATTTTACACTCCTCAGAAGAGGCAAGCCCCATCCCAATACCCTTTCCTGCCTTCTGCTGCAATTCTTCATCCATGTCAGATCAATGGCTTGTCTGGCTTAGTGGAAAAGAACATTGTTTTAACCTCCTCTTTTTTCTCAGATTCAGTGCTGTTTGTTTCCACTAGGATAAATAAATAATTGTAGTCGAGAGGATGTGATATTGGTAGGTAAAAAGAGTCTGGAGAAGCACAAACAGTAAGATTAAAGTAGAAAGAAAGCAGAGAAGGTAAAGTTCCTCTAGATATTTAAAGCTCAAGAATGAAAGTGCAACATCAGTACAAATCAAGAAGCAGGTAGTGGGTTTGGTAATACATCAGCAAAGTAGAAAAGCACTTAAAAGCATCCACATTGAGTTCTGATCTGGGATTTAGCCAGCTAAAAATCCCAGAGTTTTAGCAACAAACTCAAGAAATAGAAAATAAATTATTTTTAAAGGAGGAATTTTGGTTGGGAGAATGCTTATCACCATATAGATTTCCATACCTGAAAGTATACAAGAACATAGCAAGAGGTGAAAAAACTAGAGACTGCTTAATTTTAAACAGGCAGCATTTGAGGAAGTGCAGAGCACCTGCCTGTGGGAACAGACAAAGAGAGATGAACAGAGAGGATATTTCCATCCAACTAACATGTTGGCTACCACTTCAGCAATATCAAATGAAACCACCTGGCAAACATTACAGAAGAAGCAGGTTTGGGCTTACAGAAGGAAACTTTTTGTTGTTGTGTTAAGCACAGTACAACTTTTTTTGCACAGCCAAATAGGGCAGGGAAGATCGAATTTAAAGACCATAGAGGTGCAGCACAATTTCTGCAAAAGGCTTTCTCTTAGCAGTTCAGCTACACAGATATGGATATAGAAACTGCTGAATAAGAGCAGAAGTGATATTTTTTTTCCTCCAAATAAAGTTCCAATTAAAACAAACTGGGTCCCTGCGAATATTGCTGCTGCTTTCAGGAACATTTCAGTTGTTCTCACACTATGAAGTCCCTGATAAAGATTAGTACTGTTAGGAATACTACTGGAAGACAAGATTGCAAGTGAAGTGTGAGACATGATTAGGACAGAGGGCCTCATGAGACAGATATCATAGAATCATAGAATGGCTAGGGTTGGAAGAGACCTGTAGAGGTCATCTAGTCCAACCCCCCTGCACACGCAGGGTCCCCTAGAGTATGGGGCACAGGGTGATGTCCAGGCAGGTTTTGAAGATCTCCAGAGAAGGAGACTCCACCACCTCTCTGGGCAACCTGTTCCAGGTATGTACTATGTATGAGTGTTGTGAATCAAGGAGAAATAAAAAGAAGAAACAACTTCCTATCTAGATTTACACCCTTGCAGAAGTTCAGCCCCACTAAATCACAACTATACTAAACTACATGAGAGTCAGACAACTTACGTTTTTTAAAAAAAAAAAAAAGGTACAATTTTCATTGCACATCAGGCAGCACATCAGCAAGAGCTAAAACAATACATAAACACTGTATCATTAAAAAAATTGCCTTGCAGTGACAGCAGCAATATACCACTAATGATAAACAACAGCACTGAAGTGAGAACAGAAGGATCCTCACAGCATGAGATATTGGAAGTGCCAATATCTCTGTTTCTGTTTCTCCATTTCTCTTTTCACTTTTCCTCCCCTAATAAAACAACCTGCAATGTCTCAAAATGACCAAAAGACAACAACATGCTACCAGTTTCTATTCAGAAACATTCAAAATAGTGAGGAGGATTGAACTAGATTTGCCAGTAGATTCATCCATTGATAATGAATGTTTCCAGGGACTTCATTGTGTTTCAAGTTTTTTTTCAAAAGTAGGAAATATCTGTCCACTGTTATATAACATATTATCAAGAAATATGCTAACATGAGAAAGAGAGCTATCTCAAATTTTTTTTTTTGCTGATAGTCTAATATAGTACTTCAAGATCACAGACATATCTGTTCACAACTTTAACACCACAAAGATATTTTACATATGAAAATGTCATCACCTGTGTGCTGAGGTATCAGTGGACCAAAGATGACTCACTTGAGTTCATGCCTGAATGGAACTCTTCAAGCAAAASTAAACTTCATGATCCTTCCATATGGAGGCCAAACTGCTTCTGAGTTTCTCAGTATATTAAGGAACACAGGGCTCCCTGAGAATTCTGAATCAGACGCTAATACTGCACTGAAGTGACCCTATTATTGTTTTAGCAAAATTAAAATCCAAAACTGCTGCTCCATTAAATAGAGTAATACTCACTGAGAAGTCTCCTTAAAATCACAGAATCATAGAATGCTTAAGGTTGGACAGTACCTCTAGAGGTCATCTAGTCCAACCCCGCTGCACACGCAGGCTCACCTAGAGTACGGGGCACAGGGTGGTGTCCAGGCAGCTTTTGAAGATCTCCAGAGAAGGAGACTCCACAACATCTCTGGGCAGCCTGTGCCAGGGCTCTGTCACCCTCCCTGTCAAGAAATACTTGAAGTACAAGAAGTACTTTAAAGTCTCACCTAGAGGGAGGTAACACAAATAGATCCAAGGAAGCGCAAACATCTGTATTGCTTGAAAAATTTCTAAAAGCAACATCTATGAAAAAGAGAAGGGCAACTCTGAGTCTTATTTAGTAGAGTATTTGCATTTTTTTCTTTTGATACTGATGAGCAGTACAGTTGCTGGTGACCATGCCCTCAAAACTATGGCCTGTAAGGCTTGCTTTGGTCTGGTTTACAGAATGCTACACAAATTCACATGTTCCMTGAACCAACATTCTCTCAAGAGCCAAACAGAGGAAAAAACATAAAACTGAAACAAAATCTGTATGGTTGCAGAAATATAAAGTGACAAAACCAGGACTCTCAGAAAAACTGAAGTCTCTGCTTAATTCAGAAGAATATTTTTCTTTTATAAATCCTACTTCTCTTGGAGTTTGTTTTACTGTCTTTTAGATATTGCATGAGAGATTTTTAGAGGCAAATAGACCAGTTCAGAAACACTGTTTTGACCACTGATTTTTTAACAGCCCCAATCTAGAGAGAGCATTGGCAGAGCAATTCTTTGCACTAGCAAAGATCTGAGCACCTACTGATTTCTTTCTTCTTGGGACACAGAATCTTAGCTGGGTCCTCTGGGGAACTCTCTGTGAAGCAGGTGGACTTGTTTTTCAATTGTCTGTACCATTTGTCAGCAGTGACACAGACTAACAGAACTAAATGCCATGGGATTCTCTTAGGCCTCTGTAACACTCTTTTTGGAGTGATGCTGTTGTACAACAACAAAAAGCAGCACTTACTCTGTGGTGTTTTAGCACCATGAAATGCACATGACTGTGACATCATTAGAGCACTACTGCCAACAAGAAGGTTTTAATTATTTTAGAAACACATCTCTGATTTCTATAGCAACTTCCAAAGACTTCTTTGCTATGTTACTATTGGCTTATTTCCATCTTATTTCCTGACGAAAGAAAAAAAGCAAACAACAAAAAAAGAACAAACTGACCTGCCCATATTTACGCACAAATTATGTGGCACAACCAAGACTAACGCTTTATTTTCTAACCGTAAGAGATGAAAAATCTTTAGAGCCTACCTCCTCTAGTCCAAGGCTCCTAAATGTTACTTGTGTAATCATTACAGAATTCAATTCATCCAGTAAAATCTCCTCTTAAAATTCATGCATCTTACCTGATTATATTTTGTAAATTACTGGCAAGTGCAAAATGAGAGCTTCATTTACAGGATATGACCTTTTACCTGTTACATTCCTTTTCTGAAGCCAAGTAAGACACAAAACATTATTCAACTCCTTTTGCTATTTCCTTGTAAATTTTTTCTCTCCAAAAAAAGGAAATCCTGTTCAAATTGAGGAGAATTTTCTTGACAGCTGTGGAACTTTAAGCAGCTCAGCACAGTTTACTCTGGCCAATTTGTCAATAACTCCAAAAGCATTGACTTGAGAGGTTATGAAGTTTTAATGGTAAAACCATTTTTTACCAGCAAAAAGAGTTTTAGTATGTTCTGTTCCAAATTATTTAATCTGGTCACTGTATCTTAAAAACATCTAAGATACCATTAACTACAATGCCTCTGTACTAATTTTTACTCCTTGCTATGCTGAGAAGCTTATTAATTGGCACTATTGTTGTAAAACTGGTGCAAATCTGGAAATTAAAGAGGCCATATTTCATTAATTTTGTGTGGTTTATTAAGCTATAATTGCTAAAAGCCTTATTTTCACTGGTAACACCAGGAACCACCTATCTTTTTCAAAATCTTATGCCTTTCAGAAACAAAACCAAAAACAAGCACACATTCTACTTCTCCAACATATATCATACTGAAAAAAGCTTATGATACCATGTAAAAAGACACAATTTAAAAAGAAAAACCACTCTGAAAAGCCATCGTTTCAGCATTCTGCCATATTCCCCTTCAAGCAGCAAATATTGTACCCAGCTTTTTCAAAAGTAATGTATTTGCTATTAAATATGCTGGTTTGTTAGAAATGTTCATAAATATCCAGACTGCCTTAATWAAAGAAAGCATTTTTTCCTCTAATACATACTTCTTAATCCTAGGTTTTCAATAGTGCAAGTGGTTCATCTTTAGAAGTATTCCCATAAATGTTTCACATTTCATCATCTATAAAAAGTCCATCAAATCTTTAGGAAAGCCCTGAATGTACTATGAAGTTCATATGACTAAGTCACAACATAGTTTAATAATTAGTAACAACACTTCTCCAAAATCTTTATGCAGCCCATCACAGAATCTTGATTTCTCATTACGTTTTGTGACTTCCTATTTCAGATGAGATAGACATTAAATTAAGCTTTAGCGATTTATGCATACATAAATACTTTTGAATTTGGTCTTTTAAATACAGCTTATATTCTAGTCTATTTCATAAAGAAAAATGTAGAGACATACCACTTGCTTTCTCTTACAAAACAGTATATTTTATATATGAATTGATAGTTGAAAACAAAACAGTAACTGACAGAAGAAAACAGCAAATTAAGGATGTTCAGGGAAAAAACAGAAGCAATGTTACAATGAGCATTTCTGAACTCGCTTATTATGTTGAACACAAGCATATGTTTGATCTCAGTAAAGAGAATTAAAATGACTGCTAGAACTACAAAGTCTGAACAGCAAAGAATTATAGCAGACAAAGCTCCACCAAAGACACTCCAGTTCATCCAGTATAACCCCTGTTTCTGCCAAGGACATCGATTATACACGTCATTTACAATTATTAAAGACCTGAACTGGCTGAACGACAGGGCCCAGAGAGTAGTAATCAGCGGTGCCGAGTCCAGCTGGAGGCCTGTGGATAGTGGTGTCCCCCAGGGGTCAGTCCTTGGTCSGGTCCTGKTCAAYTTRTTCATTAACKMCCTRGATGAAGGGWTGGAGTGCTCCCTCAGCAAGTTTGCTGATGACACCAAACTGGGAGGAATAGCTGACAGCCCTGAGGGCTGCGCTGCCATCCAGAGGGACCTGGACASACTGGACAGCTGGGCGGCGAGTAACCTCATGAAGTTCAACAAGGGCAAGTGTAGGGTCCTGCACTTGGGGAGGAATAACCCCAGACACCCGTACAGGCTGGGGACCGACATCATTGTGTATAAGCACCTCAAGGGAGAGAGTGAGGACGATGGGGCTGGCCTCTTCTCAGTGGTGGCCAGTGACAGAACTAGAGGAAATGGCCACAAATTGAAGCACCAAAAGTTCCACAGGAACTTGCAAAGAAATATCTTAGCAGTGAGGGTGACAGAGCMCTGGCACAGGCTGCCCAGAGAGGTGGTGGAGTCTCCTTCTCTGGAGATCTTCAAAACCCGCCTGGACACCACGCTGTGCCACATGCTCTAGGAGACCCTGCGTGTGCAGGGGGTTGGACTAGATGACCTCTACAGGTCCCTTCCAACCTTAAGCATGATTCTATGATCTTTTAAAGAGAACTGAAACTAAGTGGCTTCCCAAATTTCAATGCTGGCATACATATTCTACTTCTCCAATAACTATGTGCTATTTTCAGTTTAAGAGGTATATTATTTTCCTCCAATTTATCATTCATGATTGTTTGGGACACTGTGCAATGTGCCAGAAAATGGCTATATTTTAATGGAGAAAGGATTTTATAAAAATTACATTTTTTGTAATGTATTTTTTTTAGTCTGTTTTGACTACAAGTGCCAGAACTTCATTCATCCATATTAATCTACCAATAAAATTGGGATTAATCTCCTAACAGAAATGTTATTAACAGTATCTATTTAACTGACACCTGTATAACATTTTAAAATTCATTTTGCTGGAACCTTTCTTTACTGGTGCAACTTCACAGACCAATTCATAGCTTATATCTATTCTGTGGAATCTGTAAACTGTTTTAACAGCTTCACCCCCTCACACTCATTTTTAGGTTTCAAGGATTTAAGGGACTTCCATGAACCTCCATTTCAGTGATATTCTTAAGGTCAAAGATGCTACTGAAAGGGACATAAACAAATGGAGAAATGAAGCAACAGGAGCCTCATTAAACCCAACCAGGATAAATGTGAAGTTCTACATATGGGACTGACTGCCATGAGGCATGCCCGAAAGGTTCCAAGGTCCTGCTGCAGAATTGGTAAACAAAAGTCAGCAATGCACTGTGGTAGTAATGAAGGCAAAGTGCATCCTGGGCTGTATCAACAGGAATGCAGCCATGAAATCAAGGAAAGGTATTATTCCCACTTACTCAGCACTCTTTAGACCACATCTGGAAATGTGTGTTTAGTTCTGGGTTCTACAGTACATGCAAGACACATTAATAAACTTGAGCAAGGCCAGTGGGAGGCAAACAAGTTGCTCAGGGTGCTGGAGCACAGAATGAGAGACTGAGGGAACTTAGCTTGTCAGCCCAAAGACCAGATAGCCTTGGGAAATAGAACAAAGCCAAAGATGTTATCAAGAAGATCTACAAAGAGGTTATCAAGAAGATGGAGGCAGGCTCTCCCCTGACATGCACAGGAAAACAACAGCAATAACAACAAAAACAGTCTTAGCTGTAGAAAATAAAAGTTTATTTCATTGTTCTAGCAAATATTCAAAACCCTAAATGGCACAGAAGAATTGAAAGGATAACTACTCTGTTTTTCTTCCAGTGAAAGAACTAGATCAAGAAGGAAACACTSCAAAGAGAAAAAAGGAGGTCTTCTCTCAAAAGTCTCGTGAACTACAGAACTCCTTGACAGAATGTGTTGGCCATACTGAGAGTTTACATGGGCTCATGGGATATTGGGTAAGTTACTAGAAGGAAAACAGTGTTACTAAACAAACAGAAAACATATCTGACTCACAAGTCCCTGAGACATGGTTGAAGAGTGGAAAAATATCTGAAGGAAGTATCAAAGATGCCTGCTTAATTCTTACCCTATTTCAGACATCTGTTTTTTGGTCATTGTCAGAGATGGCATACCAAGATAAATGGATCTTTGGCTTTGAATTTTAACACTTTTAAGAGTGGCTGAAAAAGCATAGTTAAGAAAAACATACTTGTCACAATTAACAATCTTAGGATAGTTAAGAAAGGGAGGGGAGCACAAACAAGGCAACTTCCTGTTTCTCTTGCAACGTATTTGACTACAAAAACTTTCAGAGGAGTAAATGGAAAGAACAGCAAAGATGGTTTCTCGAATGAGAACACAACTCCCCTTCTGGAGGGAAATATGACACATTAAACCAACTGCTGAAAGCCTTGTAGCATGGGTGAAATTACCCAGAAGCAGACAAGCCAACAATTTACGTGAACATGTTTTCCATTATACAAACGAGAACAGGATTCTCTGCAGTTTCCTTCATACAATTTTGTATCGACTTCACCAATTTTCTGCAGTAAGTGCGATTATTTAATATAATAGCAAAGTGATTTTTTTAATTTACTTTAAAATTGGCAGAGTCAATAACAATTTATTTTATTTGGTTATACATGATACCAAAAGCAGACATTTTCCTAAGTAGAAGTTTTGAATCTAACAAGGATTTGAGCAGTCTTGTCTGGAAGATAACGCAAAGTTATTTGCAGCCTTATCTCAGTCTGGATTCATGAAAAACAGTGGCAATGCTGTTGAGAACATCGTGGTCTAACATCTGAAAACTGAGCCCAGCACAAGGCCAGGGCCTAATATTCCTATTATCTGTTCTTTATTTATATGGTCCAACTCACATATAGAATGGCTACTGCATTCTTGGCACAATGACTTCCTGCAACTCTACGGAGTGCAAAATTACACGTGTCTCAAGGAAACTCTGTCACTATGCCAGGTCTTCAAAAGCCCTCCTTGGTGTGCAGTCCCTCTCCAATACCAAAGACCTGACTCACTAGTGTTGGAGGCTGATGGTCCACTCTCACCTCATTTGAGTACAGCATTTGTCACTGGCTCTGCAGCTGTTTGATAGAAACATTATCTTCAGCCAAATGAAAAGTATTTTATGGGCATGAATAACTAGCAGATCAACGAAAAACAATTTCAATTATATTGTATAAAAAGATATTACTAAATAAACCCAGAATTATCTGATTGTTATGCATTGCCAAAATAAGTTTTATTTACTGTACACACTGGGTACTATTTGTAAAGCTACTGAAAGTGATTTTTGATAAGATTCATTATCTTAGAGAAAGTGCCAGTATCTATGTTCCACTCAAGAGCACATGAACAAAAGAAGCAGACTGAGCAGAATCCATCTCTTAGCAAAATTATTTTAGATCTTTACTTTCATTTAGATACATTATCTCCCTGGCTTACTGGAAACGAACACAAGAGGTTTAAGGTCTGTAGACACAAAGGCAGACTGTGATGTCAAAATAGGCATCACAAACTGAATAAAGTGATATATTCAGACTTGATGTTGATATAAAGCACTAGCACAAAACAATTTTTCCACAAACATACGAAACCTTCAACACATTATGTAAGTCAGGGGAAAAAAAAAAAAATCAAAACTCACATGATAGTCCCTCATTGAACTTTCCTTACCCATGAAAAATATTGATTTAGGAAAGGCAAACAAAAAGAACTGTGGAAGGAGGGAGAGAGAGAAGGAGGGAGGGAAAGAAAGAGAAAAGCCTAGTTTCTTTTCTAAGGGCCACTTTTTTTTTTTTTTTTTTCCAGAGGATAAGGGAAAAAATCAAAATAAAATTTATAGTGTTAAGTGAAAGAGAATTCCTACTGTATTCATTCTGAGCTTCTGAAAATATCTGGATTTCATCCTTCAACAATAGCAAGAAAATTAAATGAAACAGGAGAAATAAGTCTCTTGGAATATTTCTTAGTCTTCCTTTCCATGACAATCAGCACTAAGCTACTTTTGACTTCAGATGTCAAGAAAGGATAGCTCTGTTTGAATTACTGCATGGCATTATCACTAGTCAAGACAACATATTCAAGGGTGCTCCCTGAGGGATAGAAGGCAAAATCATATGCCTCCAGAATTTGTACATATTAAAAATGATGTAAAAATAAAGAAGGTTTTTTTTTGACAAATGTAGTTAATATTATTTTCTCTCATTCCAGGAAGTTTTCCTAAAAATAGCAATACCTTTGCTTATTACAAAATAAGCTTCAGTGTTATGACTCTCTAGCAATATATGCACACACATTTATAAGCAGCAGTAAGCACAGTAAAAATGAGACTCAAACCATGCCTTTGAATATCTGCAGATAGTGTTTAGTAATTATAGGAATGGCCAACTTCCTATAATACAGATTTTGGACCAAAGAACAAAATAAAGACCCATGCTTATCTTTGAAACCTGGAATTCGTCAATGAAGCCAAACAAGTAAAATCAATTACATGCACAAGTGTTCATCTCATTAGACCAAATCTAATTTTCAATGTGCTAAGTGTTCAAAATTGAACATACCTCCTTTCCTTTAATAGGGCACATTATGTTTTGAAACATAATGCAATATATTTGAACACTAACATGGGAAAATTAACTATAATCAGATTAAATTCGAGACATCCTAGTCCAATTTTCTCCCCCAGACAATGTAAACAAATCACAAATAGATCTGAGGCCTCTGGCCTCACTAATTAATGAAGAAAAAATAGCTTGACTCACAAAGGTAACCCATCAGTTATCAGTCCACGAATGGATAGTTTCAGTCTTCAAAAAAAACTTTTCAAAAGGACTAACAAGTTACCAACTTTAAAACTTTAAAAATTTGAGATATTGCAATGTTTCCTAATTGAAAATTCCATAGGGGATGATTAAAGGATAACCAACCAGTCAACTTTGTTACTCTAACCTTCGGTCAGAGAATCCCAGATCAGTCAAAATGAGATGACCTTGTGTAAATCTGTGTAGTAAGATGGGCCAATTCCCAACTGCTCTGTCTCCAACAAGACCAGTTGCTTATGCAATTGTCTAGCAAACACTGTGAGATCCTTTCTCTTACATCTGCAGTGGTGGCTATCTCATAGTATAATAATATTCAGACAGAGAGAATACTCTGAAACACAGCAAAGCATACTCTTATTGTGAAAAGAACCAGGAATCAGTTTAAGACTGAATATGAATGATTGCCCAAGAGGAACTATCTTATGCCAACAGAATGCTGACTTCAGAACTTGGTTAGTACGCTTGCATTAGGATCACTGCTTTGGCATAAAAAATTATCACTGCTTTCTTATGCACGTATGTAAGTGTTTTCAAATAATGGAGGGAAAAAAAAAAAAAAAAATCTTATGTTTACCTTACAGGTATTGTGTTGAAATGAAACTAAGAATATCTCAAGGAAGCTCCCAAAAAGGGATGCAAGCATTGTGTAATAGCTTCCCAAGGGAAGCACTGAATGCCCCATGACTTTAAAACAGATCTTAAGTATGCAGCTAGATTGAGTAACAAAATATACTTCAGGAAGTACACTTACTTTGGCAAGAGACATAGAAAGGATGATTTCAAACATCTTTACATTCAGAATTTGTTAGAATTTTTTTTCAGTTGACTGAAATGATTACCAAGGTCATCAAGAAATCGTAAAGAGTTATCTGCATTCTCTAAAAAAAAGCAAAAACACCACCTACACTAAACACAAAAAACAATCTTCCAGGTGATGTTATTTAATCAAATAATCGAAATCAAAGGGAATACAGAAAAAACATATTCAGAAACAATTGCCACGGCAGTTAATGCCCTCTTTTTGGTTTAATCCAGTTCCAATTACCTTGGTCTGCAGTAGATTTTACAACTTCCTGAGAGTGAGTACAATCCAATCATAGGTTAGACTTGAATTGCTGAGCTCTCCACATAAATATATGTAATCTCAGCTAAATGTTAATGTTGTTTTATATGCAACTGTAATATGGCTAATTATAAAAATACAAGTAAGTAAATAAATAAGGGTAGTAGAGGTGACCTCAGGTCTAATTTTTGACTCAACTGTTTTGGCATTATTGTTGTACCTATGAACTCTTCTGTAAAAGGTCCCTTTTAGGCCAAATACTATGCAAAATATCTGTACCTTACATATAAAGAATAAAGACACTTATGATACAGGAAGAAGACAGAAAGCATTTGGAAACAGTAATAGAATATTAGTAAGAAAGATGAGCCGCATCAGAAGTACATTGTTGGCCAATCCAGGGTTCTTCTAGCCATGAAAACTATAGAGAAAGTGAGACAAAAATAAAAATAAATAAATAAGACACTGTAGTCAGTTGGTATAACTCACTGTGTATGTGCTCTATTTTTATGTTAAACCAGAAAGTTGTCTTTCTTTTCTGCCTCAGTTCCACTTGCTTCCAAAGCAATTCATCTAAGACCAGAAAAGGGCATGCTTACCCTCAGAATAGAGTCTCTGCTTTGGGAACTCTACCAATATAATTACAGCCGTTTAAATACAGCACTATATGGGCTAACAGCACAAGTGGGGCACATACCTGTGCAGTCAAATCCTTTCTGTTTTCTCACATAAAATATGTAAATACCTTTCCTGCCTTTCATCATAAGTTTGTTCACTAACTACAATACTCTAGATAACAGAATGTTCACGTCTTTTACTTCAGAGCAGAGTGTTTTCTTGAGTCTTTTCCAAAAACAAAACAAAAAAAACCCAACAACAAAAACTCCAGCTATAACAGTTCCACAAAAAAACACCTCTCCCTTTTAGCTAAAAGCAGGGTGCATCTTGTCCTGGATATATTATTCATGTTGTTGTTTACTTAAGTCATCTGGACAGATCATTCAAGAAAGTGACACCGCACTAAACATAACTGCTGCAGTATCAGGAACATTCCCAGCTCCCCTTGTCCCAGGCCAGACGCAGGCTGGCAACTTCTGAGAAGCCAGCAACCCCCAACTGGCTTCACAGACAAGTGACAGTTAAAAAGACTGCCCGGATCTTTTGTTAAATGAGCAGACCACGGTCAGCAAAGCTATGGGGCCAAAATGCTTGAAATTAACTGCAGAGTTTTTAAAGGCTAAGTGCCCTTTACTGAAAAATAAAACATATTTTGTGCTTCACCTCTCTGAGCATCATCTGACATACTAAAATGAGAGAATGTTTATAAATATGGAAAAAAAATATCAACTCAAATAGTTGTATTTATCTCTGCCTCATTTAGAAGAAGATAAACTAAAACTGGACTCACTATCTCAATGAACGTCATTTTTAACCCCCTAATGGCTCAAAAGTTAAAACATTCTGAAAGTAGACAAATGGGAAAACAGATTTGGAAGGATTGAAGAATTCTGGAAATAGTACCATCTCTCCTGATTTCTGGAGAAGTAAACTAAGAAAGGAAGAGACTTTGACTAATACCATTAACTACATACATTAAAACAGTAGATAGCCATCTAACCTCAGGGACTTTAGATGTCCAAATTGGCCGTTTGACTTCCTACATCTCAGTAGATGTAACTGCTACATATCTACTTTCTATGTTGAGAAATGTAGAGTACAAACTCAGCAACTCCTCTTCCTATTGCTTATATATGGAAGATCAAATCAGGCAGTCATGCTATCTCTTTTAAATGTCTCAAGAAAAAAGATGAGATTTTTCCTGAGTTGAATAGATACTGGTGAAGACAACTCAGCTGCACTAGGAACAGGTTCTTGCAAAGACTGAGAGAGACAACTTGACACCTGTTTCTAGTAAGGACTGTAAGAATTGCAGATTCCAAACTGATTCCCATACAAAATAGCTATTTAACTTCCTTCAGCCCATTCTGAAAACCTCACCTGAAAACTCTTAGAGAAACAGCAGAGTAAAAAAGGAAAGAGAGAATGTCCCACGTTTAAAGGTAAAGCATACTTTCAGTATTCATTCTACACTTCAATCTATACACAGTGTAACTGTGTGCCTACTTTTTCTCTTTAAATCCATTAAAAAATAAATAAACAACAACAGCAAAAAACCCCTACACATATAGATGCTCGCTCATCTTGGTTAAATAGAAAAGGCAAGCATCTCTTGAAAAATATCAACTGTCCATGAAAAAGGAGGGAATTCAGAAAGAGAAACTAAGCAGTTTAAGCAAAACTATTTATAGAACCTGTGGTTCGAAGTGGGCAACAATATATCACTACWAGGATATTTAACTTCAGACAGAGTTTCTATGAACAAGGCACCACACAATTCGAGAGCTTCATCAACTCAGGGCAGCAGTTGTTGGAAGTGTGTCCTTTTTTATAGTGATCTTTTTACTGAAATATAAAGCTGGAAATTGTTATACACTATTAAGCAATAATATATACACACATGAGCCCTTATATACATAATAAATGGATATGTTGAAAAGTTCATTTAAGGAACAAATGACTCAGTGAAGAGTCCAAAACTAAGCAGAGTACCCTAAGTGTACAAGCCTAAACGTACAAGTATTAAAACTCCCTTAAAGATATTTTTCAGGATGACTGTAAAGCCTCAGAACATTTCACTATTTTTGCGATGACTTCTTATCAAAAGAAGCAAGAGAAAAGAAGTCTTTTCCTACAATAGTTTTTTTCCTGTGGATTTGGTTTTTTTTGGTTTTTTTTTTTTTTTTTTTTTTTACGAGAAAAAAAAGTAAGCTTTCAGAACAATGCTGGAGAGTAAACTGTGAGTCTGAAGACACTCTCAAGGCAATTCTTCAGTAGAACGAGTTCATTCTCATGGCCCCCCTGTCACCTTCAGAAGGCTAAAAGACTAACATTACTCTGAAAAGAATAAAGTTATTCATTCCATTAACTTCTAAACCTCAGGAATCTGCTGTATACAGGGATTAGTTTAGTGCAGTCAGAACCCTGCTTCTTACTGGCAGATGTTATACCACATTAGAGTGGGCTGAAGTATGTCAGTTGGAGTCTAGAAGATCATATTTTCAGAAATGCTGAATATTTTCAAGGGTAATATCTGGACTGTTAAATGCACATAAGGAAAGGATATACATTCAAATTTTTCTACTGAAAAATGAATGCAAATAGCCGTAGTCATTGGTGTGTCAGAAAACAAACCACATTAAATAAATGTTCACATAATAAAGTTATCCCGTATAGGAAACAGCTTATTTAAAGCAGATGGTTTCATGTGTTTTGGAAATGATTTCTCTCTTACAATTAAGAGAGCTCTATTATCTATATTTTATTTAATAATATGAGCTTGACAATGGATTTATTTTTGTTTAAGTAGATTTGGTAAGTTTTTGGTTACAAAGTATAAAATTGCACAGGAAAAATTCATTAGTTAACACACATACACATAAAGCTACCTGTTTGAGAGGTTCCAGAGAAGAGTTTGAGGATTTCTATCTTGTATAGAACTTACATCAAAGCATAAGTATATGCGAATTCATGACATTTTGTGCCAAGGCTTATTTCTGCAGAAAGAGAAGTGAAACTTTTATTTTCCAGAGTAAGGCTCCAAAAACATGATTCTCATCTGATGTGCACTGTCATGCAGAATCTAACTGGTGTTTCATGAGGATCCTTCCATTGCAACTGATATGATGCTTGAATGGACTGTCACTTCTATTGCTGTCTCTTATGCCACCCACACAGACTAATGCGAAAATTAGTAAATAAAGTGAAGAAGAAAAGTTTCTAATGTATTTTGGGGGAATCTATGATAAAACAATACCTGGAAATTGATATGAGCAAAACTGCAACAAGCCACAATAGGCTGGAAAATGCAAATATATTAGGGTTGCTATACTTTAATACTTTTTTTTTTTTTT